>CAOKZL010001288.1:0-472562 GCA_948472985.1 Iguana delicatissima
TGTGAATAGTTAAACTGACAAAAATGAAAAACATTTAAATCTTTCAAAATGTATAAATAACACTTGGAATAGAAGTCATTAAAATATGAAAATCCACATAAAAATGGCTAGAAAATACCCTGAGCTATTGATAATCTGAAATGATTAGCCATGAGTGTCAATCAGTTCCTGACAACATCAGTCCTACTTCCTTCTTGCCTGTTCAGCAGCCCTGGACCAGGGTCCATCTGTGCTTGAAGGTGTGTCAGCATTTCACCAAAACTATGCAAGAAGTACTTTCTTTGACTGATGCCTGTTTCTGCATACTTTGCCCATCTATTTATAATCACAGAGATATGATTTATGCTTACTTCAGTGTATCCTTTGAACTTAAACTGAGCAGGACCTGTGTGGATCAGGCTATCCAAATCATTATAATACCTCTCAATTTTTATTAATGTTTACTTGCAAATCCCACAGAGTTCTTCAAAGGTCTACAGAATTTCAGCCCAAATATCAAGCAGAGTATATGTTTCTCTAAAGAAGTTGACCGAACCTCAGGTCCACCCCTATACTTCTTGTGGTGAATATATGCATATGTGCAATTTCTCTGCCCAGAAGACACTACTTGCTAACTCCCCCACAACCTCTTTCTGGTTTGCACAGTCTCATAGGTGGTGCTTTTGTTCTGGCAAATGCAGCCTGGACTCCAGGAGGTCCATGCTGTGCTCCCTCTTGGAGGCTTGATTCTGCTCTTCTTTTACTCTTAATCTAAGATTTACACATGCATGCAAATGTGTTCAGGTCAGTTGGGGCTAACATTTCCTCAGCTCTTTCTTCTTTCAAGCTGTAACAAGGCGTAAAATTTACCTTTAATGTTCTCATTTGTGTTCTCTCCTAGCTAAGTGAAACCCAGGTTTCTGTTCAGATGTGATTGTTTTAAACATTTTCCCTTTGATTGTGTAGTACATTTTAAAATGTTTCCCAGTAATTCTATCCTGTTTTTATACTATGGGTGGTATGGAAATCACTTTGCCATTTTAATTTTATTCACTCCCACAAATCTGTTAGTTGGGTCATTGATGTTTCTATTTACAAGACTATGTATGCTGGACTGAGAGGAGTTCTAGCTTAGTGGTAGAATTAATGTTTTGCATGCAGAGGGTCTCAGTCATCAATTAAAAGGCCAAAAGCAAAAACTTGCCTTGAGATGGTAGAGTACTTGACTTGATTAGCTAGTGACCACACATAGGCACAAGTTAAGTTCTTGATGTTTCACTACACCTCCCCCCCCAGCCAAAAAATAATCATTCTGAGAGGCAGGGCTGGTATCAGGGATCACAGCTGTTGGGTGGCTGGTGAAGCCCATCATCAGGAGCACCCCAGGACTGCTCGTCTTCCTTCTTACATTGCAACCTGCTTGCTCATTTGTCCTCTTCTTCACCAAGAAGGAGACATCTTCCCATAAACACTGACAGGGTGGGGATGGAGAGGGCAGGCTGAATAGCGCACCTACTATAGCTTTTGCAGGATGGTTCTCAGAATAATATCCACTGTAGCAGTAACTTAGGCCCTTTCCGCACCAGGCTATTAAAACGGTGCAGAGCGACCTCCGACAGAGGCCTTCTGCACCGTAGAGTAGACTAGGGCGGACAACCTTTTGCAGTTCCGCACCTCAGTCCGCTCCGGAGTGACTGGAACTGGTCGCGCAGCATGTTTTTTAAAAACCTCTTTTTAGACGTTTTTAAAAAGCATGGAGTGCGCTACTCCGTGTCACTCCATCGCCACGCTCCGGTGCAGATTTGCAGGCGCACACTAGTGCGTGCCTGCAGATCTGCCAGGGGCAGGCTTTACGCTGGTAAGCTTCTCCGGTTGGTGGAGATTCTCCACCAACCAGGAGCCGCCATTTTGGACGCCGGAGCCGTGCGGAGCAACGATCTCGCATTGTTCCTCGTCCCAACGGACTCGCCCAGACACTGAAGAAGTCCGGTGAGTCCCGTTTTTGCACAGTTCCTTTCCCACATGCGGAAAGGGCCCATATTACATGAAACCACAGACTCACAATAAATCCAAGGTTCTCTGATATCATATAGAAAGGCCTTGCTAGCAAGACTTACTGGGGTGGAGGTCAACATTCCAGCAAGTTGTAGTTGTCTTGAGCCTAACAGTAAATGGATGCAGAAGAAGGTTGCCGGGGATATACCACGATAAGCATCAGCAGGGATTCACACTGGTAAAGCAGACTACACCACAAGATCTCTTCTGGGCCAGAGAGACAGCTGGGGTTGCAGGCTGAGCACCAGCACCTCTCCTTTAAAAGGAAACAAAACTAAGCACTTTTACAAGCATGTGTAGAGGAGACTGTAGTTACTTGCTGGTACTTGAGTTCTTCACTCTTTTGACCCAAGCACACTTTAAAACTGTTTTTCTCCCTAGTCCCACCATCTTCACAGACATATCTGATGGGGACATAAGAGAGGGCCTTCTTAGTGGCTACTTGCAGCCTCTAGAACACCATTCCAAAGAGGGACGGCCTCTCCTTGCTCTCCTTCTGTTGGCAGGCAAAGGCTTTCTTGTTGCAACAGGCATTTGAAAAATAAGTGTTACTAACGAAAGGGCTTTTAACAGAGTACTGTGCTGTTTATAATAGTACCATTTAAAACTTGTTTGTTTTTTTAATAAATAATCTTTATTAAATTTATACAAATAGAAAAACATAAGGAAACACATACACACACACACGCACGCACGCACGCACGCACACAGAAAGTACAGAGGAGAAAAAGAGGGGAAAAAACCGGAAGAAAAAACAAAAAAAATTCCACAATAACTAATAGGAAAAAAACACAACAATTAATATAAACAACAGTTATAACACATTCGTATTGATCCAACAATCATGTTAAACTATCGTATGACAATCATGTGACGACAATCATATGAGAAGGAAAAGAAAAAGAAAAAAAGAAAAAATCCTTTACTACATACAAAATTACTCAAAACACTTATAAATAGTCTACTTAAAACAATTAGTCTACAAAAGGCAATTAGGTTACATCCTGGTTTCTTCATCTGATGGGGATAACTTCAATTCAATTCAACACCTCCTTCTAAATATAAGCATAAATAAAATATACCAGTAATTATATAAATTCTATACATAATTCTTTACACCACCCTTTTCCTATTCTATTTATATATAGATGTATTAAATTCATTATACCCACTATTTATCCTATATTACTTTTATTTAACATCCTAATATCTATAATAGCTCTCTTTATCAAGTTAAAATCCACTCATCTGTTATCTATTATACAGCAAACCCACTAACCATTAAATCTTCCTTCTTTTCCCTTACATAGTCCGAAAAAGGTTTCCATCTTCTTAAAAACGATTCTATTGAATTTCCTTTTAAGATCGTTGTGAGCTTGTCCATTTCTGCAAGCTCCATTAATTTATTTGTCCATTCACTAAGACTGGGTGTTTCCTTACATTTCCAATATTTGGCATACATTATTCTTGCCGGTGTTACCATATATTTTATTAAATCTTTATGTTGCTGTCCCCCCCCCCCAATCGAACCTGTCTACCATATTAAGGAGAAAAATTTCTGGTCGGAATGTAATATTTATCTTTAAGATCCTTTGCATACATTTGCAGATTTTTAACCAAAACTTTTTAACTTTACCACATTGCCACCACATATGGAAAAAGGAGCCTTCATGGTATTTGCATTTCCAACATCAATTATTCCTCTTTTTATATATTTTAACCAGTTTACTAGGGGTCAAATACCATTTATATATCATTTTATAGAGATTTTATTTCAGATCATTAGATTTAGTAAACTTCAGCCCTCTTCCCTAAATTTCTTCCCATTAATCTAATTCAATACTATGACCTACACATTGGGCCCAATATATCATATTTTCTTTTATTTGCTCTTCTTCCATATTTATCTTTAGTAGTAACTTATATATTTTTGAGATTAAATGTGATTCCTCTGTACATATTAATTTTGCAAAATCATTCTTAGTTTTCTCAAAACCAAATTTTTTATCATCATCTTTAAATTTCTCTTTCAACTGATAATACAATAACCATTGAATCTGATGTCCTTCCATTCTCAAACACTGCAAATCCTTCATCTCCCTACCATCTCCTTTCTCTTGTTTCTTTGTATTATTTCTAAAGGTATGTTTTAAATTGTTTTTAGTTCTGTTTCAGTGTTGATCTTTTGCATTGTTTAACTGTATTCTGTTTTTTAATTTGTAAGCTGCCAAGCATCTCAATTTGGGGGAAAATGTGGGATATAAATAAAGTTTTTATTGTTGTTGTAGGCCTTTAAGTTGCTTCTGACTTATGGTGACCATAAGGCAAACCTATCATGGGGTTTTCTGGGCCTAAGACTGTTTGACACACCCAAGGTCACCCAGAGGTTTCCATGGCTGAGCAAGAATTGAACCCTGATCTCCAAGGTCATAGCCCAATGCTCAAACCACTACACCAAGCTGTTACCCCAAAGCGTGGGTGAATCAGGGATCCACCCACTGTCATGCCCTGACTTGGAGAGCCTGACAGTGAGAAGGAGGATTCTGAATTCGAGGTAGAAGTTTCCCCAGAGGCAGGAGTTCCCCCAGAAGCTTGTTCAGAAAAAGATAACAAACAATCGCAGGAGCCTGAGCAAGAGGAACAAATATCAGAGGATGAGGCAACACACACTCTTACCGTGCAAGAGAGACGATATCAGAAAGAGGGACTGTGCCACTCAGCTAGTTTAAGAAACAAACGAGCCCTAATGAAGGAACACCTGTGGTAAGATAAAAGACTGTCAGCCTGCCCTTTCCTTTCAGGGTCAGTAACTGATCTTTATAGTTGTGGAAGTCCTGTGCCATGTTCTTTTGTATCTGGACTATCTTGAACCTCTGCCTGTTTGACTACAACTTGGATTTGCCCTTTGGATTTGTTTGCTCTGGAACCTGAATTCTGTTTGGACATTTCTTGCCTTGTGAGTAAGCCCTGCTCTGCCACTTGTTGACTAATTGTTTGCTCTGCTCTGGGCATGACACTCACAATGCCAGTACCTCCACATGACAATGGAGAATTAATTAGCTCAAATTAGAAGGCCTGTGAGAGGGAGGTAAACTAATGAGATCTTTCCACCAATGATTATGGGGTCAAGCAGGAAAGAACCAGCCAGAGATCCCAAATGAGCTAAAAGGTGTTTTATTTAGATTTACATATGCACACAAAAGATCCAAGCACATTTGGGAATGAGACTGACAGCAAGTGAAACACTGCATCTGACTATTCAAAACAGAGAGCTTATATACCCAAAAACTACCCTGTGGGTATGGATGTGAATGGCTCTCCCAGCCAAGTGGGCAATGGGAGCAGCAACACCGACAATGGGGTTAGAGTTAATGGTTTTAGTGTTTAGGTGACAAAGAAGTAATGTCTGTTGGAATAGTTCTGTATTGTGGAGAGATCTGGGAAACAATGCAGGGAGACACCTAGGTGTGAGGGAGCAAGGTTGAAACAATCACTGTTTTGGTGGGAACTTCCCTTTGACCATTATATGTTCAGAGATGCCCTAGCTTCAGCTTAAGCCTATTATCTCTGGAATTGCTTGGCAATCTGCCAGACAATGGCTTCAGCTACACCTAGAGGGGATGTTGGCTGGCTTGGCTTACAATCACATGTTTTCAGTCAATAATTTTCCTCTGTCCAGCTTGATCTTCCAGTCACCTCAGGTTCCATTTTATATCAATGCCAATTAATGTAGTTGCTAATTAAATAATATTTAGCCAATTAAACTATATCAGTCTTGACGGGTACATGAGGCTGTAACAATGCTGACCAATAGTAAAAAAGGGTAAGCACAATAGTAACACAGCCTTTACCAACAGCCATTTTTTCCTTTGTTATAGCTTCTGATGTTTCTACCAGCAACAGAGAAACAGCAAAAGTGATTCTTCCCCCATTTTATGCCATTCATCAAAGCTGTCCTTCAAATATCCATATATCACCTTAACAGATTATAATTTTAAAGAAATATTCAACATGGAACAAAAATACAAAATATAAAGCATCCTTTTCTTTTGGCACAATTCAGTGGATTCCCAAAAATGTAATAAGCAATTTTGGTTTTTTAGAAAATACAATTTGACAAAAGCATAGAAGGGGGAAGCTAGTAGGATCCTTGCCCCCAGCACCACTGAATGAAGGGTGTTAGGACTGAGCAGAGAGGAGCTCTGCCAGCAGGGGGGCACAGATACCACAGAGATCCTAGTGGCACCCATGGAAAATTCCATATAAATCTATCATAAATCTTCCACTGGGAGAGTTTACATTGATGGACAGCTCTAAAATAGGGTATTTCAGGAATAGGATGGAAACAGTGGATCCCTAAATCACAGGTCCCTCCATTCCTTGGTGAGGTCCCTTTTTTTGGGCGCACTAGTTATTTCTCTTCCTATTGGAACTAGGTGGACAGAAGGAACAAAAAATAGAGGTAAAGTAGGAGGCCCCTCCTGTACCATCAGCTGCCCTGGTTGGTTGGCATGTGTTCACAGTAATGATTTTGGTTATTGTGCTGATGACTATAACAGTTTTATTGCTTAATTTGTTTTTTGTTTTGTTTTTCCCGTGTTTTAAATTATGTTAGCCTCTTTGAACTCTAACTGTGGAATGGGAGAAATATGGTGACAAAGGAGAAGCCTCTGCTACCGCCATCACCACCAGCAGAGCTTCGGCAGTGGCGTACAATCTTCCCCTTCTGCTCCCACAATGCCGACACTCACCTAGAATGGCCCTGCCCAGTGTCAGGAGGAGGAGGAGATGCCTAAAGCATTAGGGCTTTTTAATTAAGGAAGGAAATAGTACAGGTGGATTGTAGAAGGATGTAAAATGCTGAATTATTGTGGGAGGAAAGTCATTAAGGAGCTGTCATATCCTCTGTTTTGAAATGTAAAAAATGGAGAACACCTGGATTAATTAACAGGCAGAAGATATACAATGAATGGAAAGAAAACAAGTTCCACACTGCACTAGACTGACCTATGAAATTTATTCCCATGGTTAGAGCTGCAGTTCTTAAATAGTAAGCAATTGCTTTCTTCATGGTACGATTTGCATATTTCACAGCAGACTTGGTTCAAAAGTAGCTATTTCATAATGGAACACAGAAGGTAGTAAAATAGCCCTGAGGCACTATACATATACCTGGCAAATATGACAAAGGGAGGAGAAAAAAAGACTTAAATTTTTGTAAGAAAGTAGAATAGAAGAAAACCTGAGCAATATTTTTTAAAAAAGTCATTTATTTACACAGAAAGTTTAGTTTTCAGATTAACAACATCTCTTGAAAACCAACTGGTGGTGTAGGTCATAATTCTTAGCTGACAATCAAGGAAATGAAGCAGGGCCTGAGCTTGTGGCAAACTGATTAGCCCAGAGATTCTATTATGAGAATGTGTATAACTGCCTTCAAGTCGCCTGTTAAATTATGGCAGCCCCGTGAATTTTACAGGACTTTCTTAGGCGATGAATACTCAGAGGGGGTTTTGCCAGTTCCTTCCCCTGAAATGTAGCCTACAGCACCTGGTATCCATGGATAGTCTCCCATCCAAGTACTAACCAGGGCTGACTCTGCTTAGCTTCAAAGACTGGATGGGATCATGTACCTTTTAGGATATTTAGGCCTGATTTTGGGATGCTCATGTTCAAACCCTGGTTAGTGACATAGTACAAACATGTGAAAGAAGGAAATATAGAGCCACACCAATGGACCCTTTCCCAACATCTTGTTGATATTGTCATCTCTTAATATTGTCATGTGACAATGGTGAGAGGCCTGGAAGCCATGCCCTATGAGGATAGACTTAGAGAGCTGGGGATGTTTAGTCTGCAGAAGAGAAGGTTAAGAGAGGACATGATAGCCATGTTTAAATATTTGAAGGGATGCCATGTAGAGGAAGGAGAGGGTTTGTTTTCTGTTGCTCCAGAGACCAGGACAAGGAGCAATGGATTCAAGCTGCAGGAAAGGAGATTCCACTTGAACCTCAGGAAGAACTTCCTGATGGTCAGGGTTGTCCGGCAGTGGAATACGCTGCCTTGGAGTGTAGTGGAGTCTCCTTTTTTGGAGGTTTTTAAGCAGAGGCTGGATGGCCATCTGTTAGGAGTGCTTTGAGGGTGTTCCTGCATGGCAGGGGGTTGGACTGGATGGCCCGTGTGGTCTCTCCCAACTCTACATTTCTATGATTCTATGATTCTATGTTCAGCATAAATGTATGCTACAAAAGGGTACCTTCCCATGCACCCTTTTCCCCTTGCATTCATTGTCAATATTGGCAAAGGTTCACATTCAGCTGATATGTTTTTTCAAAAGCAGTCTCAAAAACCTGATCTGGATAACTTTAGACTGAGTTTTGCATGGGAAAGAGAAACTTTTTCAAAGAGTGGAGGGAAACCAAGTACTGGGGATGATTGGCCTCAGTGACGCCAATCATCCCCAGTGCTGAGGGTGTCAGGACCCTGGAACTCCAGGACACAAGCTCTGAGTCTGAGCCAGAGTCCCTGGAGCCTGCTGCACCAACACAGCCCACTCCCGAGGCTGCCCCAGGCACAGAGCCCTTGGCCCCAGTAGTCCCAGCAGCAGAGCCAGGGGCTGCTCCAGACGCAGCCCAGCCAGAGGAGTTGGATAGTGAGTTTCAAGAGCAGGTGACTACTTACCAGCAGCATCAGGAGCAAAAGAGTGCTCTCAGGAGGTCAGAACGTTTAAACAGAAAACGCCAGGCAATCAGGGCCCAGCTGCGATAACACCTGGAGGAGTGATCTGCCTATAAAAGCAATCACTCAGCCTTGGGTCTTTTGTCGGCTCACAACTGACCATTCTGGGCGAAGTGCTTGTTGTGGATCTCAGCTTAGCCTCCTGAAATGCTGCCCGACCTGCTGGAACGTCGCCACCTCTTGATCCCGGACCAGCTCTGGTAACTTTTTTTGTTCGAACAGACTTTGACTGTGTGCTCGCTTGGCTGTGCCGTAACAGCCAGGGAGTCTCCCTGCTGCCGGTATTTACTGCTATTTTTCCTGTTCTGTTCTGCTGAAGTAAAGCCCTTTAATTTATTCTCTGCCTTATCTGCAAGAGAACTGTAGCCGGCTCCCTTGGCTGCTTGCCAGACCTGGGCGTTGACAGAGGGAACAGTACACGAATTCATCAATGGGTAGGAAATAACAACACAAAATCAGCTGGGGAGATGCCCCCCCTTAGTTGACTCTGAACTAATACATAGAGCATGTGCAATAAACAAGATGAACTTGAACTCTTAATATAGCAAGTTAAGGCAAGCTGGTGGGATGAATTTCATGACCGGAATGTAGTAATAGAGGATTACAACATATTCAAAAGAAATAGAGGAAACAGAAAAGAAGGGGGAGTAGCAAGAATTAATGTCAAGGATGTACATACCCATGAAGCAATTCACAATTTGAAGCATGAAAACAACATTTGGGTAAAAAGGGGAGGGAAACAACACTGACATAATTGTAGAAGTCTGCTATAGACCCCCAAGCCATACTGAAGATTTGGATGACACTGTCTGAGGTAAATGCCCAAATATTCAAAAAGGAGAGATATAGCAGTAGTACTTGTTGGAAGGTAAGCTCTGCAAAAATGTATGGTCCAACAAAGTCCTCACTTTATTTGCAGACAATTTCATTATCCAGAAGGTGGAGACTAGCAACAAGGGGACTGACTGTTTTGGGTGTGTTCACAACCAACAGGGAAGAAACAGCCAATGAGCTGGAAGTAGTACAATCCTGGGAATTACCACATCATCTTGGGGTTTGTTATAGAAGGGAAAGAGGAAGCCAACTACAGTAAGGCACACTTTAAGAAGATTGATTTTAGTAAGCTTAAGGAAAGACTGGGGAAGGGACTTCACAATGCCTGAGAGTTTCTTAAAGCTTCCCATCATCATGTGGTTCTGCAGCTTTAATTTCTTCACATGGATTCTCAGGATCATATCACCATTTAAGCTGGGACTCCACCTGTCCTCATCCCCTCCCTGCCACATGCTCCAGGACACCAGCAACTCAAACTCAAGGAATGAGCACTGTTTTGAGGCTACAGATTGGGGTGTAAGAAGGAGTGGATTCAATGGGACCTCTACCAAGTGTAGGGCTAAATTAAAGGAAGCAAAAGTGGAAGTTTGCAGCACAGTAGACATTTGTAGTGTAGACTAAACCTTCCAGCCATTGACCAAGATTCTTCTGGCTAATGCATTACATATGGATACACCTGATCACGAGGCATATAGATAAGTCAACTGAATTGGTTAGACAGACCCCACCAGGTCAGTTAAACCCAGGTCTCACAAACAAACCCATTCACCTTGGACGGGGGAAAACCTTTACAAGTAAAAAGCAATTTAGTCACCACAAAGCACACTGTTCAAAAGCCATCATCCACGCAAGTAGCCACAATGGCTATGCCAGGCTGGAGAAATAGCAGACAGCAACCCCACACGCAGTAACAGTTAGCCTCCATGTGGGGGAACTGGTGGGAGTTTCAGTCTACAATGGCTTCCCTGAGGTGCACATGGTGGTGACTGTCATTGTTGTTACCATCGTCATGTCATCGTTGTTACTTGCACACATCTCTGCTGACTGGCTGGCTCTCTGGGAAAGTGTAGTGCTGCTCCCTGCAGAAGGCCTGTGCCAAAATGACTGGGGCAACAGGAGCAAGACAGGGCTTGTGGCTCAGGCCGCTGCACTTGAGGAGCAAGGGGTTGCTTTACGTATCCTGGCCATGGTAGCAGAACAGTTGTTTTCCCTGCCTTTCCTTTCTCTATGGAGCCAAGCTTTACCAGCTGTTCCAGCCCCCCAGCACACTCCAGCTTAAGAAGGTGGGGCTGTTACTTCCTAGTGCCAAAATTGTTGGCGAGATTGTGCCTTGCATTAACCCCCAGCACACATGTTCATCCACCAGCTGGCCTGAGAGAATACAGAATACATAAATGTGCAAATGAAAATACACACACTAAACAAAATATTTTTATTCATATAGTACATCGAGCTGAGGGGAGAGCAACATCCACATGTAGATGTAAAGGGGATCACAGAGAAACACTGGCTTAGACAAAATGAAAACCCACCACTCCTTGCCCCAGAAATGAAGCATCCTGGCAGACCAGAACTGGAGGAGGAGGAAGGGGAGAGGAGTGATACCACTGAGCCTGAATGGAAGAGGAAGAGACTACCCACATGAAGAAAATAAAGACAGAACTTTTGAAGAGAGTTGTATATAGACTGAGTAAGTGGATATACTTCATCAAAAACCAAAGTTGCTGGGGGCCTGGAGCAATAGAAACAGCAATAGTCCTGGCAAGTGGCATTGAAGGAGGGGAGTAGGGATTGTTGCTTAGTGTCTAAGCCCCATTGCAGAGGGCCTATTTTAATTCCTGGCTCTCCCATTTTTACAGGAAGCTGTGCCTGCTGCCATCATCACCCGTTTAAGAGCCTTCTCACACACCTCATTAACCTCTGGGGAGTAGACAAGAAAGCACAGTATGAGCCATGCAACGTTTTTTCAACATGTTATGTCAGATGCTCCCAGCCCATGGTGGAAGGGTACTAGCAACAGGTATAGTATCCTTTTCCACCCTTGCACAGTGCTGGAAGTATTATTTGCTTCAGATTGCTGCCCGTGCTTAGGATTATAGCCATGACAAACTAACAAATCTCTTGCTTTCCTCATTAGTATTTTCCTAGTTTGCCACCTGTAGGAATCGGTAGCACAACTGGAACACCACATCATGACCCTGGAGGAACTGGAGGCCAGCACAGCATCGTATCACACATCGGAAGGGGCAGCTGCAGGAAACAATGGGCTAGCAGTGACTGCCTGCTAACTTTGAAAACAGTCATGGTTTCCAAACCATGTATCTTTTCTGTAAATCAACAGTTTCGTTTGTAAACTCATTGTTTTTTATTTGCCTTTTCTGTGGAGAGTCTAGGATTCTTGGGTTGGGCAGTACTAGTAACCATGTTATCAGAGGGTGGAATGGCAGGAAAGTTTGAGGGAGGGGGCAGGGTACATTTCCCATATAGGTTCCAGTACTGCACTCTGATAAAAGCTGGAGTTGAGGCTCTGTATCAGACCCTCAACATTTCAGAGATGGAAACTTTGGCCATTTCCACATGGGCATATTGCCCACGCTAGAGTGACCTCTCCAGGAGGTCTTCACCGGGGTCTGCGCTAGAGCAGTTAAAAAAAAGTGAGGTTCTCGACCTCAAACTGTTCTAGCGCAGCCCCGGGGGTGGCGCTGTGAGTTTTATAAAAACCACCTTCAAAAGTGGTTTTTATAAAACTTACCCGTGCTGCCCCGTAGCAGCCCCCGGTCAAGAACTGCAGGGATGCAGTAGCATGCCCCTGCAGATCTGCCCGGGAGCGGGCTTCCAGCTGGCGCACTGTCCTAATTGGCGGAGCGCCGCCAGCCACCATTTTGGGCGCCGCCGGGAGCCGCCGAGCACCGCCGAAATTCAGCGGCGTTTGGAACGGCGGATCCGCGCTCTTCAGAGGGACGGAGCAACCCGCTCGTGGGTAAGCTCCACCCCTGCGTACGCGGCCCCGTTTCAGCCCCCCCCCGTGAGGAAAGGGCCTTTGAAGACTGTGACCAAGATGGCAAAAGTTATTAATGAGAAACGACATAAGCTAGGAGAGACTGCAGCAGTAGGCTTTTGCCTTAACCTACTGGGAAGGCCAAGTCTCTGTCCCCTCTTCTCCTTCCTCCCTGCTCAATTAATTGAGTGCAAACTCCTTTTGTATTTTGAACTGTTTGCAGCAACTGAAGCAAACTGAGGACAAAGGAGGAAAGTGGGAGGAGGAGAGAGAAAATGGGATATTTTTAAAGCAGCTGAAAAACTCAAGTGACAGAGGATTCACTGGGACCATCTGAGCCAAATCTGGACAGTTAGAGGGTATGCTGTCCTTTGTAGGGCTCTCTATGGCTTGTTGGACCCCAGGCTTGAGCCAACACAGAAGAAAACCTCTTCCACAACCCCAAGATTCTATTTAGCCGAGGTGAGACAGTGAGGGCATCAGCATAAACTAACAGTACTTGAGAATAAGACCAAGGAATGCCCAAATAGCTGCACTTAAAGATGGGAAGAAGAGGTTGTAATAAAAGTAACTCTTCCCCATAGTTCACTTTCACAAGCTTATTACAGGCATTTGCATAAGCACATAAAACTGTCATTCTCATGTGCCACCAGCTACCCTCCACTAACATTGAATGACACAGGAGATAAATGCTTCCTGGAGGGACATTAGGTTCTTTGCAATAACTTTCTGCAACAAGGAGAGATATAGAACATAGCAAACATAGCCAAACTGGGCATGTGCAGACAGTAAAAATATAATGCCACAAGTGGAAACAAAAAGTAAAAAGACCCTCAGAGCCAGCTATGGGGCAAGGGGAATTGGCTTCCTAATTTCTCAATCAGATTTTCCCTTCAAGGACCCAATGATGGCTTTCACTGATTTACAGGTTTGATTATAGCCAGCTCATAGAAAAATAGAGCATTTTCTTGGTTCTTGCCTTCCTGCACGAGAGAGAATAGTCTCTTGAGGACCCTGGCTTTTTTTGCACATTCTGCATGCACTGGAACAAATTAGCCAAAAGTATGGGCTTCTCCTCTAAGCAAACTAGAACGTGCCCCTTACCCATTCATTTTCCAGCCTCACCCATTACAGACTTTGGCATCTCTCCAGGGGACATTAATCAGTCTGTCTATTTGAATGGTTGGCTGCTCACATAAGCAATCCATTTTGCCCTTTCCTCCTTCTGGGTTTTCTGTTCCTATGCAGAACTAGGCAACTCACTGGGGACAGTGTAGTCTTGTGGTTTGGGATGAACCAAAGAAGCACCCCTTTTTATCACCAGATTAGAAATGGTGGTTTTAGGGAAGCCTGGTTGTATTCTAAGTTGCTTTCAGGTTGTGGGGAGACATAAAGGCTTCCGGCTGTGCACGCATGCACAAGTATATCATAGTCCTGAAAGGATTCTTTCAGTGGCCCTTCTTAGGCCCCCACTATCACAGAATAGTGTATCTTGCAATGACAAAGGAAGTAGGTGCATAATTAAGGGGCAAAATGATGCGATACAACCATGTAGAGATTTGCGCACCCTGCCTTCCGCTAAGAGGGGAACTTACCTGGCTCAGATGATGACCCCTAACTGGCATCTGTTGCATTTCTGGTATCTGCAGCTGTAGCAATTCCCACTGCAAGAGGGACTAACAGCCTAAGTTTATAAAAGGTATGGAGCTGCAGAGAAGCCTTGCTTCACAGAAATGAGAGCTGCCATAAGAGGAGTCCTCCTTC
The DNA here is from genome assembly GCA_948472985.1 of Iguana delicatissima. Classification (NCBI taxonomy): domain Eukaryota; kingdom Metazoa; phylum Chordata; class Lepidosauria; order Squamata; family Iguanidae; genus Iguana; species Iguana delicatissima. The sequence goes on from CAOKZL010001288.1 coordinate 14,369, forward strand.
CCCATCCCCAGAACACAGAAGGGCTGGAATCCAGTTGGTTACCCCCAACCCAAGAGGACCCACTGAATGAATTGCTGAACAGCAAGCCAACATGTTGGCAAATTCTACCATATTGAGAGAGCAGGAGAAAGGACACTGTGGCCCTGCTTCCACCTCCATTGTAAAAATGGTTGTAAAAAGAAGGTCATTACAAAACTGCCATTTGTACTGAGGGTGCAAAACAAGTGAAAAGTGTTAGCAAGAGCTGCTGAATGACTGAGTCCAAGACTGAATCTACACAGGCAAAATAATGCAACCTTACCTCAGTCTCTGGCCCTTTCTACACGGGGGGGGCATGAAATGCAGGGAAACAGGGCAGCACACGTGGAAAAGGAGCTTACCTTTATCCGGGTTGCTCCGTCACCACGGGGAGCAGCACACGTTCGCCGCTTTACATGGCGGCGGCATCTGGCGGCACCCGGCGGTGCCCAAAATGGTGGCTGGCGGCTTCCAGCAGCTCTCTGCCAATCGGAGAAGCACGCCAGCCAGAAGCCCGCCCCCCTGGGCAGCTCTGCAGGGACGTGCTTGCGCGCCCCTGCAATTCCACACAGAGCGCTGCGACGGGCTAGCGCACGTGTGTTTCATAAAGACCACATGAAATGTGGTCTTTATAAAACACACGGCGCCACCCCCGCGGCCGTGCGAGGGTCGTTTGAGGTTTAGAACCTCCACTTTTCTAACCGCCCTAGTGCACTCCACGGTGGGGACAACCTCCAGGTGAGGTCGTCCTACCCCATGTTACCCCATGTTTTCCCCCCGTGTGGAAAGGGCCTCTGTTGGAACACACATTGTTTCTCCCAGCATTTTGATGTCTGAAGGCTTTAAGGTGCTTTTTAAAAACCTCCAGTTTACTCCACTGTTTTTAAGAAGAACTGTTCTTTTAAACAGTGTGCTTTAATTTTCAAATTGGGACTGGGAAGGAATAGGGGGTGGGGGTGGGACCAGGTTGGTGAGATATGACCTGCGGGTGGCGGGAGCACCAAGTCACTAGGTATATGCCACCCTGGTTCCCACTTATGTATGAAGAGCTGGAAGGGTCAGCACCATTTTCTTTTCTTTGCAATTTAGACATACGTAAAGCTTTGAATCTTTGAACATTTGCTTGCCTGTAGATGTACTTTTGAGAATGGCAATGGGAGGGTCTCAAAAAGCAAGCACTATAAAACACTTCCCTATGAATAAACACTGTTGCATTTGGTAGGACTTACATCTGGGAAGACTTGTATAAGTTTTTACCATATGCCATCAATCCTATACTCACTTTCCTGGGAATCAAACTTTAAAAATGAGGCAGCAAGTTAGATGGGGCAGGGGCAACCCCTATGAGGGCTGAGGTAATCACCCAAGTATGCACCAAGTGATTGCAGGTGCAGGCGAGCAGTCAGAATGACAGAAGACAGAGCAAGGCTATCTGATTATGCAAATATGCACATGCATGGCAGGAGGAGAAAAAAACCTGCAGCTGCTGTGGTCATATGACAACCACAAACCAATACAGAAAACATATGCACGCAGTAGAAACACCCCTTTGTACCATCATGACTACATGATAGGGGACCCATGTGGCTTTCCAAACTGATTTCAGTTTGGATTAAAATAGGTGCGTAATACAGTGGAGCTGAGATACAGTCCACATGTCATTTCAGCCCACGACAGAATGTTTGACAATACAAAATGTACTTATCTAAGAAGACATAGAGAGAGAATACTGAAGAGAACAGAACTTTTTGTTATATGGACTCAGAAAGCAGAAAGAAACTTCCAGGCTTCATATTGCAACCCCTGTCTGCACCCAGGTCCATTGCGTGACCCCTGCCAGCATGTATGCTGCCCATATCCAATCTTTAAGAGTTAAATTAATGTTTAGATACACCTAGAATGATCTGCTAGTGCTATTGGGAAAAAAAGTATCTGTGTACAGTATTGTAAAAAATTTGGGGGTAGAATACTTCTTGAGACTGCAAATTGTAGGAGGGTTATATTTCTTTATGTTTCTCCACGTTAAAATACACACGCTAAGATAGACACAGATACTCCTCTTACACAGATGAGTAGGACATTCTGCCCTGCATTCCCATGGTTTCTGCATCCACAGTTGCAACTAGCCGTGGCTCAAAAATATTCGGAAAAAAATCCAAAAAGCAAAATCTTGATTTTGCATGCACCAAGCACTATGCTGATGTGAGGCATACTCTGCTGTAGCCTTCCACCATTTCACAGATCCTCAGGCTCTCTCTGGCACTCACTTGAGTTGTTCACCACTTTATATAAGGGACCCCATTGTACAAGGCCATTGTACATAATGGGACTTCAACATCCATGGATTTTGGTATCTGAGGGCTGGTCTTGAAATCAAACCCCACTGGATACAATACATCAGAGAAAAGGCAAAAATGTAATCTTCCTTCTTATCTGTTGATTTTGTTACATGATAACATCAAACATCAAAAAATTGCCCTGGTTTGCAATAAAATGGCACCACCTCAAATCTGCTCTTGCCACATTTTGCATAATGTATAGAACCTTGTAGTAAAACCGGCATTGTGACTATAACCCTGGAGACCAGGGTTTAATTTCTACTGTGTCATGGAAATTCACTGGGTGACCTATGGTATGTCACACACTCTCATGCCCAGAAAACCATGTGACAGATTTGCCATAATTAGAGTCACCATAAGTCAAAAACAACTTGAAGGCACGCACCAACAAGAATGGGGTACATTCCAAGTAGGCTACTTGCATATGGAAGCAGCTGGGTGGTGAATGGCACAGCTCCATGCGTGTGCCCATATGATTCCACAGCGCCATTCAGCAACTGGGGTGTGCATATTGAGACACATAATTAGTAGTAATGATCAGGGTACTGACCATAACTACACCCTGATCTGCTTCCTCCTTTGCCTCAACTTAATTGCCTATTGGCTAGGGATAAGGAACTAAACGGATGGGTGTGACTCCTCCTCCAATCCTCAGCAGGCCAAATCCATGAGGTCCCCAGCCCAAGTGCTGAGCATTTGCCTTCTCTCTTCCATAGAGAGAGCAGAGGGGAGCAAAGCACTTCCAGCCAGCACTTGCTAATGTGGGAAAGTGGAAAGATGAGGAAGAAGAGCAAAGAATGAAGTGAATACCCATTGTTACTGCAGCTTCTAGGCCGCCTTGGCAATAGCATAAGGATATCATTTTGATATCAATAATTTGGCTTTCTTCCACCACCTCTCTCCACGTGTTTGTGAGGCCCCTGGACAAGTATGAAACTAGGCTTGGCGACTGATTGCTGCAATATTCCTAAGCAATACAGGCAAGTCAGAAATAGCCAGATCGCAGCTTCAGGAGACCTCCTGCCAAACACCCTATTATGTATGCGCGCCACCTACAAAGGACTCCCTGCCCCGAGCAAGTAACTTGACTAAGCTGAACTATCAACTGTCCAGCATTGCGCATTTGAATACCGACTGCTCCTTTGTCAATTCGGACCTAACTCAATCATGTTAAAGTTTGTCCTTTCTGAGGCTTTGTCTCGCACCCAAAATCCATTCTTCTCACCAAGTAAGGCATAGCCTGCAGTCACACTTCTTTCTATATAAACCCCTGATTCCGAGACCTCCTCAGATTGTTCCCGAGTTCCAGACCGCCTTGCTGCTGCTTTGCTTGGTGAGCCTCCTCTCAGCTCCACGTGCTGAGCCACATCGAACCCCAGCATTGCTCTCTATTCTTCCGGACTTCAGGACAGGTTTTGTATCACCCAAATCAACTATCCCTCTGCAAAATCCCTCTATCCCACTCTCACCTTTATTTTCTATAGTTATCTGAGTGAGTGTGTTGCATACACTGTTTGCCTGTACTTTAATAAAGATCTCATTTATTCTTTCAAAATGGTTTGCTTCTTGACTGGCCTGACCCCGTAGACATTGAGTTAAAGATCCTGCTAAGTTACCCTGCCTCTCGTAACGCTAAAGTAGTGCTCTGAGCTAATTTTTCCCACTATAGTTGAGCACATTTTGGTGTCCCTCATGGGATCCCCAGTAAACAGGGTAACACCACTACCTCTCCTCCAAAGCAGGGGTTAGAGGAGAGGGTGAGGTTGGCTTTCCTCTCTGACTCAGGTTAAACCTCTTGGGCTGGAAGTTCCCCTCTTCTGTGCAGAGCTATGTATGAACATGGACCAGATGCTTTGTGCATGTATTTGGATTGATCCTGAGATGATGAACACTATCTTAGCTTGTTTTTAAAGAGGGTTCTATAAATTCCAGAAAGAATTAAATAATGTTGCTAACGGCATGTAGAAAAGTCTGCTTGAAACTGCAGGCTGCTAGCCTGATTCTACAACAATGAAATTGCCTGACTTGAAGGTGTAGAGGGTGGGAGGAATCTATTAGAAGGCCTGCGAGAAGATCCTAGACTTGTATATGAGAGGACCCTGGACTCATCTTTCATCAAAGAAGTCCCCAGCTTCTTGATTTCCTAGCGCCTGATCTAATGACCTTTATCACCTCTGAATGAAAGACTATGATTGCTGAACACACACTTACTTTGAAAAAGACTTATTTAGGGGAAAAGATTTTTGTCCAGTAGTTCATATTCTACTTGCTATGATGAGACCACTAAGAATATCTGTACTTGGCCTCTCTTGGATTTGAAAGCCATCAGCGTGGTCAGAAAGGACAGATAGCTAAGGAGTTCAAAGGTGAGCCAAAGAAGAAAGATTTGACCAGACCAAGTAACCAGATAAGAGAACTTTAGAGAAGCTCCAGTGACCTCTCAGAGAACCTCAGAAGATTATAGTAGGAGACATTCTTTAAATATGTGGAGAAAAACATGAGGGTACTGGATTTGTAGGTTTAAGAGAATTTTTATCATCAAGATCTAGTGCTCCATCAAACTACAAATTTCAGGATTCTGTAGATGCAGCCATGGAGCTTAAAGTAGTATTAAAGTGGTATAATTGTGTTCTGTGAAAGAGTTCTTAGGTTATTTTAGACAACTGGACCTCAGGTTAATTTTTTAATTTCCTTGAATTTGTATTTAGAATTCTGTATGGCTTTAGAACTACCTTGGACACAAACTTGGCTAACCCTTAAATATTATTTTTTTCAACTTTATTAACTTCAAGTGATTTTAAATTTTAGGATATAAAATTATTTTTAAACTTTAGATTTAAACCTGATACTTCTGCTACTAAGTAACTGCTCAGACCCTTGAAACGTTATAAGTGAACTCTTTAGGTTGTAATTTTAGGCTTTATGCTGTATTTTTACTATACTTTTGGTGCATAATTATTCAGTTACCAGTTTTAATCCTTCATCTCCCTAAAGCAACTTGGGCCATTTCCACACTACACTCTTATAGCGTGATTATTCTACTTTCAACATCCTATGGAATCTTGGGGTTTGCAGTTTCAGGTGGGGCCTCGTGGCCCCTCCCAAAACTGCAAACTCCAGGATTCCATAGGATGTTGAAAGTAGAACAATCACGCTATAAGAGTGTAGTGCGGAAATGGCCTTAGTTATGCTTCAGGTTAGCCTCTTGAATTCAAGGAGTGAGCAGAGGAAATAAAGTGGAAGCTAGGTGCTCTAACACGATTTAATTTAGCCTTGAAACACAAGCAGAGTGCATGAGAGAGTTGAAGGGAATCATGTCATTTAATCAGCTATGCTCAGTTAGCACACATATATTTCCAGAAATGAATCATGGCAGTGAGCAGAAGGCGTACTTTCAAATTCACTCAAATACAGCATGAAGGTCTCTATGTTCTCATGGCAAAAGAAAACTAAATTAATAAAATTTCCCAAGTAGAAGACTGAAACTGGCCTCCCTGACCTGAATATTGTCTTATAAGGTTACGGTGGGTGGCCCATTTATGGCTGTCAGCAATGCTATTCGATGGGCATAACCTAATGCTCAACATTCTCTAATCAAACAAATACAAGGCCTCTTTTCCTAACGGCCTGTCTCCCCACACACATCCCTTGCATATCTTTTTTCTTCAGCCACTCTCCACCCCAGTTACTGAGTATTTTGGAGAAAAAGAAAGTTAGCCACAATGGTCAAGGTTACCTTTCATTGCTATTTTGCTAAGAAAGGATAGCCTTCCAGGGGCCTATGCCTTTGTCACAGCTTTTCAGAAGGGAGAGCAGTGGGCAAGGGCCAGCTAGCAGCTTCCTCCTCATGCTTTTTAATAAAACATGAATTAGGTGCCAGCACACATTAGATTCACTTCTCCTGTGACAGAAAATCAAAGTCTTCTCCTATCATTTTGCAAGCTTGCTGCAGATGGATGTGTAGGGAGCGGTGCTGGCCGGTGCAAGAAAAGGAGTCTATACACACTGAAACAGCTCTTTAATTTCTTAATTTAATATCTGACACGTAAAGATTCTCATTAAGCCAGTCAATGAAGCCTGGAAATACAATTTTCGTGCAAACTGTCGCTATCATAACTTACACGAAACTTCAGATGCTGCCCTGTAAGCAGTGTGATTAAATCCATTCATCTTTGCTGTCAGCCACCCACTCTGGGTATTACCTAGAGGGGTTCTGGCTGGGACTGGGATACATTCCTTGGAGAGTGGCCAGTGGGCATCCAAAGCTATCCCTCGCTCCCTCTACTTGGGGACATAATGGAATTCATGCCAGGAGAAAAGGGAAAGGTTAGAGCAAGACCATTTCCACACTAGACTGTCATAGTGCTATTATTCCACTTTCAACATCATATGGAATCCTGGGGTTTGCAGTTTAGAGAAAGGCCTCAAGGATATTGAAAGTAGAATAATGGCACTATAACAGTCTAGTGCAGAAATGGCCCAAGAAATACTCTAGAAGGATGGAAAGAAGACTAGTTAAGCTGGTTGGTATCAACAAAGAACAGACTGACCAGTGCACCCTGCCAGCTTCCTCCTCAGTAAGCAAGATGAAGTACCTGATATGGTCAATTTGCCCTTTGCCTGGGCTACACAGCTTTATTGTGTTGGCATTTACCCCACGCAAACCAGAGCTATCACAGAGCTGTTGTAACTTCTCTGTGTTCTGCACACTTACCTTAGAATGAAGCCCGGTTGTTTTAAACAAAGAATTCTACTTCTTAATCACCCATGCCACCATATCAAGAGATATGGGGCAGGGCATGCTCTAAAACAGAGATGGGCAACTGCAGCTCTCCTAGTATTTGGGGGTAACAATTCCTATAAACCCTCACCATGGTCATACTGGCCAGGATGGATGGGAACTGGAGGCCAAAAACATCTAGAAAGCCACAATTGCCCCCTGAGTTCTAAATGACAGCAGAGCAACCATAGTCTATGGTGTCACAGACTGCCATTTTGCCATCATTCTGCCTTGAAGTGCCACAGGGACACCACTGTGTCCAGGCAAGCTGCAAAGAGGGTGATATTGCTGAAGCAAATTGAAAACTGAAGGCAGCAAACAGGCACACAGACCATCAGATATGTCCGGCACACCAAAACAACAAACATTCAGTTAAGCCCCAAAACAAAGTCCAAAGATATACTGCAGTCTTCCAAAGTATTAGGATTCATCGAGAGTCAGAGTGCTACAAGGCAAAGGCAAATAAAAGATTCAGCAAGCCTGTTTGAAGATCAGCTACAGAGCCTCAAGCAGAGGCTGTTGACTGTCTACCTGCAGTGCCTTCCTGCTTCCTTCTGTATGGACTGCTGTGAATCTGAAGCCAGAAAAAGCAGAGATGCTCTACTGACCTCCAAGGCAGATTGGTGCTATTTTAGCACCAGAGCTGCTGCAAGTAAATGGCCTTTACCCATTGGCTAGGCTAGCCATAGGCATTTTGTTGCCTGGGGTAAAGGGCAACCCTCCCCTCCTTCCATTTGTCTTCAGAAGCTGGTCAAGCTGGCGGTTGAATTTGACTTCAGCACTGGGCATCCTCCTCCATCACCCCATGTGGGGCAGCTGTTTGGCTCAGGAGACGCAGAACAGGCCAAGTTGAACACACAGCTCTGTCTTCCAACAAAGAGGAACAACCAGAGGGCTGCCAGTTTTGCTGCCAAAGCATCCATCATCTTTTCCCTGAGGTGACTGCCTTATCTGGCTTGGTGGTAGGGCCACCTCTGCCTATCGGCATATAGTTGCCTTCCTGTATCCCTACATTTCCATGTGAATTGTGTGGCTATATAACTAACACCCATCAAATTCAGTTCAACCCATTGCAAAGCCAGAGTGGGATGACTTGACCACTTCTAGCTCCAGAGGCCAAAGTAACCTTGTGAACACAGAGCTCTTTTTTGCTAGTACACAGGCTGTCTGCAGTCTTTCCCCAAAGAAGTTAATTAGGCAAATTAATTCCTATTGAACCCGAGCTCTTTTCTGCCTTACGGAAAGCTGATTATTCCACTACCAGCAAAATCCCAAAAAGCAGGAGGGGATTAAAGTCAAGAAAATGCTTTTCAAGGGGAAGCCCTGCCACTCTGAAATCAGTACTGCTGCCATCCCTGGGGAAGCGGCCCAACCCACACAAGCACAGACTGCTCTCAGTCTATTATGTGGGTCCTAAAAACCTCTCTCAGGACAAGCTTTGTCTCTAGAATAGAGAGGTCAGAAAGCCCTTCATTACATCAAAATCTGTGAGGAAGTACTTCGCTTGGTGAGCTCCCATCCATTTCTATAGGGCTTTCACAAGCAGATCAGTAAGTGGTAAATCAGCAGATTAATTACTAGTGTGAAATGAGGTCGCCTACAGGTCACTGGATCCAGGGCTGGTCCAACTGTGAGAATAAGATTGGCTCAACTAGATTAGCCCCTAAATACAATGCTGAGATTTATAGCTACAAGACATGAGGGGGACTCAAAACAAGGAGTTAGGTAGCAACATCAAGGGAACTTGCTCCTTCGCTGGATCACCAGGACAATACATCCCAGGCTGAGGTGATTGCCAGCCACATTTCTCTGTAACCGTATGGTCACCAGAGACAACACAGCTGCTTATAATTCAAGCAGCAGGTGGATGAGAAACAAATAGGAATCTTCCTGATATATAATGGGAGATAACCAAACAAACCAAAGCAGCCACTTCACCCAGTATCTCATCTCCAAGCAATTTTTGACAACACCCTGCCTCTGGGTTCCACAGCAGGTGGCACAAAGCTCTTCCCCAGCCCTGACAACAGCACTGTGTACTTTTGGATAGTCTTGAATCACTTTAGGAGCAGATGGGTACTGATGAATTGCAGAGATTAGTTGCAGCAAGAGCAAGATGCATCTTCATGGTATTTCCACAACTCAGAAAATTACTTCAAAAAGTAATTAGGCATTAACTACCTTTACAGTTCTAATAAAGGTTGTTTGATAGGTTTTCAGATGTTCTAGTTTCAATTTTTCAAAAGCAATTACTTTCCCTATTTGCCAGTAGTAACTGCCTTGGGTGTACAGTACAGTCTCGGTTATCCATCCTAAACGGGTGGGCTGAGAGTCGGATAACCGAAATGTCGGATAAGCTGGAGCCCGCTGCGACCGCCATGTTTGGGGGCGTGTCTGGGGGCGTGTCTGGGCATGTCTGGGGGCATGTCTGGGTGTGTCTGGGCGTGTCTGGGGGCGCGGAAATGCCTACAGCCACGCCCTCAAGCAGCCGCGACGTCGGATAAACTGGAGGGTCGGATAACCGGATGTCGGATAACCGAGACTCTACTGTAGTTAAAAAAAAAACCCACCTGCATGCTGCAAAGCCCTCTGTGTTTCTCACATCCATCTCTCGGTGCCTTGACATCCACAACAGAGTGCAAAGCAGCAGCGTGAGGCACAGCATGGGCCAGCACTTCAGCCATATACTGTATTTTTTTTCCTCCACTACTTTGTGAGGCCACTGTCCCCAAACTGAAAAAGTAGCCCAACATTACAAACACCATAAAATCTTTGAAGCTGTCCATTCAAATTTTCTAATAAGCACTGATATTTTCCACCCCAGTTATGGAGATATTCCCAGTTGCATGAGGGAAAAAAAGGAGAGATTTTGCTGATAATAGGGCAAATGCAAGGAACAATTCCTCTAGTGGGGTAGCATAGCAGTTAAGAGCATAAATTATGAGCCAGGAAGTCCATGGTCCAAATCTCACGTTAGTAAATGGCTTCCTCGTTTGCCTTTCTCAAATCATCACCTCTTAGACTAGAGTCCTATCGGTAATCCCAACTACTGCAGGCCCACTAATCAACGGAATTCACATGTGTGGAATCAACAGTTGATTGAACAGTGTCAACCATCAATTCCAGTTGGATGTCAGGCCCCAATTTCTCATCTGCAGTAAGAACATAATAACACTGACTGACTTTCCACATCATTAAAAGAATTATGACAGTGGGTTATTTGGGTCCAAAACAAATAGGAACAAATATGGTTACCAGTCAATCCTTTTTTCTTATTGTTCTTCATTCTCATTTGTACCCATAATTCTTCATTCATGCAACCTAGTCACCCTATGAGCACTCCAAGATTCTGTTATGTCAGCAGAGGAGTTGCTTTGCTGCCCTCCCCCATTTGACTTTCTATTAATATCCTGCACCCTAATGGAACCTGGTCCCATCTGATCTTGCAAGCCAAGCAGGGTCAGCCTGGTTAGTATTTAGTTGGGAAACCATCTATGAATACGAGGTGCTGTAGTCTGTAGCCATTTCCACACTAGATCGTTATAGTGCTCTTATTCCACTTTCAACATCCTATGGAATTCTGGAGTTTGCAGTTTAGGTAGGGCCTTAAAGGCAAAACCCAGGATTCCGTAGGATGTTGAAAGCGGAATAACAGCACTGTAATGGACTACCACGGAAATGACCTATATTTCAGAGGAAGGAACCATGTCTGAGTAGTCTTTGCCTAATGAAGCCCCATGAAATTAATGGGATCGTTGTAAGTCAACAGGTGACTTGCAGGTACATACACTGATACATGTTGCACCACTCCAGAGCATACTGGGGCGGGGGGAAGCAATAGTGGTCACTAGGAGCACCCACCAAAATAATTTTTCTGCTGTTGCCACAAGCAGTTTTCTTCAAAGTTAAGAAGAAGAAAAAACCCAGAAAACCCACTATTTTAAAAGAACTATTTTAAAAGAACAACTATTTTTTAAAAAATATGATTTTTAATAAATCAATAACAAATATTGTCTTAATAAATAATGTAAAATGGACTTGATCGCCGTTGTGGTCTCTTCCAACTCTATGATTCTATGAAAATGTGTATTATTATTTTACAAAAACATGCGTAATATTGAAATGGAAGGTATGCTTCAGATATTTTCCTAAGCATTACCTTTTTAACAGAAACATTGGTACCAGAGGCAGAAAAAACATGGAAAGAATAACGATAGGTCCTATCCCACAAATAAGAAAAGCAGTTCAAGCTGTTGCAATAAATATTTTATTTCAAATCTAACAATATGCATATATGAAAATGAAACAACCAGGTCAGGTAAGCTTTGGAAAGTAAACAAAAACATCTTAAACCTTGTAGAGATCACCTGAAAGCTTCTTCCAAAATGCATCCAGGGATTTTTCCCCCTTTCAGTAGCCTCCTTACAATGTCCGTTTTGGTGGCCAAAGATATAGAGCTATTATGCTGGGGTAGCTGATGAAGCAGGCTTATATGCTTTCCCATTGTCTCTGTTTTGTTGTCATGCATGCTCAGAAAAAGAATTCTGAAGGCAACGGCTGTTTACCTCGCCTGCTGGAAACAGGCACACACAAGTACAGCAAGATCAGCTAGACTAGAATCCCAATGTGCTCAGGTTTTATTGTATTCTTTACTGAGATCACGCTGCTGCAACCCAACACTGAAAGTCTGTGATTCCATGGCCCTCTTTCACCATCCTCCCACTGCAGAAGCTGCTGAAAAACTCCCTAGACAGAGGTCAGGGAGGAAAAGAGGGACTGGGCAAGTATAAAAAGATGTTATGTGAAAACAGCTCCTTTTTTCAGAGGTTTGTTAACTGAGGTATGCCTGCATATTGATTTTTCTCAAAAAAGTGTTGTACACAGCTGGAAGAGACCACGTGTTATACAAAAATACTATGTGAATGGTTAGCATCATTGTTATTTGTGCGTGTGACATATTTCAACACTTTAGCCAACCAGATTATTATTTTTATTTATTCTAAAAGTTATTAGAAAAGCACTGATGCCATTGGTTAATTAGATTTTTAAAATCTAATTCAAATAATATTTTAGAAAAAAATTACATTTAAATTAAATTAACATTAGGTTTAAGTTTTAAAAAACCTGTAATAAAACCATTACATAATGGAGATGGAAAATGCCTTCCATAATTTCACCTCCAACCTCATCTTAAGCTAAGGAAAGGTGGAAAGAACCACTTGAATTTTTGAAAACCCCATTTCTCATCCTATTCCACCACTTTTCTTATTTTCCCTTTCTCCATGTTTTATAATCTTATCTCTTTGCCCTTCTACTTCCTTTAAGTTACTAGTTTCCACATGCAACCTAGTAATCATATCAGGGTTAAGAGTTTCAAAATTAATTTTCCTGAGATAGATAGGGCACCTCTTGGTAGTATCCAGTACAGAAAACAGGAGCACCACCTAAATACAAAGAAAACCATATGCTTTGCTACTTGCTCAGTTTAAAAACTTTTTAACCTCAAACTTAACCGGTCTGTCATCCTCTATTTATAAAGAAAAATCAGCAACAATTCTTGTACCTATTTGCATTTCCAGCATTTTTTAATCTTGTGACCTAAATATTGTAATTCCCAAATCTGATGAACTAACATAAAGCATGAAGACATTTTTTTAAAATTCAAGAGAACTAGGCTTTTGGAAAACAGCCACCTGAGAAATGTGAAATGTGTTGGCTCTTCAGTATGGTGTCTTATTTCACTAGTTAATAAATTAACTACTAACTTCATTCTAGAAGTTTATGTGAAATGCTAAGTTAAGTCAACCAATTAAGTTTAAAAAATAGATTTAATTAAATTGTGCCTTTTGCTACAAAATTTCTAATTTAATTGATAACTAAATTGGTTTTTAACTAGTTAGTTCCTGTCACTGATTATTCCCTCGCAGTCTAGTTTGAGAAGAATAGTGGTTTTTTTTAATTATTTATTTATCAACCACTTATTACAGGATATCAGGTTACTTTTCTAAGCACTCTCTTATGCCTTAACTCAAAAGAGCTCCTCACACAACACCTATCCAAAACTACTTCTGATTTCAGGAATGGCATTCATATACTTTCATACTTCCTCCAACACTTCACAATAAAAATATGTGTGGTTTTGTAAGAGGTGTGGCTGAGACTTATGAGGGTGTTTCCAGACAGCACAAGAGATGTGGTCGAAGATATTAGTGACTGAATGTGCAATTCAGATCTATTAGCTTTACCAACCAACTTTCTCCTGGGGCAGGTGAAAGCAGCTAGAACTAGTTGATTGATATGAATCAGCACAGCTGCCTGCATTATTGCACGCTCCTTGCAAAAGAGCTATGGGAAGAGTCAAGATTTGTTCCTGTGCTTCAAAATGTACCAATACACCTGTGGCACCCTTTTGATTTTACCAAGGTTAAAGCCAAGTCTTCCTCATTGTTTTCATGTTGATTTTCAGATCATCATCCTGCTTTTTGAGCCTGTGGTGTTGTTTAGACTTATACTTTCAATGTTTTATTATTCCCAGAGAAATAATCGGAAGATTGAACAAATATGTCTATAGCAATCATACATAAAATAATTCGGAAAACGTTCTAGATTTTACTTTTGATTTTTTGCATAAAAAAACCAACTTGCTTTTCTTCCAGATTCCTACTTGCAGCACTATGTATGCCTTAGCAAGATATTCTGTAGTCCAAATCAGAGTCGTGAAGACCATGGCTGTGGCTATACTTGAATGGGTTGTCACAGATGGATGGTCAGAGATTGCTCTTTCCATCTCTGTGAATTCAGACTGAATACTGTTTTGATGGATGTGATTCCTATATTCAACTGGGTTGTTGCATGAAAGATCAAATGCAGACATTCTGTTGAGTTCCTCCCATTAACCCCTGCCCCTCGGTGAATACATTTGTTGCCACTAGCAACATATTTGTGTGATCCTCCCTTACTCTACCTCAGTGGTTCTCAACCTGTGGGTCCCCAGATGTTTGTGGACTGCAGCTCTCAGAAGCCCTGAGCATTGACCATAGTGGCTAGGGCTTCTGGGAGCTGAAGTCCACAAACATCTGGGGACCCACAGGTTGAGAACCACTGCTCTACCTGCTCCCATCTCCGTAATAATGCTACTGATAGTCACCGTATATTTTTGGAAAAGGTAGATGTAGATGTAGATGATGATGATGATGATGATGATGACAATGACAATAGCTGCAACAACAGAGGCCCCACAGGTCACAGCTATCGATGCATATCTACTCACAAGCAAGTTCTATTGAATTTAATGCAAAAGCTTGAAAAGCAAAACTAGGAGCTCCTTCACTTCCTGTGGAGAGGCTGCACATGCTGCTTTATCACTGGTTTGGGGGCTATGATGCAAGTGAAGGGATGGTCACTCACCACCCTGGTGCCTCAACCAAAAGCTAGCAGTGTAAGTAGGCAGTACACTCCCTCCACAAAGGTAACAAAGGAGCTGCCACTTCTGCTTCTCAAGCTAAAAAATTGGCAGGCTAGCTAGGAAAAGGCACTTCATGAAAAGAAGAAAGGGAGGGAGGTAGTACATGATTATTAAGAGTATTTGTCTAAAACACATCCTTTCTTATTCCCTCAATCTCATTTTTACCTATTCACCTAAACTTTTCATTCTTTTTGCATTTCCTCCCAAACTGTCTTGATCTTTCAATATGTAAGATTTGTGAATCTGTCTCTGAATCTGGACAGAGTGGGCAAGTGTTTAAACCACAATTGAGGGGTTCACTTTATCCTTTGTGGCTCAGGAAAGAGCCTCACACCTGCAGAACAGCTCAGGTCTGTGTAGAGTTTCCTATTCAACCCCCAAAGCCTAGCTGGATGTCCTTCTTCTTTGCCAAAGTCCCACCCAGACAGGACTCCTATCCAGAGCAATAAAGAACAAGCTTATGTTACTCCTGAAAAAACCCTATCCCAGGGTCTACAATTTTGATATTAAAATATGATGTGCCTGAAAGGTCACCCAGATGGGTACGTAGGCAGCAATGGTCAATGACCAAAAACCAGGTCAGGCCAGTAAAATCCCCAGTCATGTAGCCCCAGGAGACCTCAAGATGTGTAAACCCACAATAAACAAAGGGTCCACAGCCCCAGGAAGACAACTTGAGGGGATTAGCATGTTTGCCCCAAGTTGAGCAAATATTCCATCAGGCGAGGACCATTTACATGAAGTCACACCACAGACTAACACAGCCGAAGATCCTGAGACTTTGGCAACACCTTGCAAGCCCATCACACGAAGGAAATTACCATGGTGGAGCTTCGTTATTGCTCCAACACCCATTGTTCTCCCCGGGAAAGGATTAGTCCTCCAGGTACTTTTCCCCCTACAAATAGTCCCAGTTTTTGAGTGGTTCTTTGGATCACTCCCGGTCACCCCAGCAGACCATTGCTCCATCCGTTGAGTGATCCCCCCAGGCCTCTCCATGCTGAGCCCCACTTCTCTGCTGTTTTTCCCAGACCAAAGACTTCAGGACAAAGGAACAGTATCACCCCAGTTACACCCCTTCAATATCCCCTATGTAGTTTCCTCTCTTTTGCTTCTTAATAGGTCTTGAGTGAATGTGTGAGTGATTGCGTTGCTGCATGAGACTTTCCTTCAGTAAAATCATTTATTGGACATTTTGGTTTTTGGCTTGGCCTGACCCCATAAAAACTGGATAAGAAGACCCCGCTAGGTTACCCTGCCTCTTGCATTGCTATAGCTCATGCTCTGGCTAGTTTCCATTCCCCATCATGCGGAGCACACTGAGGTGTACCCCAGGAGACCCCAGAAATCAGGGTAACATTTATTTCTCCATGCAAGATGAGTGTGTGCATATACTGGAATATAAGCCACACTGATAGCTGTGTACTAGCAGTGATGTGGCCCTGCTCACTACTCAGTTGTTGTAAACTGCCATCAAGTTGACTTTGACTTATGGTGACCCTGTGGATGACAGACCTCAAAGCCACTCTGTCATCAACGATCCTTCTGAGGCCTTGCAGATTCAGGGCTGTGCTATCCATCGGTAATGCTGTCTTCCTTTTTTTTCCTACTGCCTTCCACCTTACCAAGCATTATTGTCTTTTCTCATCAGTCATGTCTTCTCATGATATGTCCACAGTATGACAGTCTCAGTTTAGTCATCCTGGTTTTTAGGGAGAATTTGGGCTTCATTTGTGCTGGGACCTATTTATTTGTCTTTTTTAAAGTCCAGGATACACATAGAACTCTACTCCAGCACCACATTTCAAATAAGTTTACTCTCTTCCCATCAGTCTTCTTTGCTGTACAGCTTTCAGAACCATATACAGAAACTGAAAGTACAATGGCATGGAGAATACTGATTTTGATACATCTTTACCCTTCAGGATCTTGCCTAATTCCTTCATAGCTTCCAAGTCCTAGGCCCTTTCCACATGCGGTTATTAGGCGGGCCAATGCATCTTGCCACAGTGGTCTTCTGCACGTTGGAGTGGACTAGGTTCGGTTTATTTACCTTCATTCCGCACATAACTCCAACTAAATGTGCCCCCATGTGGTGGTAAAGCACGCTATTTGAAAAATGGAAGAAATCGGTTTTCCAATTTTCCAGACAAGCCAATTCACACTTTAACAGTGGTGCAGACATGTACATTCACACCAATGTGAATTGGTGATCAGTGGAGGGCTCATGGGAGTGGCCAGGAGGTAGTATGGACTTTCACACATACACATGTATGCACGTACACAATGATGTGCTAAACCATGCAAAAAAAAAAAGGGCCAATCACAGCTGACGGGGAGGGGTGAGAGGAGTAGTGGGAGTGGCCACAGCGAAGGCAGTGTGGATTCATGAACTCTCATTCCTCTGAAAGAATGGAACATACGCAGTGGCTGTGCAGAAGGAAATGAGGGAAAGTCCACCTTGTTTCGAGCCCAGAAAATCCAGTAAGAAAAAGCACAAACCGATTCACCAGCCTCATGTGGAAAGGGCCTTAGTCTTCTGATTTCTTGACTGCAGCCCCCATTCCAATTAATGATCAAGCCAAGGCATAGAAAATCTTTATTTCAATGTCTTCATCATCTGCTTTAAAGTTATATAAATCATCTGTGGTCATTATTTTTGTTTTCTGAATGTCCAGCTTCAAACCTGCATCTGTACTTTCTTCCTTGACTTTCTCCAGTAGTCATTCGAAGTCTATGCACTCCTAATGTGATAGCCTGGAGCCAATTTGATTCTCAGACCAAAAGAATGCTAGAGAGGGATACAGCCTATATTTCAGTTTGCAGACAACATATAATATCCATCTTAAAAGAGCTGCACTGGCTGCCAATTCACTTCTGGTCTGACTTCAAGGTGCTGGTGAGAACACTGAAAGGCCTAAGTGGCTTGTAACCTCAATACTTGAAGGATCAACTCTCCCTACATATACCTGCAGAAGAACGAAGATCTCCTGGGGTGGAGCCTCCTTCTTGTCCCACTACTGGGAGTGATACATCACATGGGGACATGGGAGTGGGTCTTCTCTGTTGTGGCATCCTGTTTATGGAATGCCTTTGAAGTCTCAACTGATATCAATGTTGATTTTTTCAGGTGCCAAATTAAAACATGGCTTTTTATTAAAGCCTCTGGGGTTAATCTTGTCACTTTTCTAAGTGTACATATACATGTTTTAAATCGGTGGTTTTCAACCTTTGGTCCCCCAGATTTTTTTTTCCTTTAGCTCCCAGAATCCTGTGAAATTACCTATGCCTGCAAGGCATTCTGGGAGCTGAAGTCTAAAGCAATTGCAGGATCAAAGGCTGAGAACCACTGGTTTAAATGTTTTAGCCTTTTCTGCTGTTTTAATTTTGTGATCTGCGTAATACACTCTCCATTGAAAGATCTTGGAGTAAAATAAAATTAAAACAATATTGGCAATTTAAAACAATTTCAGATAAAAATAACAAATAATTTACATAAGACAAAAATAGAAAAACAAATGTTAAATCCCGTTCCCTATTGGACTTACAATATGTTTTTAATGAATTAATAAAGCTTCTTCCAAACAAAGCCTACTATTGTGAAATATTGTCTGTCTTCAAGCCAGTGGTGTTTGTGTTATTATTTTATTATTTTTTCATTTATATCCCACCTTTTATCTGCAAGTGAGACTCACAGCAACTTACCAAAATTGAATACAGAATGTATATCTACACATGAGAGGCACCAAGGACCGGAAACACCATAATCCTATAACCTAAGCAGCATTTTTTAATGTTCAAGGTAAATAACAAAACATACCTTGGAGGTCAGTATAATTAGCTGCATAATGCAGGTGGAGCAGTAAAATGGTAGCTTACAATGATTCTGCTATAGGGAAGGTAAAACAATTGCTGCAGCAGCAGAAGCTGACAGGTAGCAGAGGTGGCCTGCTGGCTCTTGTCCTGGATTCTACAGCTTTTTATTTCTGCTATATAATGTATCTTGAGCCAGTGGTTCAGCCAACTTCTGCGCACAGAGTGAAGAGTAGGTGCCATATGGTTCTTCCCATCAGGCAGAAAAATATCTTGAGTCAATCCTTAAAACACCACATGATTCAGCAGGCAACAAGGATTGCCTCAGTTAGTTGACTTGCTGACTCCACCACCACAGCTCCCAATTAGGAAATGCACCTGGATGGTTGTTTGTCCAACATGGATTTGAGGGTTGGGGCCACCCAGATCAATTCATTTACTCAGTGTCAAGAAGGAAGCTGTTGCAAATTTACACTAATTTTCATTATGCAACAAATACAAATGCACATGACAGCTTTGGACTTATGTACTTTGCTTTTCAGACTCCTTTTGGCTCTGTGTTTCTATGATTTTATGGCATGCTCTTCCTTCTACTGCATCAGGAATGAAAGCACGTGGACCAGATTTCTGCACAATGCTACTATAAAAAAAAATGTTTCCAGCCCTTCAATTTAGCTTTCCTCTGTGCTTTTATAAGAACTGAGGGTTTTCCCCCTCAGCTCTCCTGTTAATGGCTTTGTGCTGCCATTGTTTAATATAATTGTCCACAGATATTTGTTGATATTTCAGCCACTCTGCTTACACAGTCACTGCAGCCTGAGGCTAGTTTATTGGAACCTGAATGTGAAATCAGCCAGCAAACACCCACCACCAAGGCAACAGGAGGGAAAGCAGAAACTGCAGAAAGACCAAAATTGTTAACAGGGCTGTGCTTTGTTCTCATATGTGGCATTAGAAGATGATTATATACACTCACAGAGGACAGGTCTATTAACAGCTATTAACCCATGGCAGTAAGTGAAACCTGCATTCTTTTGAGGGAGCATATCTCTGAATGATGAATGCAATATTATCAGGGGAGGGTCCAAATGTTGCCTTTTTGCCCTAGAGTTGGGCTTCTCATGCATGTTTGACAGAAAGCTGGGCTACGTGGGCCTTTGGTCTGACGGAGCAGGGCTCAAGAAGAAGGAAAGAGGCAGGATGTTAAGGAAAACCAGATACAGCCAAGGCATGAGGCAGGCAGTGGCATCTGTAGTTGTGTAGGAACATGGTGGCGGGCGGAGCGATTTGCCCCAGGCGGCAATGTTTCTGGCATGTCCCAGCCCATAGCCATGCCCCCACACACCCTGGCTACACCCTGGCCATCCCCGTGTGCACCCTGGCCATGCTCCTATGCACCACAGCCCCTTTTCACAGTGGCCGTGCCCCCTCACACTGTAGCCCTACCCCCTCCTGCCCTCCCTCCACACACTCCAAGCTCTGCCACTGGGCATCTGCCTCAAGAAGCACATACGGGGCAACATTTTAGGTAGTAGAGTTGGAGACAGATCTGACCCATGAGGTATAATCCTCCAGGCAGTTCTCCCATATGCATCTTGCATAATTTCCATTCATTTTCAAGAGATCTGCATAGGGGAAATTCCTCATGGAATTCCACAGGAATTAATGGTAAGCATACCATTGTGATCTGCCTTGATCACAAGATTGCCATGACCTTCATTCAGTGAGGCCCTGTTTTAGGGAAGGAATCTACCCTCAGAAGTGGTAAGTAGAAGAAATACCATATAGCAGCACTCCTCCCTCTTGAAGCTATACCTCCCCTTTCCCATCCCATCACCATCCTTTTAGCTTCATATCCAATGCAACCATGAAAGTTCTTCTTGTTTATATTGGAGGAGGGAAATGTTCATGGTTGTTAGTTTTAAAGTGCTGTGCTTGGAGGTCAAAGAAGACATCAATTCACCCCCTGGAATTTGCTTCCAAAGACAATTTAAACTGTATTTTCCTGGTTCTCCATTGTGATACTGAATACGGCACTTTTCTGATGCTCAGTCATGTTCCTTATACTACCAAACCTGCTTTTAACAAGGTTTGTTTGCTTTTTCCAACTGATTTCATTTTCTTCTTCATGTTTTTGCTTTGGTTGGTTACATCCTGAAGAGTCTGTCACTTGTTTCTCTCAAACCAACTTTAACACAACCAAGAGAAAAACCAAAAACCTTAAAAACAATGGATCTGACCATCCTGATAAATTTAAAGTGCAGCAGTGACACAGGCACGGGATGGCCAGATCAGCTCCTCAGTTTGACTTGTAAAATCTGTTCAAGCACAGAAAGACAGTAGTCTGAAAAACTTTGCAATTTTCTATTGTAATTAATTACAGGAGTTTGAAATTAAGATCAAATGCTCTTCAAGCTCCTTCAGCAATGCTGAAGATTCTACCTTCCTCTATTCTGGAACCCAAGGAAATGTCCTTTCCTGGTTCTTCTGTAGTTTCTCTTGACTCGTTTGATGGTAGCTGGCTCACAGGATTTCTGTACACATTTGCAAAACATGGCTAAATTGAACATTTCCCTCACTGTCATTATTATATTACCTTCACCAAACTAATATCTAAATATTGTTTTTTCCAATAGCATTGATCAAATGCAAAATGTGAATTTGCAGCCAAGGCATATGGGTGATTGTGAGTCCTTGGAAATAGTTTGTTAAGCATTAATTTGTTAACTCTCTTCCTTTTAAATTTTCAACAACTGTTCAAGATTTCTTATTTTAATTGTTAATCTCCAAAGATGTTAAAATTTTTAGTACTGTTTAATGGTTTATATTAATGGGGAGAGATTTGCAATATTTAGCCAAGCTCAGGCCTTTTTTAAAAAATTTAATTGATCTTTAAAGTTTAAAACTAACATGTTATTAACACATTAACAACTATGAATGGGACAAATTATTTCGATTTCCATTTTTCTGTTAATATTTTAACATTAACAAATTGAATTTATATAATTATTTAGTATTAGTGTTAATGGTAAGGCTCCAGCATCTGATTATTAATGCCACAGTTATGCCATAAGAGAATTTATGCTATACTGGGACAAATAGGGCCACTTTCCCTGTTACGTGGTCCTTGCAGTAAAAGAATTCTCCAGGCCTTTCAGTGCTGTTCTTCCAGTTGCCAGCTCTTCTTCCATCTACCTTTGCAGAGGGCATCATTTAGCTCAATGGGCTCTGTCAGAGAAGGCATGGAAAGGAGATTTAACCCTGAACCCTGATGTGTTTGTGGCCCCAGGGTAGATACTTAACTATACTCCTCTAAGTTGTCCATAGAGGAGAAACTAACAGGACAAAACAGCAGTGAGATCCCATCCTCCAGCTTAATCTTTGCTGTGGGGGGCCTTTCGAGCACTCCTGTCCATGCCAGAATGTGGGGTGAGTCATTTTGGTGTCCTTGCCTAAACAGATGTGTGCTCTGGGGTATTTCTGTAAGCCTCACATGCATTTTGCATTTCAGTCTTTGAATGCAGCACAATTGCAGCAGGTTTGCTCTCCAGCGAGGGATTTGGACAATAGAACATCAGGACACAATAGGCCTGTGCGTTGCCTGCTGATTACGATAGACGCTTTCGCTTTCCCTCCTGTCTTTCTTCCCTGAGTTATCTAGAGATGTTGAGCTGGCAGATCCTGCCTGTGCCGGCTACATTCTGCCTGCGCCGGCATATTCTGACGTCGGTGCGGCTTGGAAGAGTATGTTGTGTGTTTGATGTCAGGATTACTGGCTGGGTTATTGTAAATGCTAAAATGAAATAAGAAGATTAGTAAAGGAAAGTGCAGCTTGGCAGCAGGTCCCCAATGATTGCTTTCTGCTCTATCTGCAGCAGATGATCAGCCATGCAGGTATTTAGCAAGGTGTGAATCATCATCCTGTTGTCCACAGAGGGGCATAAAATTGATTTAAGGGGGTCTGCCTTGGAAAGCCCTGTCCCAGCCCAAACCATTAAATGCAGGGAGTCAAGGAATTTAGCTAGCCTCTCTCACGAAAGCCTCTCAGCAGGTCGAAATGCATATTCATTTGGCTTAGAGGCAGGGTGTGTTCATCTTTCATTATCCTCTTCTGCCAGTTCCCTTGAAGATCTTTCCATACTAGCTCCCTCCCCTCCCCTCCTCCAAGTACTCGAAGGCCTTGTTTCTGTACCATTCTCCTCTCAGGCATGACCAAAGGCTCCCTTACATTATCTTTGTATTGAAATATGCTGTTTTCCAAACCAGGAAATGAGAACAGGGCAACTCTGTGTCATCGCTTTCCCTGCACATCGTTTGTGTGGGCAGCCAAATAGATGATTCCTTCACTGCAGAATTGCTAAACCACAGAGTATCTGCCTATTGGCATGAATATACAGACACATATGTTCACCAGAGAGTACCTATCTGAACAACTGGATAGTGCCTATCTGAACAATGGGACTGAAAGCATAGCTGCCCCATGATTTCAATCCCAGAGCTATTACAAACCAAGAGCCTTCCTTACTTTTTATTTCTAGAATCTACTACACTGCTGCATTTGGCATTCTATTTGTTCAGTCTCAGGCTCTGTATTTTAAAACTTGGGTTATCAAGACACAGTGGAAGAAGTGGGCAAAATGTTGGCAAACACAGGGGAAATCTGGAGGCAGAATCCCATTTTATTTTATTTTCTGGTGCTAAGTAGTGGAATTTCACAGCAGACTGTTTGTTGCTGTATGCCTTCAAGTCATTTCTGATTTATGGCAACCTTAAGAAGAACCTGACATTAAGGTTTTTTTGGCAAGATTTATTCAGAGAGGATTTGTCTTTGTCTTTCTCTGAAGCTGAGAAAGTGTGATTTGTTCAAGGTCATCCATGGCTGAGCCGGGGATTTTAAATTAGGCATTTGAGATAGTTCCATTTGTGTATCCATTCTTTCAAAATGGTTAGTCCAAGAGCCAACAAATGAAGATGATTTGTTGCAAAAAGACTGATGGAATACCCCCCAAACTGACAGTACATAAAATCTGTTCATTAAAACATTAAAAGAAAGAAAGAAAGAAAGAAAGAAAGAAAGAAAGAAAGAAAGAAGGAAAGAAAGAAAGAAAGACTATCACTTGCTTTTCAGATTCTTGTCCCTCCTGACTAGTGAAATCATCCAAGCCTAAATTTACAATATGGACATCTCAAGTAATCAGCCCTTCAATAATGCACAGGGGAGGCCTAGTGGTCCTGAAGGAGGAAGCGATGAAACCACTACTGATGAAGAAGTTTTGATTGCTTGACTATGAAGAATTAACACCCAGGCCTTTTCCGCACTTTGTTTTTGCAACGGGGCAGAGCGTCCTCCAGCGAGGACGTTTGCACTTGGGGGCGGACTGGGTCCGGACTACTTTCTGTAGTTCCAGACTTCAGCCTGCTCTGGAACGACCAGAAGTGGTCGCTCGCCGTGCTATTGAAAGACCGCTGCGCTCCAGTGTAGATTTGCAGGCTCGCACCAGCGCAAGCCTACAGATCTTCCAGGGGCGGGCTTTAGGCTGGCGAGCTTCACCAGTTGGTGGAGAGCCTCCACCAACCAGACGCAGCCATTTTCATCCCCGGAGCAGTGTGTAGCGCGGCCACGCACTGCTCCGGATCAGCCTGGATCCTCCAAGGGAGCACACCAGTCCGGTAAGTAACAGAACAGGGCGTTTTCTTCACCAAGTGCAAAAAAGCCCCCAGTTTCAGATCTACCAGTTCTGAGCATGGTTTTGGATGAGTTGGTATCATGCCAGCTGAGCTCCAAGCAGTTTTTGATCACACTAACAATTTAGATCCATTTCAGTCCAGTTTCTAGCCTGATTTATGGATAGGCATTGCCTTGGTGACACTAGTGGATAGCTTACCATGGGGAATGGGTTAGAGGAATGTGAGCACATTGTCAGTGACTTTCAATATCCATTGACTATGGACCTTTTCTCTGGGACAGAACTTGGAGGAACTGGGGATGAGGACAAGTAACTGGGAATTTAGTCTTTCCTCAGAGGACAGACTTAGAAGGTGATTATGGGGGACTTTTGTCACTCCTTTCTACATTTAGAGTATCTGAAGATTCCACATTGTCCTCCATGTTCTTTAGCAGGTATAAGAAACTGCTGGGATAAGTCACCCGCGGTTTAGCCTGAGGCGTTATAAGTATGAAGAGAACATACAGCTCTACTTCTACATACATACACCTGCAAAAAACTGTCAAAATGCTCCCCAAATGTTCTCTAAGGGGCATGAAAGTAATTTTCATCATGTTGGGGGTGGGGGGAATTCAAGCACTTTTAGAGCCAGAAGAATCCTTTTTTGACAACAAGAAATAACCAAAAGAGAGTTTTAGCATCCTCTGCTGGACCTCAAATAGCCTGAATGCCTCTTTCCCCAAGAGGGCATTTGGGGTGACTTTTTAAAAAAAAAAATTAAAGAAAACTTTTTTAAAAAAAATTTCAAAGTTTTTTTTAAATCTTTGGGGTGATCCTAGGGGTAAGGTCGCCAGTTAGAAATCATACCAGGTCTGGAGCTTTCTGGACTAAAACCTGAGGCCTAAGGGACAGTCCCTGGTGATGCCTTTAAGGGTTATGTATTAATTACCAGCCACAGTTGCTCACAGCTTGTCATTCAAATACACAATTTCACAGAAAATGTATTTTCATGTTTGAAAATTAAGACAAAAATCTTAGCTAAAGAGGCTGTTCTTCAATCAAGGTGAAATGAGAGTATTATTCCCTCTCACTTAGAGAGACGGGATAAGGAATCTAGCCTGCCTGACTCTAGCCCGAAGGTGGATGGAGAGCAGAATGGAGGGTGACCCCTGCCTCCAATGACTGGAATAGAAGGAGAATACACTGATCTCACCCAGACTGTTTGCAAGCTGTAGCAACAAATCAATTAAGGCTTGTGAATTGTATTAAGTTCCAGCTCTACTAGCTGAACTAGATTTGCACTGAGCCCTTTCCTCTTGTCTGGAGCAGGACTCACCAAAACTGGCGAATATGCACCTTTATCTCCCACCTGGAGATGGCCCACAAAAACTGGACATTCTTGGCCAGGTCCTGAGATCCAATGCAA
This sequence comes from Iguana delicatissima, assembly GCA_948472985.1. Classification (NCBI taxonomy): domain Eukaryota; kingdom Metazoa; phylum Chordata; class Lepidosauria; order Squamata; family Iguanidae; genus Iguana; species Iguana delicatissima. Next base: position 39,876 of record CAOKZL010001288.1, read on the forward strand.
TCCAGGGAGGAAAATGGCCCCGGGGACCACATTTGTCCCACTCCTGAGGTAGTCCCAGAGGGGCAACTAAAAATGTGCCAGCATAGTATAGTGGTTTGAACATTAAACTACCACCCTGGGTTTGATCCCCTGCTTGTCCATGGAAACCCACTGGGTGAGCTTGGGTGCATCACACACTTTCAGCCCCAGACAACCTCATGATAGTTTCCCCTCAGGGCCACTGTAAGTCAGAAATGACTTGAAGACACACAATAAAAACAGCAATATGAGACCAGCAGTGGATTCGATGGACAATAACAAGCTAAAGTTTAATCTAGACAGGATGGAAGAAGTACAGTTTGTGAATCTGCTGATCTCAGTGGAGGTTTAGATCTGACAGGATGGGGCCATACTTCCCTTGAAGGGCAAGACTCTAGGAGAGCTGTTGGACTCAGCACTGTGTATGGCATCAGTTGCCAGGAGTGGTTTTAACCATCTTAAGCTGGTTATACAACTGTGGCCCTTTTTAAAGAAAGCTGACCTAAACCTAACAGTAACACATGACAAAATTATCCACATTACATTACTATAATGTGCCCTGTGTGGAGCTGCCCTTGAGAATGCTTCAGAAAATGCATGATTGCAGAGTGCAGTAGTGCATTGGAGCTAGGCATTCTGTTCATATTATATTTATTTTGCACCATTTACATTGGCTGCCTATTTGTTTCCACAGCCAGTTGAAGGTGCTTGTTCTGGAATTTAAAGCCTTAAATGGTTTAGAAGGTGCTTACATCTGTATGAATCTCCACAAGCAATAAGGGCAGCAGCAGTAGCCCTCCTTTCTAACTAACTGTGAGTACCTGCTACGGATATAGCTTTCTCAGTGGTGACCCCACATTTTGGAACTCCCTCGCCAGAGAAACACAAACAGCCTCCTAACCGCTATTTAAAAAAAAAAATCCTGAAGACATCTTTGTTTTTATCTGCATTTTGCAATTTAAAAATCTTTACTGCTGCTGCATTTGTGTGTGTTTTATTTATTTCTTACTGTAATTGTATTTTAATGTTTTATAATCTTGTAAGTTGCCTTGAAAAGCGTACTAAAAATCTTTTAAATAATAAATACATAAAGAGATTCTCCAAAAACATGACAAATTTTGAAGTACTTCCTAGAATTTTTGAATAAGCAACAGAGTTACAACATTCCTAGATTCGTGTGTGTGTGTGTGTGAGAGAGAGAGAGAATAACTGTGCTGCTTGGAAAGCATGAGAGCCTGACATCAATAATCTAATGTAAATATTAGCATAACGGGGCCATAGGAACAGCCTGCCGACTTTTGAGGGTTGCCTCAGGTTTCAGAAACCTGGAGAAATAACGCTCTGTCTCAAGTTTATTTCCTATCCTTTGCTTCTTACAATGTCCGGGCTCATTTATTTCGTATATTTTTCCTAAAGCCAACCAATTTAACCAATTTCATCTATTCATTAAGTGAAAACAGTAAAATATTTCATTTCTGGATGTTGAGGGAGGGTGAAATCCTCCAACTCACTGTCGCCAGTTCATCATCATCTGCAAGCTGCTCCTGTGTACATTTAAGTTCATTAAAGGTGTGCTGCTGGACCTAAGTAAGCAGCTCCAGCACTCTCCATCCTTAATGAAAGAGGAAAGAGAAAAGGTCTCATCTTCACAGGGTCATGGACTGAAAGCTGGTAGGGCCAATGAAACATACAAGTGGGCATGAGGAGAAGGATCAGGCAGAAGGGAGGAACAGCCCTGCAGTGATTGAACGTGCTATGGTCTCCTGTCTCATACTTGCCAGTGGTGGTGGTGGGTGTCTGCTGATGAAACCAGAGCAAGAGGGACCAAATCCACAAAACACTTTCCATTGCTCAGGTGATACCAAGGAGCTTCTGGTTCAGGCTGTTTGGGCCCCTCAGCCTTTCTGCAGGAAGAGTGGAGGTAGTGGCAGGGGAGAGGTGGAGCAGTCAAGCCACACCTGCATTTGCAGCCTTTCACATACATAACATTCAGCGTGGGCATTCTGTTACTCACCTGGACCTTGGAAGGAGGCGGGGGGAGTCTCATATTTCTAGCTTCCAAGAAGGCCACATGCTCTGGTGCCACAGGGAGCAGCTCCCATCAAGCAGTTTATAGCACAAGCTCAAGATGAATCCTACTTTGTCTGAGGACTAGCTAAGCATCTGATTCAGTAGAATCCAGGGGTCAAGATGTCACTTGGATTTTTCCAGAGTAGAGACCTGGTTCATGCCCAGGGTGCTAGGCAATAAGCCACACTGAGAGAGAAACATCAAAGTTTTATTTAAAATTTTGAAGAATGGAACACAAGGCACATAGCAAATCAAGTGCTCCCTGAACACAAGCCAGACTACATCTTATATGATCTACAAGGACGACAGGGTCCTTCCTAAGGAGAAGAAAACTCTGCGCATATAGGAAACTATGTCACGAAGACATTATTATGTCAGCATTCAAGCCCTGTGCATGTGCATATAGATGGCTCAAAATTATAGTGTCAAATCCCACCCTGAGGGTGCGAAATTTAATATCACAATGAAGTTAATGAAGCGATAGGTAACTGTAGTTGAGCTCTTGTGGTTGCTCCCTCTCCCATTGTCCTAGGCCATTTCTGCACTAGACTGTTATAGTGCTATTATGCCACTTTCAACATCCTATGAGGCCCCTCCCTAAACTGCAAACCCCAAGATTCCATAGGGTGTTGAAAGCGGACTAATAGCACTGTAACAGTTTAGTGTGGAAATGAGAGGGTCCTGCAGCAGGGCCAGTGAACAAAACCCAGCCTGGCGGTGGCAGTGGTGCAGTCAGGGTGCCCTTCTGTTTCTCCTGGGGTTCCTTCTCTCTGTTTTCAATAAAAGAGACATCAGACTTGCTGGGCCCTGTCTGCCTGTGCCGCCTCCTCCCAAGTACCTGTCTCACTACCATTATCTCTTACATCTGTTCCCAATCAAAGTGTAATTTAAATCAATTCAGGGAGGACGTTTTCTTCTGCAGCTACCAACTGCCATTGGGGGTTTTTTTGCTTGTTTTTTTGTGAGGTGTGGCAGCCATCAGGAATGAGTGCTAAGTAACTGTGTGCCCACACCATCTCCACTTTAAACGCATGTGGGCAAACCCACAAGCAAACCCAGCTCATTTCCTTGCTGCAGGAGAAAATGGCATTGATTACATTTAAATGACAAAGCATTAAGAGTATTTGAGGATTTCTAGGAACAGGAATGGGAGTTGCCTCCAGAGTACAGCAAGGAGACTGAGGAAAGCGCTCAAGAAATCCTCCTCATCCACCACCCCATTTGCTGCCTCATAGATAGGCTGTTCTTCCTTCCTTCCTTACCCAGGAGAGGAAAGGAAAGAAGAAGAAGAAAATTACAAAGGAGAGAATCACAGTTTTTCCTATGAGAGAAAGGTTTCCACATTTTCCCCAAACCTTCACATCTCTATCATGTATACAGACCAACATAAGGGTGAACTACAATCCAGTTACATAGGGACGAGGGGGTGGGGGGAGCGATTCTCCCCAGGCGGCAATGTTTTTGGGGTGTCCCGGCCCGTAGCTGCGCCCCTGCATGCCCTGGCCATGCCCTCACACACCGCGGCCATGCCCCCACGCACCACAGCCACACCCCCGTGCACAGTGGTCATGCCCTTCATGCCATAGCCCCACCACACACACACTTCAAGCTCCGCCACTGCTACAGTCTTTAGCCATTTGTTTAGTTTATTCATTTAGTAATTATGCACTATTTCAACTCATAGCCCCAGCTAATAGGAGGATGCTAAACTGTGATTTACCAGTAGTTATGACTTCCAGGTGAGCCAGAGGTGGAGCATCTCCCCTGAGAAGGTGAGCCTGTCCTTTTCCCATAAGAATAGTCCCAATAATGTGCTCACTCTCTTCTCTTTCCCACTCCTCCAGTATAGGCCAAACAATCAGGCAGTCACACATACTCTGTCATAGGGACTCTGTTACCACACACTAATTATTGAGCATTAATTGTGTGTAAATATGTTCCCAGCTGTGAAGGTTTGGTGAGAATTGAAACTGTGAAAGGTCCAGGCAAGAGAGCTTAGCAACTGTTGCTATGGATGGATTGTTCTCTGCTGCGAAGGCTATTGCGAAGCAGATCCCCCAGCAATAGAGCACGCAGTTCTCTGGTTATTGTATGGTACCCCAGGTATGCATACTTGGCTAGGCAAAGGTACCATTCACAACTGATTCAAAAGTATTGTTTTTATACATTGTTCTTAGATTTGGAGTTTCTTTATGGAATAAAGGGTACCAAAATCCAGGCAGAGCACAGAAGGACAAAACAAGCCAAAGGCATTGAGTCCCTGTCTGTAGGGCTTAAGGAACCTTCAGTTACTACACTACCGAAGGTGGGAACATGCCTCGAGTCCTTTTTGCTCCAGATTTCTGTATATGGGAAGAGATTTGATGGCTGTGGGGGGGATGCAGTCACCAAGGCAAAAAGTAGCATGTGAAAATAGGAGCATAGATGAATAACTGGGGGGGCATGTGTAACACAAGCTTTCCAAAAGGCTGGCAGGTATCTCTTGGGGTGAGGGTTAAACACTGTATTTCTGTGTGGTTTCACACTGAGTGTTGTCGAATGTGTTATCTTTTGATTCCTTCCCTGTTTGTCCTCACTTGCCCGAGGCCCATCTCTCCTGCCAGGCCCATTCTGCATCCTTTTCTCCCTCTTGCCCAGGCGAGCCGAGCCTGCTTGGAGTCTTGCTGGCTTATGCACAGGGTGGGGTGTGCCAGCCGGCTGCAGAACGGGCTCCTGGAGTGTGTCACATGGCATTGCAGCGCCACCAAGCCTCCATCTGCAAAAGCAGCAGGTGTAGCTTCAGCATCAGCAGCCGGCTTAGCAGTGTGGAAGTGGCTTAAGGGGAGGGGCACAGAAGAGGAGTCAGTCGGAGGGTCTGGGGGCTGTACTCCATCTCCTGCCGCTTACTCGCATGTCTCCCAGCACCCGTTCTCCCCCTCCCCCTTCTGCCAGGGAAGTGTGTGCAAAGTGTGAAATAATGAGGTTTGGAAAGGTCAGAGAACTTGGCGGCAGCAGCGTTGTTTCTGTAAATGTTATTTTCTAGCTCACTGCCCTGTAACTCTCTCTGACTGTTGTGCTTAAGTAAAACAAACAGTGCATTTTAATCACATGTACATGCTGGCTCAGAGACACTTAACTCACCTTCCCTGTTGGAGCTGCAACTCTGCCTCTGCAGTGGTTCTATCTGCACCCACCATGAGCACCAGCCTTCTCCCCTCACCCTCCCTAGAGCTCAACTTAAACACAGCTCTGAAGCAGGAAAAATGTCAATGAGTTCAGAATTCTGGCATGGGGGAGGTGGGATCTGCAGGCAGCTGCCTCCATCAAATGGCAGCAAATGGAGAGAAGTCTCCCTGCTGCCAGATGAAGCTCAGGCCACCTAGCAGAAGATACAAGTCAGGGTACTGGATTCTCTGGGTGGCTGCCTGTGAACTTGGCAGAAGCTCACTGGCTACAAATAGGGCCATCTTGGAAAGAAACAGCCCTGCCTCGGTACATTTCTCACATTAGTACGGCACTCATCCATGTTTAGAGACAACAGCTAACATCCAGGTTTAATCTGGATGGTGCCAATTGGGGGGGGGGAACGGGGTCATAACCCAATGACAGCAATATGCCTTCCATGCAGAAGGACCTAGGTTCAGCCTTCAGTTAAATAGGCCCATAGTAGCAAGGTTGGGAGAAAAAGTTTTGCCTGTGAACCTGAAGAGCTACTTGACAGTCAGAGTAGGCAAGCCAGGTGGACTCATAACAAGGCAACTTCATTCATCCATCACAGCACCTCCTTCTGCCCTCTATTATGCTCTCAAGAAATGCAGTAATGGCAGATCTCTTTTCAGGGTAACAGGAAAACAAGGACATCATTATATAAGAAGTAGAGGTAGTGTGATAACGCTGTCAGACACACACACACACACACACACAAGCACCTTTTCTTTTTTTCTTTTTTCTTTTTTCTTTTTTCTTTTTTATCCTCCAACAAAGTCTATGGGGAAATTGTTCTGTGGGTTTTCAGCATGATTTAGTTGCATCAGGACTGGCCATAGTAGGTGACAGTTGCCTATTTCCTTTAGTATAAAAAGACACAAAACAGGCAGCCATTTGAAAAGAGAAAGAAAGAAAAGAATTGCAGTACTGTACTGCAATGTACAGCACATGCACATGGGACCAAACAACAGAAAACATTGTACATATAAGTGCATATTCCTATTTTATGTTATTTTAAAAACACAGACACACTCTTTGATGTATGGGAGAACTGAGAAGAGAGGTTCATCTCCTTGGAATGGGAAGGCTTTTTTCAATCCAGCATTTGATTTCTTTAATATCAGTTATGAAGGACCCATAGTTGCTCCCTTTAAAATGTTTCACATGTCTTCAGAATAAGTGACTGGGTAAGGTCATCATATAGTCAAAAAACTAGAATGGATTACAAGAACCAACTTGTCCAACTCCCTGCTATGCAGGAACACACAACTAAAACAGTTCCAAGAGAGGTGGTAGAGACAGTTCTTACCATGCCATAAACCCCCAACCCATAATACAGTATAATTGGCGATTAATATTGTTTAATTGGCATAAAATAAATATAAATCTTACACTTATAGCTGAATGCCATGTGGGAAAAGGACTCTGGTTGGGAGCTTTGTGCTAAGATGAATGACCTCAGCATGGCCAGGTCATAATGCCCCAGCTCTGATGGGCTTGCGATAATCCCCTCAACAACTCAATTTTCAAGTACAATGGAGAACAAAATTGCCTCACTAGAGCAGCCAATGGTCATGAACTTGTAACTTCTTCCCATGAACACTCCCCTTTATCCTCTCACCTGCCCAGACACTAAGAAGCTATCATAACTTCCATAAGCTCTTTGTCACCATTAGTCTGTTCTGGACCTCTTTTGTTTATTCTGCCAGAAAGCATTTCATGCATTCCCTTTCAGTGCAGAAAGAGAGTATTTAAACCCTGACTCCAAGTCTAATGATTTGTAGCACCTTGGATGAATGTAGGTATGTTGCTCTGTCTGTTGGCTTCCCAATTTTCATGCCCTGGGCTACCCTCAAGCTCTCGTGTTTGAGCCATCTCACTTTGATCCCCTGCTTCTGGAACAGTAATTATCACCCATTCACCCCAAAACTCCCACTACCCAACCTTTCTCTCCTTTGCCTTTGTTAGCCTTGTGTGGTTTGTGAGACTGCTTGATTGCTTGCCTGTGTGTGAATTTCCCCCAATATAAGACACTCTTTTGACCGTCTGCTGGTGTCCTATAGTCTCTACTGGTATATCCAAGTGAAAAAGTCCCACAGTTATCCCCCCCTCGCAGGCCTCCTTTGAGCTATAATTCCCCATCTTTCTAAGGAGATGCTGGCACTGCTGGAGGACTTCAAGGTCTCCTACGTTTTGGGATAACAGAGTATGATGGAGGAGCAGTGATTTCTTTGGTAAGTATGGTGAAGTTTAGGATTTAGTTTAGGATGATGCAGGAAAGACTTTTCAGAATGCACTGAATGAATCTATATACCATGCAGAAAATCCTCATGTTTGCTTCCATTTTGAAAAGGGCACATTACTTGTGCACAGTTCCATGTATACACAAAAACTGGTCCTGCTCACATAAACATGCTGCTATCCCTTTTCCTCCTCCCATCAGTCCCCTTCTTCTATATCTGCAGAACACTCACCACTTATCCCCATCCATGCCCACCTTCTACCCAGCTTTGTGGTAAATATATTTAGTAAGATTTACAAGGGGATACAGAACGCTACAGTTCTAATTTTAGGGGTGGTTTATGGATTTATCAGGCAGTACAGTCAGATTAAAATAAGAAGTCCTGGGTCAATAAGCTCCGCTGGGCTGGGTTCCCATCCTGTGTTCAGTGTATGTGGGTGCTGGGATGCTTCCAATCTGTTGTCTGCACTCTGGCAACTGCTGACATCACATTCCCCCGAGCAGGAACTTCACTTCTCTGCCAGCAGGAAGCTGTCCGGCTGCCCTTTGGCTCCCTAGCTGATTCCCCCTGTCTGCTACGCCCTATTCTCCAGACAGAAGAAAAGATTAAGGTAGTGGCTCTGAGAGCTCTGTGCTATGAAAGCAGAAAGGAGTGGCCAGGGTTCTGGGACTCAAACTCAAGCAGAGATGAAATTTACGCACAAAGTTACTCTCTCAATATATATCTCTCAGCACCTTAGAAGCCCCTATAACACTTCCACTTTATTTTGATCATTCACTCAAATAATGTAGTCTGAGACAACACAGTTTGTATGAGAGATCGCAAGAAGTGGAATAGAAAGAAAGGAGTTGGGGAGAGGGACTGCTCACATACATGGGGGAACAGTTATGTTGATCCACTTTCCAGTTCCCAGCATCTCTCTCCCTGCTGTCTTTTTGTTGGTCAGTTTTTGGAAGCTGGGCAATCATGCATTTGCATTTACAGGTTGAAACTTGAAAGTCACCACAAGGCTGGTCTCAAGGGAGAAAAGCCTCTTGGCATTACCACAACATCTTTCCCAGCATAGGTACACTGTGGCCCTTTCTGCACCTTACCTTGTTCTGGCACTGGGGTGCAGGGATTGCGCAAGCAGCCTCTGCTGACAGGCTCTCCCTTCCCTGCTGCTTCAGCCCTGCATGATCTGCCTGCTCGCATGAGAGCCCCGCCTCGACCCTCCCAGGCTGCACTAGGGCAGGAAGCACGACCTGCCTGGCTCCAGAAGCGCCACACACCAGGTAAGTGTGCGCGGGGCCTGAGCAATGCGCAATCGCGCACCATTTTTGGCCTCAAGCCAAAAATGAAAAGGTACGCGATTGGCCCCTGCCAGGCCCTGGAGCGTTGCGTGATTGTGGGCCTTTTCGCACGGGATTTGCCATGCAAAAGAGGGCCTGGAGTGTCGTGTGATTGCGAGGAGTGATCTCCACGACACACTCACAATCACGCAATGCTCCAGGGCCAGCAGGGGCCGATCGCGCACCTTTTCATTTTTGACTTGAAGCCAAAAATGGTGCCCAGTCACGCATTGTTCCTGGGCCCCACACGCACTTACCTGGCGTGCAGAGCCTCTGGAGCCAGGCCGGTCACGCTTCCTGCCCCAGTGCAGCCTAGGAAGGTCCCAGGCTGCACTGCAAAAGGAAGAGGCAGGGCTCTCGCGTGAGTAGGCAGCTCGTGCAAAGCTGAAGCAGCAGGGAAGGGAGAGCCTCTCAGCAGAGGCTGCTCGCGCAATCCCCACACCCTAGCACCGGAACAAGGTAAGGTACAGAAAGGGCCTATGAGTGCGTCGTGTAGATTGCTCCTCGCAATCGCACGATGCTCCAGGCCCTCTTTCGCATGGCAAATGCCATGCAAAGGCCCTTTTCACATGGCATTTTCCATGCGAAAGAGGGCCTGGAGCGTTGCGCGATTGTGAGAAGTGATCTGCACGATGCACTCACAATCGCACAACACTCCAGGGGGCAGCAAAATGGTGCACGATTGCGCATTGCCCTCGGGCCCCATGCGCATTTACCTTGCGTGCGGAGCCTCCAGAGCCACGCCGGTCACGCTTCCTGCCCCAGCGCAGGCTGGGAAACTCCCAGGCTGTGCGCTGTGGAAGGAAGAGGCAGGGCTCTCATGCGAGCAGGCAGCTCGTGCGGAGCCGAAGGACCCCGGACACGAGAGCCTCTCACCAGCGGCTGCTTGCGCAATCTCCACACCCCAGCGCCGCAAGAAGGTAAGGTGCAGAAAGGGCCAAAGTGTGTGTATACCACACCCGTGCAAAAGACGAATGAAATGCAGGGTCCATCAGTCACACATCTACGGCCATTTCTGTACTAGCCTGCTATAGTGCTATTATTCCACTTTCAACATCCTATGGAATCCAGTTGATTTACTACATGTCAGCCTGAGATTAGTTGTTTAAACTTGAAATGCAGGATTCTTGGCTATAGTTACATTATGAAATTATGAATCAGATCTCTGACAAAAATAAAGATCTCCATTATACTAACCACTCATGATCCAAGTGCTGACTCTGCAGTGAAGAGATGAGGGATCCCCTGCTTGGACCATGAGCGACCATGGACTGTATGGGTAGATTTTATAATTATTCTGTCCAAGGAAATCAAAAGGGCAGCAGTTTTGAGATTTCATGGTCACTGATTAGATTGGATGATCAAAAAAAAAAATGTCAGGCACTTTCTTAAGCTGTCTCTTAAAAAGAAAAAACCAAGAACCTCCTCCAACAGAAGCAACTGGACACAAGGCACCAATTACCCACAGAAATCAGTCTGAAGAATGCTAACCAGCTTGCTCCTGTTTCCTGTGTGCACTTGACACACAACAGCAGCCTCCAGGCTGATGGAAAAATCCTTCCTTCCTGACTAAAGGAAAGAGAGTATCTGATAAAGCCTAACTCAATTTGTGATTGCAATGCAATTTGCTGCTGCAGTTGTCCCTGGACTAGTCTAGGCTGGGCTCTTTCATTGCTCATCAGATAATCTGATTATGAAGTTTACAACAGAGAAGACTACTTTTCTCTCTCTCCCTGCCCCCTGTCTGCCGTGCTCCTCTCACACTCATTCTGAGAGCTGTGTTCCTCATGGTTACGGGAGAGAAAGAATTTCTTCAGCCTGCTGTTCTCAACCAATGGTAGAACACATTACCTAACTATCTTCCAATTAACCCTGCCTCTGTTAAAATAGGAATTATTCCTATTTGCCATCACTAGAGTGAACAGGCAACCACTCAGCCATATTCCAGGAACAGAACTGACTTTCTGTCTCCTTGCTGAAATGAGAGACATTAACCCTGGCCTCAGAGGGAAGCTTTCTCCTGGAGAGGGTGGATTTACTTACAGCTGATGATCAAGTAGGACATGTCATGGCTTCCCCCATTTTTCAGATCTCATATAATACTGCCAGGCCTGGGCCTAAAGTAGAAATCAAGAAACCTGATCTTGTTCAGGCTATTACTACAACAGAAACATGTGGTTCTGTGTTTTTTCTCCCAAGCAGTATCTTTATTGAGCCAGAAATGGTTGGAAAGTATTCCTTGTAATTGTCTAGAAACCACATTTTCCCTTTCTTCCTTCTCAAATATCCTGCAAAATTTGGATGAAGTCACTCTTAGGAAATTCAGGTGATATACGTCAGGTGTCACAGCCTGGTTGAAGGACTTCTGAATGGCATTGTTTTACTCTCACCAAATCATCTTCAAGCTGATGGAGATCTGGACCCTGCTACAGCCCCCTTCAAGGGTGAGAGACCTGTAAAAGGAGCAGCAGACAGGCTTATGGGAAACTGACACCAGTGTGATATTCAGGCCCTCACATTCAGAGGATGCCATCTTAGCAAAAGCTATGAGTATGCCTGGACTCTTTCCCAAAAAAGCTATAGCTCCTTCTAAACAAGGAATTTGTAGTCCTAGTCTATGATGGCCAAGTAAAAAAGCTATGCTCAAGACTTCATGCTTGACAAAAGAAGTCAGAAAGGCCTCTTTAAGAAGAGTCATGACCAAGCACAGTACAGTGTGATATACAGAATCAGATACCTGGCACGATGTTGGTGTTCAGGAGAGGAAAGAGGCTCAGATAAGGGCTTCCAGAAGAAAGACAGATCACTGAATACAAGGAGCCTTCTCCCATAAAGCTCAAGTGCCAGTTCCCAAACCCCGTAGCATGGATTCTGAAACTTTCTTTTAAAAAAACCCAGGTCTCTAGCCCTTGTAATACACACACACACACACACACACACGCATACACACTGTACATTTTGCTCAAGATGTCTACTACAAGAGCTAGAGACAACATATAAATTGTGTGTGAGAAACCAGCTCCTGCCTTGGAGTCTGTCTTGCCAACTAGTGCATACAATTAACATCCTTTTTTTAACCTCTCATTTGGGTCAGTTCTGTGGGTCAATATTTCAACTTTGGAGGACGGTTTAACTTTTGGAGGAAGTTTTGGCAGAGCTCCTCACAAAGACTGCACATAAAGCAATGAAGCCATTGGAAAGAAGGATGGGGGGGGGTGCAACAAGGCAGGGTAAAAGCTAAATGATTAGCATTTAAGGTTTCATGGATTTTGTTGTTTTTCATTACTTGCTTGATGTAGCACATAGGCAATTTTTTAGATGTTCAGGTGTAAAAAAATCAAATGACACTTTATGAAGGGCAACTAAGAGTTCTTCTACTGCCTGATACTTGAGGGAAAGACTCAGCCCCATTATTCTGACCTTCTCTCCACACCATCTTGTCTTTTCTTCCTTTCCCACTGCTGCCCCTGCTACTACCTCTCACTTTGCATTATCTTCTCCTCCTGTTCCCTGTTTTGCAGGAACTGCAATATCACTGCCTTTGTCTGTCTGCTTATCTATCTTCTTTTTAAAACATCATAAGCAGCTTTGTGCAGTTTCTGCTTCTTTAAAGGTCAGTCTACAGGAGACACAAGAATTATGGCATAAGGTCACAGAATCACAGAATTATAGAATTTGAAGGGGCATCACAGGCCATCTAGTCCAACTCACTACTCAATGCAGGATCTCTAGCTAGAGCACCCCCAGTAGGTAGCTGTCCAGCTTCATTTTGAAGATGTCCTGAGCAGGAGACCCTACCACCTCTCTCGGCAATTGATTTCATTGCAAAACTGCTTTTACTGCCAAGGAGTTTCTTCTAAAGTTCAATCAAAATCTACTCTCCTGTAACTTCAAGCCATTAGATCTCGTGGGACAAGTAAGGAAGGGAGTGGGAGATGCAAGTGATGGAGTTCAAAAATCAAGTGAGGGGAACATGTCATTAGTGCAATGTGAGGCAAAGGAGAGAGAGCTGCAACGAAAGAGTAAGGGAGGGAGGGAAGGAGTATGAAGCCGCAAGGTGAGTCAAGAGAGAAGCTGTGAGCTGTGAAACTGTGAGAGCCATCATAGAAGGATGAAAGGTGCAAGAGAAATTGACAAGGGAAGGAAATGTGGTTTGTAAGTTTGAGGAAACTTAGGTCCTTTCTGCAGCCTACTTCTGTCCTGGTGGCATCTAGTGACAATGGTGGCAGTGGCTCTCCCAGGAGAGGAATGTAATGAAGTGCTCCCCTCTGCAACGGCTGCCTACAGGAACCAGGAGGCGCGATGGCCATGCCTCTTCCTTCCACAGCACACCCCGGTACTATCCCAGGCTGCTCTGGGACAGGAAGCACAACCATTACACTTCCAGGGCCTTCACAGTGAAGGCAAGTGCAGGCGCGTGATGGGAGGGCGGCCTGATCGCCAGTCATTGACAGGGAAAACCTGTCAATGATTTGTGGTGCAATCACACTGCCCAGGGATGGGAGAAAGATGGGTCCAGGATGACATTATGCATAAGCATTGTCTCGGCCCCCTCATTCTCTCATCCCCATGGTGAGTTGGGTGTGTTGTGCAGAAAGGACCTTACTTTCCTCTGATTTTTTTCCCCCCTGTGTATTAGATGGCATTCACTTTTGGGAGTGTCCTGTGATATTTTAATGGATCTGTAGCTTTTTGCCATCAGGAAAAAAAACAAAAATAAAACAAAAAGCCCTGTGTGTTTGTGTGTCTGTGTGTCCGTTTGTTTGTGTGGTGATCCGATAAGAATACTATAGCATTGAAAGTGCCTGTACATGGCAAAATTTTGTTTTTGTTCTTGTTACTACACCAGAAGGAATGTATATGGCTACTAAACATGGTTCCTATCTTGCTATTAATCTCCACCACACTCCTGTAAGTTACATTTGCTGAGAGACAGTGATAGCCAAAGGTCACATATAAATTCCATGTCCAAAGAAAGATTTGAACTTGGGTCATTCTGTTTCAAGTCCAGCTCTTTAACCTTTACCCTGTACTCATTCTGTCAGAGGAATAGTTACTATTAAGATGGTGCCAAGGCTGAAACAGTGGTTAAAAAGAAGATTGCACCTACTCATAATTCAAATGCACATTAATGTACATAACTTGCATAATGTGAAAAACTGATGCCCAGGCTTTAACAACTGGAATATGATAACTCTATACTGCTCCACCCTCCACCACATTGTGGTTAGAAGCTTAGAGGTCCTTAGAAGGATAGGCCTCAGGTTTAGGCTAGGGCTTTCACCTTTTTCCTGCATTTCCTGCCTAGTGTATTATTTGCAGCATTGACCAGGCATGGAGAGGCTGGACGTCTGACATGATGGGACTGTTTCTTGGGGCAGGAGTGGCAGTCCAGTATGTTCCAGGTTGTCAATCTCAGGCTCAGGATAAAGGACCTGGTCTTATTCCTCAGTAAGAACAGACTGAGCTGGCATTACTCCTTGGCTGCTGCTCAGGACCATGACAGCTCCTCAGCAGCATTGAGACTGAAACTGTCTTGGTCACACAGAGAATGGTTTGCAGTAGTAGATGGACAGGGGGAGCACAACACTTTTGATTCTTTTGATCCTCTCAAAAGTATTTGATCATGCTATCCTTATGGTGTTGCCTCGAAGGAATAAGATTGCAGCGCACCATTTTAATGTGGATTCCTTCATTCCTGGAAGGCAGAAGCTGGAACTGAGGGATTTTCATTATGCCCTTTAGCCTCTGAAGGGTTGTCCTGGGTCTACTTTGTTCCCCAGGCTTATCACCACTTATACATAGCCACTGTATGAAGATGCCAGATATTTGAGCTGTGTTATCAGTATTGTGCCTCATGTTTCTAACTTCTTCAGTGCCTACAGAGCAGTGGTTCTCAACCTGTGGGTCCCCAGATGTTCACGGACTTCAGCTCCCAGAAGCCCCAGCCACTATGGTCAATGCTTAGGGCTTCTGGGAGCTGAAGTCCACGAACATCTGGGGACCCACAGGTTGAGAACCACTGCTATAGAGGCACTGTGAACTGGTGCACCATGAACAGCAAAACATGAAATACTATTTGTTAATGGAGCACATAGTCTGTGACTAGCTGCACATCCTGTTTTGGAAAGGGTTGCATTCCATATGAAGGTTATAATTTGGTGATTTACTTGATCCAGAGCTACATTATAGTGTGGTACAAATGGTGTGTGGGTGCACCTTTTATCAGTATTGGTTAAGGCACTTTATTACACATTTTCATAGGAAAACTAGACCAGGAGCCTTTCACACTACAAAACTATAGCTGGAGTTGCCATATTCCATTACTCAAATCCTGGCATGTTATGCAAATTATTCTAATAATCAAATACTACTCTAATCAGGCTCTGCCTTGGATCTTACACAAGAAGAAAAGTGGGATATTACATACATGCATAAATACATACATACATGCATACATAGGGAAAATATGTGTTCCAACTGGTAGGCACATTCATTGTTGCATCCACTATGCTTCAAATTTTGTGCCATTTTTTATAATAACAACTGAATTAAGAGAACCAGTATAGAGCAATGCAGAAAGTGTTGGAATTGGATTAAGGATACTCACATTTACCCTGTTATTTTGGCAGCACTACGGCCCTTTCTGCACCTTACCTTTTTTCAGCGCTGGGGTGTGGGGATCACGCGAGCAGTCTCTAGCGAGAGACTCTCACATCCCCGCTGCTTCAGCTCCGCACAAGCTGCCTGCTCCCAAGCAGGCAATGTGAGAGCCCACCTCTTCCTTCCGCAACGCAGCCTGGGAGTTTCCCAGGCTGCCCTGGGGCAGGAAGCACAACCACCACGGCTCCAGAGGCTCCGCACACACGGCAAGTGTGTGCAGGGCTCTGGAGCAACGCGCAATCACACACCATTTTCAGCTGAAAACCAAAAATGAAAAAGCCCGCAAGCAGCGCCTGCCCTACCCTGGAGCGTCACGCAATTGTGAGTGCATCATACAGATTGCTCCTCATAATCGCGCGACGCTCCAGGCGCCTTTCGCATGGAAAATGCCATGCAAAAAGGGCCTGCATTTCAGCAAACATACCTTCCTGGGGATTAATAGGAGGGTATATATGGTATGTCTGTGTGTATGTATGTATGTGTGTGTGTGTGTGTGTGCGTGTGTGTGTGTGTGTGTATATATATAAAATCAATTCAGTAAAATAAAACAATAACGTAATTAATATTTTATCTTGCATAGGGACTTTAAGTTGTACTCTCATGAGGTCACTGTAATTTTTCCTCACTAGATTTTCACTTCTACTCACTCCCTCTCCTCAGCTTGCACCCCTGCAATCTGTCTCTCTCATTTGTTTCTTACACTCCACTGCTTGCACCATTCATTTGCCTTACTCTCTCTCTGGCCTCACCGTGCACTCCTGAAATACTCCCCCCACCCCGCAATCTGACCAGGTCTTTCTCCCTTATGTCTTGCCATCTGCTGCTTGCAGCACTTACTTGCTGTTCCTTCCAGCTCCCTCCCTGACCCCATTAGGGCATTTGCAATACCTCTCTCTTTTGCTTCTTGCATTGCTCGCCCACCCTTCTCTCCTACTCCATCTCGCACCTCACAGAAACACAGAGACTGACTTTCTTGGGAAACAATTGGGCAGATGAGTGATTCCAGTTTAGCTCTCATAATTCCATCCTATGGAATACTGTCCTCCCTCATCAAACTGCAATACTCAGGATTCCATAGGATGCAGCCACAGTAATTAAAATGGAAGCAAAGTGCTATAACTGCGTAATGCAGCGTAATGCAGAATACAGTCATTGATACTCTAGCAACTCCCAGACTTGACTACTGTGCATGCTTTACATGGGGGCGGGGGGCTGCACACAGAAAGCATTTTGAAAGTCAGCTGTTGCAAACTGTTACTCCACCAAATTGTTAGCTGGAACTGGCCAACCAGAGCCTATTTACTCTGTTACGTTTGATCTCCACAGCTTGTCTGCTATTTCCTCACTCAGTAAAAGTAATGAGTCTTACTCTTAAACATCTTGGGTACTATAAACTTAATAATATTAAAGTGAAGCCACAGGAGACTGAAGTAAGAGACAAACTTTCTTCAACACTGTGCAACTCCTACAAGTACTGCTCTCAAAATGATTGATGCCCTACAATATAGATCTCTGCTGGTGTTCTCTAGAACATCCTTATTCTACTTCTATGTGGTTCCTACTTTGTTCTCAACAAAAAAAGAAAATGTGGGGTGTATGTGACCCACAAGGCTGTTTCTGTCATCCTTGCCCCCATATCATTCTTCTGGCCAAAAGGGGGGAATTGCCTCTCCTGGAAACCTCCAAGAGGAGCAGGTCATCTTTTAAATAAGCTCCATAGCTCCTTTGCACTGTTTAATGTTTTAAAAAGACTTTGAAAACTAGATGTGGACACTTGGATGTTTATAGCTGTTGCTGTTGTTGTTGTTGTTTGCTTGGGTTCTAGCGTTGGAGCAGTCCATGCAGACACCACCTGGATAAAGAAAAATTGTGATATTTGAGTGCAAGAGACAGTAGAAACTGACATATTCACACATACACATATACACAGACACACCAGGGATGGTTGGCAAGTTTGGTTCAGTTGAGTTTTAATCAGAATACACCAATATTTTCAAAACTGAGTCTGGAAGGAAGGAAGCTAACAAATTTGCCCCACCGCTGCTGTTTGGAAGCAGAAGAAAGAACAACTGGTCCAGAGACACACTAATACAGAAAGAGTTCATTGAGGGAGGAAGTCTGAGTACCTCTGATATAGACTATAATGGCTATAAACTACACATTTTTGTAATTTTGCATGGACTGTTTCATTTTCATTTTCATATATATGATAGATGTGTGTGTGTATTATGGAGCATGTCCAGAGGAGGGCAGCCAAAGTGAAGGGTCTGGAAGCCATGCGCTGTGGGGAGCGGCTTAGAGCGCTGGAGATGTTTAGTCTGCAGAAGAGAAGGTTAAGCAGGGACATGATAGCCATGTTTAAATATCTGAAGGGATGTCATGTTGAGGAGAGAGCGGGCTTGTTTTCCACGACTCCAGAGACTAGGATAAGGAGCAATGGATTCAAGCTGCAAGAAAGGAGATTCCACCTGAACCTCAGGAAGAACTCCTTGTCTGGCAGTGGAATATGCTGCCTCGGAGTATGGTGGAGTCTTCTTCTTTGGAGGTTTTTAATCCATCTGTTGGGAATGCTTTGCTGTGTGTTTCTGCATGGCAGAGGGTTGGACTGGATGGCCCCTGTGATCTCTTCCAGCTCTATGATTCTATGAGATATAGATATAGATATAGATAGTGACAAGGTGTGATCCCTGAGTTTACAAGATTCTTATGACTCGCCAAGATAGGTCATAGATGCTATCCGGCTGAATTTGTGGTAAAAGGCAGAGTGACACAGGGAGAATGTGATGCAAAAGCCTCCCACCCCAGCCCAACCTGCTTCTTTCTTGGTCTCCTACTCAACCTGCTGCCGTCTTTACGGAGTGCCTGTTGAAAACGGGCGGAGCAGTCCCAACATCCCAGGATGCATGTTGCCAGGTAGCACTGGATGTAATAGCTGAACAATATGGCTCCCAGATCAGGCTCAGAAAAAGCAAAGCAGACTGGAGGTGTCCCTGACACAAAGATTCTTTTCCCTGCTTACTAATTTCTCCAATTAGCCCCTGTCTGAGGTATTCGCGGCCGGCCAGTCTTCCATGCAGCTTATTCAAAGGCAGGCTAATCTTCCTTAGCAGCAAACAGGAGGCAGACTCTCTGTTCAATCCCCAGCATAGAGCCCCACATTGGGAGGGAGTAAGCTGTAGAACAGGAGAGGGGGAGGACACTGACAAGAAGCCTGGAGGGGTGTGGAAATCTTGCACAAGGATGAGCCGAGAAGAGCATTCTCTATCCCCTAAAACCTGTGTGTCGCTTAGTCCAATAAAAGGCATTATCAGGAAGGTGGCATATCTCAGGCCTCCAGCCCGGTGCTGTCTCTGCCAGCTTTACATGGGAACATGAATCTTATAACAGGTGGAAGACCACCAGGTGCAAGGGGCTGCCTGCATTTTGCAAGAAATAGAAAAGCAGAAGACAAGAATGAACATAATGCTACAAAGTAATCCCTGACAGAGTGCCAACACACTTGTCAATGTAGGTTTGTGTATCCATACAATGTGTGTGCGTGTGTGCGTGTGTGCATGCACATACGAGCACCCTCACACGCTCTCACTGACATATTCTTATTTAAGTTGCTCTAACATGCCTTCCAATATTTCACAGATGAAAACTGGGGCATTTTTGGCCAAGCAACATTTGAGTGGGGCCAGGCAATAGGATGTGGCCAGGCAACAAGACAGCTAAGATTACAAAATGGGGAAGAACAAGGAAAATGGCTATTTTAGGCAGAGAGGCCTTGTAATTTATGTACAGAGGTTAGGAATGCCTGGAAAAAGAAAAGAAAAGACAAATAAATGAACCTACTAGGAAGAGCAAGTCTTCCCTCTCCACTCCGTCTTGCAGAAATAACAGAGTACAAACTACTTTTCCACTTTGAATTCAGTCTGTAGCAGTTAAAATAAACTGAGAATGAAAGGGGAAAGTGTGGGGAGAAGAAAGAAAGTGGGAATTCTTGTTTGCCTCTTTTTTTTCTTCCCTTTTTTTTTTTAAACGAAGCCCCATGGTGTACTTATGAAGGCATCCTGGAATGAAAATACTTTTAAAGGTTGTTTTCATTGAGAAAAGAAATGATGTCTCTTGTTTTTATCACTTTTGAAGAATTGCACTAATGCTCTAGGTTAAAAGAATATAGTCGGAAAGCCTTCGTCCTTTAAAAAATGCCCCCACAATATGTATGCATGGGGAAGAAATTGTTCTTTCATCATTAATAATGTCAGACACACCAACCAATCAGGTATCTCTAACAGTCATACAACCAACTTACTCACAGTATCCTAGATGAAGATGGAGGTGCTAACTGTAGGGGGAATTGCGTTAAGACAAGCCTTAAGTTATCTTTTGAGTGCTGAGAAAACAGTGAAGCAGTTGTGACCTAGAAAAAAATTCAAAGAAAAAAAGTGCACCTTGAAATGTTGGGGGCTTTTTTTCTTTTGAAAATGACACAGATAACAGTACAAAATGGAAATTGTGTCACTCATTTGAATGTTTTCACAAGCACCACTGGTTATATGCTATTGAAAACAGCAGACCTGGAAACATGCAACACACGTTCCTTCAGTACTTGTAGCTGCAGTGGATGCATTTATTGCATTTCCCCCAGACACTCTGACAACATGGTTTGAAAGCACGGAATCCACTCTTCCAAGAAAGGAAGCATTTATTCTGGGAGCCACTGCAATAACTTTGCAAGGGCTGCACTGTCCCTGGCCACACTTCATCTGCTAAGGCCCATTACATACATATGGCACGTTATTCTCAAATATGAAAAGATAGAAAATGCTGTAGCATCATAAAAAGGAAGGTCTACTTCAATTACTGCTTCTTCTGAAGTGGTAATTAACTAGGGAGTTGACTAAGAATAGCAACAAAGGCCAAAAACAAAAAATGTCACATGTATATATTTATAAAGGACATGCTTTTTCTGAGGCTCTTCCTGCATGGAGTAAATAGAACGGCACAGTGCGACCTCTGACGGAGGTCGTCCGCACCTTGGGAGCGGACTGGGTCAGACTACTTGTCGCAGTTCCGCGCCTCAGTCCGCTCCGGAGCGACCCGAAGTGGTTGCGCAGTGTGCTTTTTAAAAACCTGTTTTTATAGGTTTTTCAAAAGCACGGAGCACGCCACTCCATGCCACTCCATTCCTGCGCTCCGGTGCAGATTTGCAGGTGTACACCAGTGCGCGCCTGCAGATCTGCCAGGGGCGGGCTTTAGGCTGGCAAGCTTCAGCAGTTGGTGGGAAGCCTCCACCAACCAGAAGCCGCCATTTTGGACGCCGGAGCAGTGCGGAGTGACAAGCTTGCACTGCTCCTCATCAGGACGGACTGAAACGGACCCACCAAAAAGCCGGTGAGTAGCGCCAGGGAGCATTTCCCTCGCCGCATGTGGAAAGGGCCTGAGATGGAAAATGATGTTCTAAAGTGGGCAGACTTATAGCTGTATGGAGAGCCACATGGTAACTGTATTTCAAGTAGGATCTAAATCTTGTAATTAAAATAGAAAAACCCTAAATAATCCTCTGAGAGTAAGAGAAAGGAGATTGAAAGGCAGCAAGGAGCACCTCTTTGCCTCTTCCTCATAGGTAGAATGCTAGCCATTATCTTTCTCTGACATTTCTCAGAGGCTGATACGGACCTCCACAAACACATCAGCCCATCTGGTACCCAGACTTGTAAGGATATCCAAGAGAAGCACAACCACCTACAATAACAGACCAGCTCTATGAAAAATGAGGTTGGATCAAAGATGTGCAAACAGAAGGTGCCTTCACTGTATGACCTGAAGCTTCCAGACCAGGTATTAACTAAACCATATTTAGTTAATGCACACACAGCAGCCTTCACAGGACTTTTTTCTGCTTGCTCTGTTAACCCTTGTCCAATGTCTTGCTGTTGTCTGCCTTAATCAGGGTGTAGTAGCCTTGAAGTCACAGACCTGGGGCATTTCTGCACTAGATTGTTATAGTGCTATTATTCCACTTTCAACATCCTGTAGAATCCTGGTGTTTGCAGTTTAGGAAGGGGCCCATTTTTTTTAACTCACATCAATTTTCAGGTGATTTATCACCCCACAAATAGCCAAATGTGCTCAAAATTAGCAGCAAAAGTGGCAGTATAATTTCCCCTCCCCACAGCTCCCCAAATCCCAAGGAACCTAACCAAAAAGGCTGAAAATTGTCCAAAATGGTGGACAAAGTACTGCCACTTCCAGCACACTGAAATGCTACAGTGTGGCTCACAGGAAGGGTGAGAGAGAATAACCTCCACCCCCTCTACAGTTGACCACTCCAGCCTTAAATGTTAGGTTGTTTAATGATGCAAGATACTGGTGATCATGTTTTCAGAAAAGGGTCACCACCAGTTTTTACATACTAAAAGTTTTCGGTCTGCATCTTTGAGCAGATCAATCCTGCTGAGCTCCAAAATTCCCAAAGAAGGAGATGCAAGGGAGAAAGTGAGAGAAGGTGTACATGTGTACATGCATGCATTTGAGTGTTGCTGCTGTGCATATATTAGGGCAGCTGGCCAAGCTCTAATCCTCTGCAGGTTTAAGGTCTCAGTTATTGGAATCGATTTTCTAACTTCTCGTTAAAGTGTTTGCGTGATTTGCTTTGCCACCTGCTCCTTCCTGTTGCTGGACATTCTCTCACACTATATCTATAATGGGCTCCTTTTGACCTTGTGGTAAGAAGTTATGAACTTCATCATGCCTCATAATGTGCTCAAATAAACACAGACACTAGAGCAACGTCACTCCACAGAACATCATCTGGAGTGCTGAGACAGAGACAGGGCTGACAAAAGGAGACGGCAGAGGATGTTAGTTACCATCAAAAGATGCAGGTCTAGGCTCTGGATATTTGTCCGTTGAGGCGACTGCAGCAGTTCCATCAAAGACCATGGTGTGTAGGGCCTTGTCTTAGGCTCAGAAAGAGTTTTGTGGTCTCATTAACATTAAATGGGAAGAATCCAGCAAAACCGTTGTATTCCACAAGTACGAACAGGACTAGAAGCCAAGAAACCCAAAGCAATTCTTGGTTGCATCAATAGGAGTATGCATCAAAAGGAGTCTAGATCAAGTGAGGTAATGGTACCATTCTATTCTATTTTGGTTAGACCTCATCTGGAGAACTGTATCCAGTTCTGAGCACCTTAATTCAAGAAGGATATCAACAAGCCGGAGCATGTCCAGAGGAGGGTGACCAAAATGGTGGAGGGTATGGGAGCCATATCCTAAGAGGAGCTTCTTAGGGAGCTGGGTATGTTTAATCTACAGAAGAGAAGGCTAAGAGGGAACATGATAGCCATGTTTAAGTATTTGAAGGGATGTCATGTAAAAGAGGAAGCGGGCTTGTTTTCTGCTGGTCCAGAGACTAGGACAAGGAGCAATGGATTCAAGCTGTAGGAAAGGAGATTCCACCTGAACCTCAGGAAGAACTTCCTGACAGTCAGAGCTGTCCAGCACTGGATACGCTGCCTTGGAGTGTGGCGGAGTCTCCTTCTTTGGAGGTTTTTAAGCAGAGGCTGGATGGCCATCTGTTGGGAGTGCTTTGATGTGGGTTCCTGCATAGCAGGAGGTTGGACTGGATGGCCCTTGTGGTCTCTTCCAACTCTATGATTCTATGGCCCTTTCCGCACCTTACCTTTTTTGGCGCTGGGGTGCGGGGATCGCATGAGCAGCCTCCAGCGAGAGGCTTTCATGTCCCCGCTGCTTCAGCTCCACATGAGCTGCCTGCTCCTGAGCAGCTAGCGCAAAAGCCCCACCTCTTCCTTCCGCAGCGCAGGCTGGGAGTTTCCCAGGCTGCGCTGGGGCAGGAAGCACAACTGCCATGGCTCTGGAGGCTCCGCATGCCAGGTAAGTGTGTGTGGGGCCCGGAAGCAATGCACAATCACACACCATTTTCAACTTCTAGCCAAAAATGAAAAGGTACGCGAGCAGCGCCTGCCGGCCCCTGAAGCGTTGCATGATTGTGAGTGCATTGTGCAGATCACTCCTCACAATCGTGTGACGCTCCAGGCACCCTTTCGCATGGAAAATGCCGTGTGGAAAGGGCGTATGACTCTAGAAAGGAAGATTTTGGTCATGCAATAAAGGTTGTAGTGGATTCCTCTCCGTTGTCTTCAATATTGTATTCTCGCTTCCACCAATGGCTAGAAATTCAGCCTTTGGATGCATCAGTACTCTTGTGAGAAGGCATTTCAAGACTGAGCACTTTCTATACCAATTAGAAGTCACTGTATCACTTATACTGCTTTCCCTCCTCCTTAACAGATTTTTAGTAGGTGAGAAGAAGCTGTGACAAAAAAAAGGAGGTTTATGAGTGGAGGACATCAGTGCCTGAAGCCCCCATAAAATTGATTGAATTAAGCAGGGCAATGGTATGATAAAATACTCTTTCAGCATTGCTTGTTGTGTTTTTACATTATGCTTATTTTCAGGCATACAAGAGAAATTTGGGGGAGTAGGCAAACACACAAACAGAGAGTGCTGAACCTTAAATGCAGCAACACTTCACCCCAAAGCAAATATAGCATGCTTTTGAAGCTCCATCCTAGGCTCCTCCTTGCCTCGTCATTCCAACCAGTTACACCTTTCAGTCATTGCAGAAATTCCTCAGCATCTTTCTTCCTGTGACTATATGAATGCCTCTTGCAAACTACTGAGAGGGTCTTTCGGACCACTGGAAAGAAATGAGAGGTCTCATAACAAAGAACCTTGCTTATTACCATGACCATTTCCACACTAGACTGTTATAGTGCTATTATTCCACTTTCAACATACTATGGAATCCTGGGGTTTACAATATGGAATCCTGCAAACTCCAGGATTCTATAGGATGTTGAAAATGGGATAATAGCACTATAACAGTCTAGTGCAGAAATGGCCCATCTGGTGTCTCTTCATGTCACCTCCAGATCCAAAATAGTTTTAGTTTCTGTAAAAAGCTGTAAGCACTATAGGCATCTTTGTTGTTGTTAACTGCCATCAAATCAACTTTAACTTATGATGATCCTACGAAAGACAGACATCTAAGTCACCTTATCCTAAACCACCCTCGTCATGTTACCCTGTAAACTGGAGGTCCTGAGAGGGGCACCCAAACACCAAAACAAAACAAGCAAAGATGGGGAAATTAGCTGGAGCACTCTCTTGGCTAACGAAAGGCAGGGCAATGCAGCGGGATCTTTTATCCTATGTACACCGGTTCAGGTCAGTGAGGAGTCAAGCAGTTCAAAATACTAACAATATTTATTAAGCAAAAATAATAAAACACAAGCAAACTCCTAACTAGAAAGGAAAGGAAGAGAGTATGGGGAAAATAAGCAATACGCCACCTATCCGAAGTCCTGGAGACACCAATTGAAGAGAAGGAAGGAAACCCAGCGTGGAGACCGAGGGGAATCCGCTGAGCCAAGCGGCAGCAAGGCAGTCCAGCGAGAGTTCCAGACGGTTCCAGTGATTCAGCAAGAGTTTAAGTGATTTCAGGAAAGTCCAGAGAGAGTTCCCAAAGAGCTCTCAGAACGGGGAATCTTTTATAGAGGAAAGAATGACCGCAGGTTAGTCTAGTTTCTGGTGAGAACAATAAGTTTTGGGCTGGAGACAAAGACTCCAAAAGGTCAGAATTTACATGATTGAATTATGAGCCGAATTGACAATGGTATAGCTGGTATGTAGATGCGGCTAGCTCGGCCGTTAAGTGCCTCGCTTGCCAGGGCGTTTTCTCAAGCAGAGAGTCCTTTTGTTTTTGTAATCAAGGTGTTTGTGTCGGGTGGCTTCGCCCTGAAGCGGAACTGACTATATCTGGTACTTTTGCTGAGAGTACAAGTATCACCCATGCCTAGCTTCGCACTTGTTCGGCAAAGCCTCACAAACACTTAGCTGGTAGCAGGAAAAAGGGCCAAATTATGATATCAAAATGATATCTTTAGTTCACCAAAGACCAGACCAGATTGCCGTGGTAACAGTCAGGTCCTGCAGATTCAGGGACATGGCTTCCTTGATTGAGTCTATCCATTTATAATGTGGTCTTCCTCCTTTTCTCTTTTATGTTTGTGCTCCTGCTGGCGAATGTGGGCAGCTGTGCTTGCAGCAAGAACAAGTCGGTTGCCCTGTTGCAAGAGAGGATACAGCAACTTGAGGTCCATGTTTCCACTATTCAGCGTATTAGATTCCATGAGGTTTATCTTGGACAGAGCAGAGCAGATGTTCCTGGATGAGAAACACAGAGGGGGATGTCTCTGAGGAGGATGTCAGTTTCCTAACACAGGAGATAGTCATTTGGAGGAATGTGATCGATAGAAGTAGGACCAAGAATCTTTCCGTGGGTTTGGAGCTACAGAATTGATTTGAAGACCCCTCCCTTATCAGTGAGGATAAGAGAAAGGAACAAGAGCAACAGTATCAGTCCTCAGAAAACGTGCAGGGGACCATGGAAGATTCAGCACATAGACTGCTCCCTTCCAATCCCCAAAGGAGGCATGTGGTAATAGCAGGGGACTTCCTGCTGAAGGGAAAAGAAGCAGTCCTGTGAGCCTGACTGAATGTCTTGTGAGGTATGTTGTCTCCCTAGGGCAAAGACCCATGATATAACACAGCAGCTGACAAAACTGTTCAAGCTCACTAACCATTACCCCTTCCTTTTGGTCCACATGGGAACCAACAACACTGCAAGATACAGCCTTCACGAGATCATGAGGGACTACAAGGCTCTGGGTAAGAAGCTGAAGGATCTTGATACACAGGCTGTCATTTCATCTCTCCTCCCAGTTGAAGGATATGTCCTAGGAAGGGAGAGAAAAATAGTGGAGGTGAACAACTGGCTGTGCAGATGGTGCCACTGGGAACAGTTTGGCTTCCTGGAGCATGGTCTATGGTTTCATAAAGATGGACTTTTGGCAAGTGATGGGTTGCAGTTGGCAGGACCATTTTTGCTAAGAGTCTCACAAAACTAATCAGGAGGCTTTAAACTGAGTTATGGTGGGAAGGGAGACAGTATTTTTGAGAGCAGAAGTTCATCAAGTGCTAGAAATAATAGTCCAAATGTTATGGAGAGAACCAGGTAAATAGTGCAAGAAACCAACAGTGGGAGGGGAAAAAACCTTAAATAAGCAGCTAGGAGTAATGACCCATGGTCTTGGATTCTCTACACTAATGCACAGAGCATGAGAAATAAACAGGATGAAATTGAACTCGTAGCACAGCAAAGCAAATACGATATAATAGGCATCACTGAAAACTGGTGGGATGAGTCTCATAGTTGGAATGTTGCAATAGAGAGGTATAACCTATTTCAGAGAAATAGACCAAAGCGGAAAAAGAAGGAGTAATACTATATGTCAGGGATGTTTATACCTGTGAAAAGATCCATGCAAATCCTGTACGCCAGGTTGAGTGCACCTAGGGCCATTTCCACACTACCCTGTTATAGTACTATTACTCTACTTCCAACTTCCTGTGGAATTCTGGGGTTTGTAGTTTTACTGAGGCCAAAGAGCTCTCTGGCCGAGAATTTTAAATTCCCCCCTAAACTGCAAACTCAAGGATTCCATAGGATGTTGAAAGTGGAATAATAGCACTGTAACAGGGTAGTGTGGAAATAGCCTAGGTAAAAATTAAGAGGGAAAGAAACAACAGCAATGTCATTATGGGGATCTACTACAGACCCCAAATCAGACTGAAGACCTGGATGGTGCCTTCCTGGAACAGATGATGAAACATTCAGAAAGGAGAGATGTAGTAGTAATGGGAGATTTCAAGCATCCTGATGTTTGTGGGAAGTCAACCTCTGCCAAGAATATAAGGTCCAACAAATTCCTCGCTTGCTTTACAGATAGTTTCATTATCCAGAATGTGGAAGAAGGAACAAGAGAATCAGCTGTTTTAGATTTAACCCTAACCAACAATGATAACCTGGTTAATGGGGTGAAAGTGACAGCATCATTAGGTGGAAGTGACCACGTTCTCCTGGAGATTATTATAAAAGCAGAAAGGGGAAGCCAAGCATAATCAGAAACAAATTCTACCCTTTAGAAAAGATGATTTCAGTAAATTTAGGGAAATACTGAGTGTGTTCCCATGGTCAGGAATATTAAGAGAAGGGAGTTCAGGAGGAATGGGAATTACTTTAAAGTGAGATATTGAAAGCCTAATTTCAAATAATTCCATTGAGAAGGGAAAATGGGAGGTGTCTAAAGAATCTGGGAAGGATGTCTAAAGAACTTTCAACTGATTCAAGATTTAAGGGACAAGAAATAGAAAAAGGGGAAATCGCCAAAGAGGAATTCAAATAAATGGCCAGAAAGTGTAGGGAGATGGATGACGCCTGGCTAGACCACAGTAGATGTGAAAGAGGTCTAGGAGTCTTAGTAGACTATAAGCTAAACATGACTCAGCAGTGTGTTGTGGCAGCTAAAAAAGCCAATGAGCCAATAGTGTCTAGGTTGTACCATTCTATTCTACTTTGGTCAGACCTCCCCCCCCCCCCCCCGGGAAAACTGTGTACAATTCTGGGCACCACAATTCAAAAGCAATTCAAACTAGAACACGTCAAGAAGAGAGTGACCAAAATGGCTAAAGGTCTGGAAACAATGCCCTATGAGAAGCAGCTTAGGAAGCTGGATATGTTTAGCCTGGAGAAGAGAAGGTTAAGAGGTTACATGATAGGTATGTTTAAATATTTGAAGCGATGTCATATGTAAAGCAGGGTAAGCTTGTTTTCTACTGCTTCAGAGACTAGGACACCAAAGCAATGGCTTCAAACGACAGGATTCCAGTTAAACATTAGGAAAAAAATCCTGATGGTAAGAGCAGTTTGACTGTGGAATACGCTGCCTCAGAGTGTGGTGGAGTCTCCTTCTTTGAAGTTTTTTAAACAGAGACACTGGATGGCCATCTGTCAGGAACGCTTTGACTGTGTATTCCTGCATGGCAGGGATTTGGACGTAGTGGCCCTTTGTAGTCTCTTCAAGCTCTATGATTCTATTGTTACCACGGCAAACTTTGGTGAACAAAGATATCATTTTGATATCATAATTTGGCCCATTCCTGCCATTAGCTAAGTGTTTGTGAGGCTCCGCCGAACAAGCGCGATGCTAGGCATGGGTGATAGTTCTAAAATACCTGATATAGCCAGTTCCGCTTCAGGGGGAAGCCACCCTACACAAACACCTTGATTACAAGACAAAGAGAACTCTTTGCCTGTGAAAACACCCTGGCAAGCCAGGCACTTAATGGCCGAGCTAGCTGCATCTACATCCCTGCTATACTATGGTCAATTCAGTTCATAATTCAATCATGTAAATTCCGACTTTTCGGAGGCTTTGTCTCCAGACCAAAACTCATTGTTCTCCTGTAAAGACCAGTCTAGTCTGCGGTCATTCTTTCCCTATAAAAGATTCCCCGTTCTGAGAGCTCTTTGGAACTCTCTCTGGACTTTGCTGAAATCACTTAAAACCTTGCTGAATCACTGAAACCGTCCAGAACTCTTGTCAGATCGTCTTGCTACCGCTTGGCTCAGCAGATTCCCCTCGGTCTCCACACCAGGTTTCCTTCCTTCTCTCCAATTGGTGTCTCCATGACTTCGGACAGGTGGCGTATTGCTTATTTCTCCAAACTTTCTTTCCTTTCTAGTTAGGTGTGCTTGTGTTTTATTATTTCTGCTTAATAAAACTGGTAGTATTTTAAACGGCTTGATTCCTCACTGACCTGAACCGGTATACATAGGATAAAAAATTCCGCTGCGTTGCCCTGCCTCCCGTTAGCCAAGAGAGTGCTCCAGCTAATTTTCCCTGTCTTGCTTGTTGTGTTTTGGTATTTGGGTGCCCCTCTCGGGACCCCCAGTTTACAGGGTAACACTATGATTCCTACTGCCTTCCACCTTACCAAGCATTATTGTTTTTTCTAGTGAGTCATGTCTCTTCATGATATGGCCAAAATACAACAGTTTAGTTATCTTGCTTCTAGGAAGACCTCAGGCTTGATTTGCTCTAGGATGCGTTCATTTGTCTTTTTAACAATCCACAGGATCCGTAGAACTGTTCCTCAGCACCACATTTCAAATGAGTTGATTATCTTCTACCAGCTTTCTTCACTGTATAGCTTTCACAGCCATACATAGAAATTAGAAATACGATGGCATGGACAGTCTTAACTTTAATGTTCAATGATACAGCTTTACACTTCAGGATTTTGTCTAGTTCCTTCATAGCTGCTGTTCCAAGTCCTAATCTTCTTATGATTTTGTGAATGCATTCTCTGTTCTGATTAATGACTGAGCCAAGGTATGGAAAATCTTGAACTATTTCAATATCTTAGTTGTCTTCTTTAAATTTATGTAAAGAATCTGTGGTCATTATTTTTGTTATCTTAACGTTCAGCTGTAAACCTGCCTTTGCACTTTCTACCTTGACTTTCTTCAGTAATCGTTCCAAGTCTTCGCTACTTTCTGCTAGTAGCATGGTGTCATCTACATATTTTAAATTGTTGATATTCCTTCTGGCAGTTTTCACACCACCTTCCTCTGAGTCTAATCATGCTTTATGTTCAACATGCAAGTTAAACAGATAGGGTGATAAAAGGCAGCCTTGCCTCACCCCCTTGCACTTGGAAATCATTCTGTTTCTCCATATTCTAACAGTAACCTCTTGTCATGCGTACAGGTTATGCATCAGGACCATCAAATGTTGTGGCACACCCATTTCTTTAAGAGTAATCCATAGTTTTTCATCATCTACACAATAAAAATCTTTGCTACAATCTATAAAACACAGGCCAAGATCTCTTCTGAAATTCTTTGGTGTACTCCATTATCCAATTAATACTTGCAATAGGATCTCTAGTGCCTCTTCTTTTCCTGAACCCAGCTTGGAGATAGACGGTAGAAGTCTTTGTCATAGAATTTTGAGCATGACTTTGCTTGCATGAGAAATTAATTCTATGGTTCTCTGGTTACAGCAATCCTTGGTGTCCCCTTCCTTGGGGATTGGAATATATATTGAGCATTTCCAATCTATGGGCCATTGTTTTGTTTTCTGTATTTGTTGACAGATTTTAGTTAGAACTAAAGTGGATTCTGTCTCTGCAGTTTTCACTTCACTTTCTAATATTGGAGATTCATCTTCGTATCATTCTTCCTTGAATTAATCTGTCAACCTTTCATTTCTTTTCTATAGTTCTTCCATGTATTGTTTCCATTGTCTTTTTATTGCTACTTGGCTATTTAATGTGTTCCCTTGCACGTTATATAGCATCCTTACTTGTCATTTAAATTCCCCTTTGATTTCTTAGATCTAGTGAAAGAGTTCTCTTGTTCTTCCTTTTTTGTTGTCATCTTCTATTTTGTTGCGCTGATTATTATATTTCTCCTTGTCCCTGTGCACGAGCCATTGAACAGTTGCATTCAGGGTTCTGACTCTATCACCTTTTACTTTTGCTTCTCATCTGGCCTTGAGTTTCATCTGTCAATCATAATTCAGCTCTCATGAAACTGTAGGCAACTTGGCCAATCAGAATGCAGATCTCTTCATTGCCTTTGCACTCAGATGCAGTCTTTTTTCTTAAAGGAACACTGTTCTGAAAATCTTAATGAAACTACAAGTCATGTTTGCTTCCTCCCTCTTCTCTAGGCAGCAAGGAGAAGGACTGGCCAAGGAATGAATCCCAAATATAGAGCTGTACAGTCCCTAGCGCATTTTGTTGTTTATGATGTATCCTGGATTTTTTGAAAAGTGCCCTATTGGTGGGAATAAAATGTTGCTGTTAGTGCTGGGAATTGCCATGGATTGATCCATGACAATAAAAATGTCTCCTGTTTGGTCTTTTTTAAAAAAGATCCCAAGAACTATAACAACAAACACAGCAGCCAATATGTTTACTCCCACCCCTCAGCATTTCCTAACTTCTCTTTCATGTACTCTCTTTACACTGAAGACCCTTTCATACTACACTATTATAGTGATATGATTCCACTTTAACTGCTATGGTTCCATCCTATAGAGTTTTAGGAATTCTGTGTTTAGGCTTCTTAGCTCAACAACTTCTCTAGTGCTCCACCAAACTATAAACACCAGGGCCCTTTTTGCATGGTATTTGCCATGCAAAAGGGCCTCCGGAGCATTGTGCAATTGCGCGAAGCATTTCAGACAACATCCTTGCAATTGCATGATGCTGCCGGGGCCAGCAGGCACCAATCGCACACTATTTCATTTTCGGCTTGCAGACAAAAATGGTGCGCAATCGCTCATTGCTCCAGGGCCCTGCGCACACTTGCTGTGTGTGTGGAGCCACTGGAGCCACGGCGCTGGTGCTTCCTCCCTCAGCGCAGCCTGGGAAAATGCCCAGCTGTGCTGCAGAAGGAAGAGGTGGAGGCCCTATGTTGCCGGCCGGCAGGCAGCAGCTGCAGAGCCAAAGCAGTGGGGACGTGAGAGCCTCTCACAAGAGGCTGCTCGCATGATCCCCTCGCCCCAGCGCCAAGAAAAGGTAAGTTGTGGAAAGGGCCCAGGATTCCATAAGATGCTCACAAGGCAGTTAAAGCAGAATCGTAGTATTATAATTCTGTACTGTAAATGGGCCCTTAATACTATACCTTGAGCTGTTCTATTTCTATTGGCATAGATGTGGTCTTTAACGTAGGGTCTCTCCTTATTTTTGTTATTCTATTTTTGTCCGTGATAGGGCTGGTGATCTATAAAAGGTACAGAAAACCCGTGGCTATAGGCTTCATCATCTGTTCTGCCAGAACTCTTTGCATTTTATTTGGAACACACCCAATCACATCTGATTTTTTGGAAGCTAAGTAGGCAAGATTAGTCCTAGTGCTTAGATGAGAATACCAGGCCTCTCCCAGTAGAGCAAGGATACTACTTAACTCCTAGGGAGTGCTGCCAGTTGAAGGTGACAGTATTAGGTTTGATGGACCAATGATCTGACTTGAAAGTTTCTTGTATTCCAGGCCCCTCTCCCTCTTCCCAAGCAGAAAAAATTGCTTGTATCTGATCAGTTGATCTTCCCAGGTGCATTCAGTTCACATGCCTGGTGCCAGTGGAGGATTTTTCAAGCCTAATTGCCTTGCTAAGTGACATACAGCTCAGGTTCAGATTATCTGAAGGATGCCATCTCCTTATAGAAACTGATCAAGTCTTAAGATCCGCAGTGGAGGGCCTTCTCATGGTCTCACCATTATCTGATGAGAGGGCCTTCTCAGTGGCTGTTCCCAGGCTGTGTAATTCTCTCTTGCAAAAGGTCTCCTCTCTGCTCTCCTTTCACCGACAGATAAAAAGCCTTCTATATAAAGAGACATTTGGTGGATTAATGGGTTGTGCAAAAGTATTTTTTAATAAGGATATGTGTGTTACATTTTTATCTTTATTGTTAATGTCTTTTTAAATGATTTCATATTGTTTTGAATTATGAGTGTTTTTATGTGATAACTATTTTACAGTGGCCCCTTGACTTTTGTTAGGGTTCAGAATACAGAACACTCACAAAAGTAAAAAAAAAAATAAAGCTAATAACTCCCCCCTTCCTTTCCCATTCTTTTCTAGTGTTCCCCCCATTCCTTTCTAGTATTCCCTCCCATTCTCTTACCTTTTGCCTGAGCACATGTGCCTTCTTTCTCTGTACCTGGGCAAAAGGCAAGTGAACAGAGGGGCAGCCCTGAGTGCAGGGAAGGCACGCATGTGCCTCTCCCATTCTCCCCCTCCCATTCTTTTGCTTTTTGCCCAGGTGTGCATGCCATCCTTCCACGTACCTGGGCAAGGCCAGGGTGACAAGCAAGGCCTGGGTGTCCTGCAAAACAGGTGTTTTGCACAATCCCTGGAGACAGGCATCAAGAAAGAAGCTTGCCACTCTCTTCCCTGAACAACTGCAGGGCAAGGAGGAGCTTAGGTGGGGACAAAGCAGCAGGAGAGGCCCATTTGTGAACGAGCAACTAGCATCAGGGCCACCATCCCTGCCAACAACTGCAGGGTGAGAAGGAGCTTCCTCTAGGGTGCCATTCCCAATCCTGGCTGCTCACTTGCAAATGAGCAACTAGGATGAGGACCACTGCCACTGCCAACAAGGGCAGGGTGATGAGGAGTTTCATCCAAGACCTGCTGGCTGCCCTGGGATTGTTGAGGGTGTCATTTCCGGTTCTGTTTGGTCGCTCGTGAACAAACAACCAGGATTAGGACTGTTGCCGCTGCCAACAAACATGGCGCCCAGGAGCTTTGGCCAGGAGCTGCCGACTGCCCTGGGGCTTTGGCAGGAACATGGCAGAAGAGACTGCTGCTGCTCTGTGCCATTTTTTCATAACGACTTGAAAACGTGCAATTCTTAGTATTCACAGAGGACCCTTGCAAATATAGTGGGCCCACTGTAAATATGCAGCCAAGTCTTTTTGTCCCACCATGGCAACTACCTTTCTGTGATGGTGGAATTATGTGCACCTGTGAGGCAAGAGGTTATGCTGATAGTAGCAGTGCTGCTAGTAGGGACTCCCATGTCAGATAGGTTTTTGTTGTGCAGCCAGACTAAATGTGCCAAATAGTTGCTGGACAGCAGCAGTAGTAGGGGGATGACACTGGCAGAGGATTTCTCAGAGGCAATGACAGCGGCACCACAGCTAAAGGTTCTTAGTACTGCACAGCGGGAGGTGTGGTAAACCTTCTTTTGAAGATCTTTTACTAGGAAAACCCCATGATGAGACAATGCAAAATGAAAGAAGAGGTAGTACCAGAAGATGAGACTTCTAGGTCAGATGGCACTTGACAAGCTACTGGGGAAGAGCAAAGGACAATTACAAGTAGTGCAGTGGCTAATGACACAACTGGACTCAAGCTGAAAGGACATTCACCTGACGATGTGCTCAGAGGTGAGAGGAAAGTCCGAAGCTGCACAACACATATTATGGGAACATGAAATGTGAGAAACATAGATCAGGGGAAACTAGATTTGGTAAAACAAGAAATGGAACATATAAACATTGCAGTACCTGAGATCAGCAAGCTAAAATGGATTGGAATGGAACATTTTGAGTCAGATAATTGCACAGTGTTTTACTCAGGAAATGAAAATCTAGGAAAAAATGAGATAGAAAAAATGACATGCTGGTAATAGTGAGGACAGAAGTAGTAAAAGCAGTCAAAGAATACACAGTTGACCCACCACGTTTTCAGGTTTAACTTTCAGAAATTTGATCATTTTTGTTTTTTTCCAATCTCTGACTCCATCTCAGGTGCTCCTTTTCCAGGAGAACTTCCATCTTGGTGGCTCTGATCAGGCTGTGAATCCCTATAAAAACCCACCTCTAGCCCTCCTCCACCAACTGCTGCCTGGCCACCTATGAAGGGTCACAGCCTAATTTTTGAGCACCACAAACCCTCTCCCAATGCCCTCCCACACCCAAGGAAGGAGATGGGGGAAGAGAGGAAGTATAGGGCCACCATGTCAACCCACCCCTTTTCCCTCTCCTTTCCCTGACCTGGGCATCTGTTCTCCCCACCATGCCTCAGCCCCCTTCCCACAGACACACACACACATTTTGGTATCAGTCACGCAGGGACAGGGGGTGACAAGGTGATTCGTCCAAGGTGGCAATGTTTTGGGGCATCCCAGCCCATAGCCACTCCTCCATGTGCCCTGCCATGCCCCCGCACACCACAGCCACACCCCTGCTCACAGTGGCCATGCCCCTTGCACAATAGCCCCTCCTCCCTCCATACACTCCAAGCTCTGCCACTATTTGGCATTTGCAATTTTTCTACTTTTGTAAGGGTCCTGCACCCCTACCCTAGCAAATGAGGAGGGGTGACTGCAATGCAAAGTTTGACTGAATCATATCAATAAGACTTCAAGGGAAAATTATTAATATAACTGCAATCCAAGTTTATGTTCCACTACAGAGACAGAAGAAGATGAAATTGAAAGATTCTATGCTGGAAGAAACTGATCACACACCAGAACAGGACTTTTTGTTTATCACATAGGCAATTGGAGTGCAGAAGTGGGAAGCAGAGTAGAATAGATTGTAGGAAAATTTGGCAGAGCATGAAGAAATGAAGCAGAAGAGCAACCAAAAGGGAAGAGTATACATGGTCATCACCTGATAACCAATATAGAAATCAAATAGACTACATAATTGAAAGCAGATGGAGAAGCCCCATATTGTCCCCAAAAACAAGACCCAGAGCAGATTTTGGCACAGACCATGAACTACTAAAATCAAAAATTAGAATAAAGCCAAAGAAGAACACTAAAAGAATTGTGCAAAAATACACCCAGCAGAACATCCTCTTAGAATGCAAAGACAACTGGAAAAAAGTGCAGTATTAAACATTTGATTATCCCGATGCGTAACCTGTATGCCTGGATAAGAGGCTACCCTCAGGACAGAATACATGGGAACAGAATTATTTGCAACTGGCAAGGGGGTCAGGCAAGGCTTCATTTTATCACTGTTTAACTTGTATGCCAAATATGGCCTTTTCCACATGGGGTTTTTGAAACTGTGCAGTCTGTCCTCCAAGGAGGAGGTCTGCACCTCGGACCGGACTGGGCCGGACCTATTTAAGGTAGATCCATACCTCAGTCCAGTCCGGAACAACCCCAACTGGTCCTCCAGCGTACTTTTGAAAGACCTGTTTCTTTCAGTCTTTCAAAAGCATACAGCGCGACACTGCAAGCCTGCCCCCTTATGCAGATTCGCAGGCTTGCACCAATGTGAGCCTGCGATCTGCCCGGGGGCAGGCTTAGGCTGGCGAGCTTCAGCAGTTGGTCGAGACCCTCGACCAACTGGAAGCCGCCATTTGGGACGCCGGAGCAGTGCGTATTGATGAGCACGCACTGCTCCGGAGCACCGTGGACTGGATGGGGGAGTTGAAAGGTCCGGTGAACAGCAGTGCGGAGCGATTCCTTCGCCCAGTGTGGAAAAGGCCAGTATCATATGTAAAGCAAGATTAGATTTGGAGGGAGGAGATGTGAAAACTGTAGGAAGGAACATCAACAGTTTAAGATATGAAGATGATACCATGCTACTAGCAGAAAGTAGGTAAATTTGCCTGATGTGTTGGTCACGTTCTCCATTATCAACAGAATATTCCTGCATCCATGTATAGCCAAGAATTCTGATTTTCTATTTATTGGTAGCCCTCTATAGAGTTGCAGGGCTGCCCCTCCCAGGCAGCAGAGAAAGACATCCACTTCAAATGGTAGATAGTGGTGCAGCAAGAGGAGCCCCTGCCCAGCTATTCCTCCAAAACGCAATCCCCCCATCTCCTCCATCCCCCTGAGCCAGGCCTACAGTGCTTGCTTG
The DNA here is from genome assembly GCA_948472985.1 of Iguana delicatissima. NCBI lineage: Eukaryota > Metazoa > Chordata > Lepidosauria > Squamata > Iguanidae > Iguana > Iguana delicatissima. The sequence goes on from CAOKZL010001288.1 coordinate 76,706, forward strand.
TTTCTGGCCTGGCCAGCTATCTTGCTTAGTTGCCTTTTCCCAAAATGCTGCAGACAGCAACATTGGAAAATACCTCTGGCTGAGTCAGCAGGCAGAGAGGCTGCTAGCTGAGGCCATGATTCACATATGGCCGTACATTGCTCTCTTCACAAGACACATGCCGCACCTCTGCAGCTGCAACACACACTTGTTTAGGCCAGCAGCAAGCAGATACGAGGCAGACCAGTTAGTGAACTGTGTGTACTATGTAGATTGGCTGATGCACTAGTGGACATTGTTCCATTTCCAGTGCTGAAGGAAGACTCAGCTGCCAGTTCAAGTGGCCTTTAGTGCAGAGGAAGCAGAATGTCTTGGGATCACTGCAATTTTCCAGGTACTGAAGAATGGAACAGCGAGTGAAAAATATATCCAGGGGCTTTTATTGTTCAGTTGCACACATACAAATCTGACATCATGCTTCATCTTCACTATGCAGCCTTTCCATAGGTTTGTAAATATAATGGGATGGCACCTTAATTTTTTATGACCTCTGCTTTGAAGCTACAACCACAATATTTGTGCCACTGGTAGTACTGTTGGGAGACAGAGTCCTCTTTCTGTCTTTTCAGAGAACCAGGAATACCTTATCATGAGAAGTGGTAGCATTCCAAAAGGAAAAACATTTTATCTCTCATCAGCTGGCTGGCACAGGTCACTGGCAGCTCTTCATTTTGTCATTACCGACTGGATACTGCTCAAGATGCAGAAGGCTAAATGCTGCAGCCTATTTTCTTTTTTCATGGACCTATTATAAATGAACTCAGTGGGAAACAGTTTGCTCTGGAGTGAGCACAGAGAGGTGATATGGTAGACATAGGCCCTTTCCCCACCTTACCTTTTTTTGGCGCTGGGGTGCAGAGATCGTGCAAGCAGCCTCCAGCGAGAGGCTCTCGCGTCCCTGTGGCTTCAGCTCCCACGAGCTGCCTGCTCCGAAGCAGGTAGCGCAAGAGCCCCGCCTCTTCCTTCTGCAGTGTAGCCTGGGAGTTTTCCAGGCTGCACTGGGGCAGGAAGCACGACCGCCGTGGCTCTGGAGGCTCTGCACACCAGGTAAGTGCATGTGGGCATGGGAGCAATGCACAATTGTGCACCATTTTCAGCTTCTAATCGAAAATGAAAAGGTGCGCGACCAGCACCTGCCAGCCCCTGGAGCATTGCACAATTGTGAGTGCGTCGTGCAGATCGCTCCTCACAATCATGTGACGCTCCTGGCACCCTTTCGCATGGAAAATGCTGTGCGAAAAGGGCCATGGTCTGCAAACAAGTCTGGAGTGTTTACAGCAGGGGGAATGGAGTATCTGTGGACATGTAGAGCCCTGGTGGCGCAGTAGTTAAATGCCAGTACTGCAGCCACAAGGTTGTGAGTTCGGTCCTGCTGAGCTCCAGGTTGACTCAGCTATCCATCCTTCCACAGGTCGGTAAAATGATTACCCAGCTTGTTGGGGGCAATTAGCTAACACATTGTAAACTGTTTGGAGAGCACTTAGCTGATAAGCACTATAGAAATACACATGCTATTGCTTTTGCTATGTGGTACATCTTGCTGATTCTCTTGAGCTGCTAGGAACACAGATGTTTTCCCAAGGCCTAATATTCAGAAGCATTTCTAAAAAGGCCCACCAAAAGTAGAGGGCACAGTAAGTATTCTGTATTGCTTCCTGTAGAAGTTGGTAGCATAGACAACATGGATGGTGGTCATTCCAGATCTTGGTGCAAAACTGCCATCCTCTTTATTTCTTGGATCTCTGTCAACAAGTTCAACAAAAACAATGCAAAGGGAAGGGAGCAAAAGAGTTAATTATAGCTCTGTCTGTCAGGCCCAACTCAGAAAGGTAGGTTTGTAGATGGGCATATGCATACATTTGCGTAGAATGAGCAAATCGCCTTCATTTCTTTCTGGAATACATCACGGCCACTCAGCCCATTAAGACTGGTAAGCCTGTTTCTGCTTCCCCAATATAGTCCTGCTCAGGTAAGTTAGGCCATTTCTGCACTACGCTCTTATAGTGTGATTATTCCACTTTCAACATCCTATGGAATCCTGGGGTTTGCAGTTTGGGGAGGGGCCACTTGGCAAACCCCAAGATTCCATAGGATGTTGAAAGTGGAATAATCGCATTGTAAGAGCATAATGTGGAAATGGCCTTACTTGCAAAGTCTGTCTTCTGGGCTCTCCTCTGTGGACACTATTTTTGATCTCTCTCAGGGATGGATAAGCCTCAGTGCTCTGGAGTACTGCTTAAGGTATGATTTAGCCAGCAGTTCAGACATGGAATCAATCTTCAGCACAAGAGATCAGTCTTGGACCTTATTAGTGGAGATACTGATGCATCCAGATAGACATTTCTCCCAAAGGATAACCCAGGCTTTGACAACCCAAGCCTCAACAGCTCATTCTAACAGTATGTAAAGGAAAATCAGTTTGAATATATACTCCCATTACAGCAAAAGCTCTTACAGATCCTCTTTGGCTAATTTTATCTGACTAGATCACTTCCTCAGTTAAAAGCATGGAACAAACTCCATTGTTTAATTTGAAATCTGAAGTCAGAAGCTGGTGTTTGGCCCCAAGCAAATAATGTACCAATGAAAAGTGTCTTTGGGCATGATACAGAGTACCCTTTGCTTACCAGAGTGCTCTCAGCAACTCCAAGATCAAGGGACAAGGTTGTAGAATACGACTGTTTGGCCTATTGTAGCTTCTGTTTACAAATGAAACACGTGCTACTGTGTGTCTATTTATCACCTAAAAGAAAAAGGGCAAAATGAAGCATGGCAGGCAGTACTTCTTCCCAAGTCTGTATTTGGTCACTTGAAAAGCAGCCAGTTTCAAACAGCTGAAAGAACAGGGGATTCTTCCCTATTCCTTTTCATTCCATTTGCCAACTTAAGATTGTATCCTAAGTTGCTTTTCTCTTTTGAGAAATAGGCCCTTTCTGCACAAGGCTGATACATCGCAGTAGCATCGTATTGTCACTTTTACATCTGCACGTTAAACCGGTTTGATGTCGCTCTGTCCTCCATGGTTCCGCACGAGTTGAGGTTTTAGCACAGTTTACATCAACGTTAAACCGATGTATTGGAAAAACAGAAAAACTTCAATGTAAACAACCCAAACTGTTTCTGCTACATTTTCCTATGTGCAGAAGCATTACATCGATTTACACACTTGCGCTAAAATGTAGCAACGGTTTCTACAACTTTTTCTTTAATTGACCAATCAGCAGCGGCAGGGTGGAAAGAGGGAGGGGAATAGGAGTTCCACAAGAATTGACGGTGCGGAAGCTACAAACAATTTTCTCTGCTTTACTTCAATAGAAACCGGAGAGCATGCAGATAGGAATTGGGGTAAGTTGGAGTGAAAAACACTGCTCATGACACGTGTTGAAACGCTCCTCCACTCTAGTGCAGAAATGGCCTTAGAGTCAATCTGAACAGACACACTGCAGGAAAGGAAAGGGTCTTCTTTCCCCTATACTCTCTGTTGGTCAGTACTCTCCAAAAACCAAAAGACCGCACCAACCAATTTTGGGCTGTTCTGGGTTATCAAAACTGTCATTTTGGAAGACTAGAAGTGATGTAGCATCACTCATGGTGTTACTACCGTGAATTGGCCTGGCCTTTGGTAACCTCTAGATATCATTTTGATATCATAATTCGGCCCTGTTCTACCACCAGCCAAGTGTTTGTGAGGCCACCGAACAAGCATGAAGCTAGGCATGGCTATTATCTGCTGAGTCATATTTGTTTACACCAACGCAAGCCAGAAACTGCCAGATCTGCTTTAGGGGACCTCCCAAAACAAACACCTTCATTATAGATGTGTGTTAAAACAAAGAGACCCTCTGCCCCGAGAGGGCACCCTGGCGAGCTGAGTGCTTAAACTGCCAAGCTAGCCGCATCTACATACTGGCCATACTATTGTCAATTTGGACCATAACTCAATCATGTAAATTCTGACCTTTCTGAGACATTGTCTCTAGCCCAAAACTCATTGTTTTCGCCCAAGACCAGACTAGCCTACGGTCATTCTTTCCCCTAATAAAAACCCCCAGTTCCGAGAGCTCTTCGGAATGCTCAGATCCCTCGCTGGACTTTGCCGAACTTTCATCCCACCTTCTGCGAGCCCCTCGGCAGCCACGCCGAGTTTCCTTCTCTCCAATTGGCTTCTACAGGACTGCGAGAAAGGTGACGTATCACCCATTCCCCCAAAACTCTTATTTCCTATTTCTTATTTAGTAGTGAGGTTGTGTTTTCTTATTAACTTGTCTGCTTGCTAATAAATATTCTTGTTGCTATTTTAACTGGTTGCCTGCTCACTGACCCGACGCTGTATATATTGGGTAAAAGATACCCTGCCTCTTGTTAGCTTAAAAGAGTGCTCCAGCTAATTTCCCCATCTTGTTTGTGTTTGTTTGGTTATTCGGGTGCCCCTCACGGGACCCGTAAGTCACAGGGTAACAATGGACACCTTTTTAGTCACTTGAGAATATTTTCCTCTGCTTTGGCCAATATAATTTGGGGCTGCACGGAATTTGTGAGGATTGGCCTAGATCTCAAGAGCTGCACTGGACCAAAGGCCACACATAACCCACAGAGCACCCAGCTGTACTGGCAATTTCAACCTCCAGTAGCTGCTTTTCATTTTTCAAAAAAAGGGCAGAAGAATCACAGCCATCATCTTCTACATTGGCAATAAAAAGAATGGCAAAAGAGCCTAAAGCAAGTGCAATCATTTCTTTTGTCCTGATATGGCTTTTTGTCCCAATATTTTACAGGATAAAAAAGCTTGCAGAATCTATTTGATCAGAGACAATGGTGGAATGAGTGTATTTCCATAAATTATGGACAATAATCTGCTGTCTCCAGCGTGAGTCATCAGTTAAATACTTGCTCAGATTACTATTCCAAGGCATATATTCTTTAGTGAATACAAATTATACTAAACTCCATGAGTCCACTTGAGTAAAGTACCACCATGTGGCTTATTTTAAGCCTACCCAGCAGGAGAGTTGCATGACATTTGGGGACAGAATCCTAAACTGCTTGAGCCACATCCAAACAGCAACTGGATAGTGTCATCAGATTGCCCATCACAGGGGTGGAAATAATGCTCAAAAAGTCATCATTATCAATGGCTGTGCTTCAAACTGGAAGGAGATCTCAAGTGGTGCACTTCAGGATTCTATCCTAGGGCCATTACTCTTCAATGTTTTTATCAATCAACGTTGGCATGGAGGGAATCCTTAGCAAGTGTACAGAATATACAAAACAGGGAGGAGTGTCTAACACTTTGGAAGATAGGAACAAAATTCAAAGACCTAGATAAACTAGAAAATTGGACTGTGGCAAAAAGGGAGGCCAGTGCATGACTGGGTTTTGCCCAGACATGTTCTCTTCTTCTCAGTGCAGTGAAATCATAGAATCATAGAATCATAGAAATGTAGAGTTGGAAGAGACCACATGGGCCATCCAGTCCAACCCCCTGCCATGCAGGAACACCCTCAAAGCACTCCCAACAGATGGCCATCCAGCCTCTGTTTAAAACCTCCAAAGAAGGAGATTCCACCACACTCCAAGGCAGCATATTCCACTGCCAGACAGCCCTGACTGTCAGGAAGTTCTTCCTGAGGTTCTGGTGGAATCTCCTTTCCTGCAGCTTGAATCCATTGCTCCTTGTCCTGGTCTCTGGAGCAGCAGAAAACAAGCCCTCTCCTTCCTCTACATGGCATCCCTTCAGATATTTAAACACAGCTATCATGTCCCCTCTTAACTTTCTCTGTCATCTGCAAATTTGATGAGCATGCCCTCTATTCCTTCATCCAAGTCGTTGATGAAGATATTGAACAGCACTGAGCCCAGGATAGAATCCTGTGGCACCCCACTAGTCACTTCTCTCAAGGATGAAAAGCAGCCACTTGTGATCACCCTTTGGGTTCAGTCGGTCAACAAATCCAACTAACAGTAGCCCTGTCCAGCCCGCATTTTACTAGCTTCTTTGCAAGAATGTCATGGGGAACTTTGTCAAAGGCCTTACTGAAATCAAGATATGCTACATCTACAGCATTCCCTTCATCTATCAAGCTAGTAACTCTATCATAAAAAGAGATAAGATTAGTCTGGCATGACTGATTTTTGAGAAATCCATATTGACTTCTCTTGATTACCGCCCTGCTTTCTAAGTGATTAGAAACTGACTGCTTAATGATCTGCTTCAAGATCTTTCCGGGTACTGATGTCAGGCTGACTGGGCAATAATTATTTGGGTCCTCTTTTTTCCCTTCTTGAAGATGGGGACAACATTTTCTCTCTTCCAGTCTGCTGGAACTTCTCCTGTCCTCCAAGATTTCTCAAAGATTATAACAAGCGGTTCCAAAATGAGCTCTGCCAGTTCTTTTAATATCCTAGGATGCAATTCATCTGGCCCTGGAGACTTGAATTCATCCAGTGTGGCCAGGTATTCCTGTACCACCTCTCTACCTACTATGTGCCTCATTTCCCCTGTTTCCTCACCTGCTCCCCAACCGCCAGGTTGAGTGCTTGTATCCTTCTGGGAAAAAACTGAGGCAAAGAAGGTGTTAAGTAGTTCTATCTTTTCTCTTCCCCCTGTGAGTAATTCGCCATCTTCTCTGTGCAGTAACCCTATTGTCTCCTTCTTTTTCCTTCTGCTGCCAACATATTTAAAAAAGCCCTTTTTATTGTTTTTAATGTCTCTGGCCAGACTAAATTCGTTCTGTGCTTTAGCCTTTCTGACCTCCTCCCTACATCTCCAGGCTACTTGCTTAAATTCTTCTTTGTTGGTTTCCCCTTCTTCCATTTCCTGTACATGTTTCTCTTAACACTTAGCTCAGCTGAGAGTTCTTTAGCCAACCATTCTGGTTTCTTCAGATGCCTTCCATTTTTCCTCCTTATTGGCGCAGTTTTAGACTGTGCCTTCAGTATCTCCCCTTTTAAGGAACTCCCATGCCTCCTGAACCCCTTTCCCTTTCACTATTCTTGACCACAGAATTCCAGCCAGCATCTCCTAAAGTTTATAGAAGTCCGCTTTTTAAAAATCTAAGATGAGTTTCTGGCTACACTTATCTTCTCCTTCCCACTGAATGCCAAATTCCAATAGGGCATGGTCACTCCCCCCTAAAGATCCAACCACTTCTACCTCATTAACAAGATTATCCCTGTTGGTCAGGATCAGATCTAGAATATTTGATCCCCTTGTCGCCTCTTCCACCTTCTGGACCTGCTGCCACCTACCCCTTCCTTGGAGAGCCAATCTCTGGCCCTTTCCACATAGGGTAATTAAAAAAGTGTAGAGCGACCTCTAATGGAGGTTGTCTACACCGTTGAGTGCACCGGGGCGTTTATAATTTTGAGGTTCTACACCTCAAACCGTGCTGAAGCGACCAGAAGTGGTGGCACCGCGTGGTTTTTAAAAACCACTTTTCAAGTGGTTTTTATAAAACACGAGTATGCAGCCCTGTTCCACCCCGTTCCAGCGCCCCGGTGTAGATTTGGAGGCGCACGCAAGTGCATGCTTGCAGATATGCCAGGGGGTGGGCTTCCAGCTGATGAGCTTCTCTGGTTGGTGGAGAGCCTCCGCCAGCCGTAAGCCGCCATTTTGGACGCCGCAGGACGCCACAGGAGTGTGGAGCAGCGAGCTCGCGCTGCTCCTTGTGGCGACAGACTTACCCAGCTTCTGGTAAGCTCCGTTTCTGCGCATTTTACCCCGTTCTCCCTCCACGTGTGGAAAGGGCCTCCATTTCCTTCCCTGGGTTCTGTAAAATTTAAGTGCTCAACACTCTCCTCCTCTCACTTATGTTTTCTGGAAAAAAGGGGGGAAATATTTTACAAGTTCCTGGTAGACTTTGCCATGGAAATGCATGACTAGAGCTTCCCACTCTCCTTTAAGGAACAAAGCAGGCTTGTATAAGTTTAATTCTTTATAATAATAAAAAAATAAGAAAATAGCATACTAAGAATTAACAGGAAATAGATCAAGCAACTCAACTAGCTTAGAAAACTGACTCTCTCTGACATTGTATTACAATGCATCATGTATGGTGTGGTTTAAAGACTGGCTGATGTTTTGAAAAAAGAGATAAAGGCTCTTACAATCAGAAGGCTTTGATTTGAAATTTGGGTAGCACGTCTTTTATGGTATAATAACATTAGAGTAAATGTAAATTTTAATTATCGTTACATAAGGCTATCACTATTTAGAGTGCGGAATAAATATAAATGATTGTGTTCAAAGATGCCTTTGCGGGTTTCACCTCATGAATCTCTCTTTTCAGGAGAAGTACTGTTAAAGATAAATGGATAACATATAATATTGTACAAAATGTGGAAGGAGGTCGATTGAAATTGAAAAGAAAGAATTGATTGAGAATGGTTATGAGACAAGATGGTTTGCATACAGACAGTTATCTAAAAGATTTAAAATGGATAAAAATGGTTTAATTTTGATCTTGATAAGTCAGAATTTTATAAACAATTGTTAAAGGATGATGAACACCTAATAACTAAAGTGTGCGAAATATTGTTGAAATGTGAGTTGGAAGATGAACAGGTAAAAAGATCATAAAATTAGATGGGCCCAAAATGTAGAGTGTCTGATTCAGATGGATCAATGGGAAAGCATGTGGTCTAAAAATCTGAAGTTTGTGTTGAGTTATGATCTGGGGGTAAAAAGTCTATAAAATGATGTATAAGTGGTACTTAACTCCAGAAAAAATTGTCAAAAATGTATCAAGGTTCTTTACGAGGTATACATAATAAAGCAAAGAGGTTTTGGGTGATGGTGAACTCCCTGATGGAAAAAATTTTAAAGATCAAGACTCAGATGAAACCTGTACTGTTTTTGTAGTAGATTACCAGATTAATAAAGACTCTGTAAGATTTATACAATATATTACAGCAGCAAGAATATTGTATGCACAGAACTGGAATGCTCTCACCATACCATCTCAAGATGACTGGATTTCGAAACTGTTGGATATGGCAGAGACAGAAAAATTGACAGTTTTTATGAGAGAAGATTCTTGGAAAGAATTTCAAAAACACTGGAAGAAGGTTATACAGTAGATAAACGAAGTGAAGGGGTAAATATTCATCAAAAGGATTTGAATGATGTCAGAAATGTAGAAATACGCTGTAATATAATACTATTGTAGAAATTTAGAGGGCATTTAGGAATGAAGTAGGAAAAAATGTAAACAAGTGTTCATTTTCTAAGGCATAAGAAATTGTAGACATACCTTCCTTTTTTTTCTTTGTGTCTTTCTTGATGTTTGTAATGCTGTTAATTTCGCTGGTACAGTTGGTTAGTTAGTACAGGATACAGACAAGCAGGTTCAAAGAAGGACAATAAAGATTTTAAAAGGCATAGAGAACAAATCATATGAGGAGAGGTTAAAAGAACTGGACTTGTTCAGCTTGGTGAAGAGAAGACTGAGGGGTGACATGATTGCACTCTTTAAATACCTCTAGGGCTGGGGCAGGCCTGTTCTTTGCAGCCCAGAGGATAAGAGCAGGTCTAATGGTTTTAAGTTATGGGAGGGGAGAACATTAGAAGGAACTTCTTGACAGCAAGAGTGGTTAGGCAATGGAACCAAAGCCACGTTGGGTCTTCTTCTCTGGACATTCTTCAAAAAGAGGCTGGACAACTACCCACTGGGGTGCTTTGGTAAGAGAACTTGGACTAAACAGGTCCAACGGCCCATGAGGCCCCTTCTAACTCTGTGGTTCTAATTTTGTAAATACATGCTGAGAATGGAAATAGAATTCACCAAGGCTATAATTTTAAGAATGATTAGCAAATTTTATTTAATACAGTGAGCACTACTTCTGAGTCAACTCACTTAGGCCATTTCCGCACTACACTGTTAGATTGCTATTATTCCACTTTCAACGTCCTGTGGATTCCTGGAGTTTGCAATTTAGGGTGAGGCATTTAGAATTCTCAGCCAGAGAACTCTTTGGCCTCAGTAAACTGCAAACCCCAGAATTCAACAGGATGTTGAAAGTAGAATAATAGCACTATAACAGTGTAGTACAGAAATAGCCTTATGCTCATGCTCATAGGAATACTAAATTCTGAACAGCAAGAATAAAAATCCATTGAAATTTTGATGTTAATACCAAATATTTAAATTTTGTTTACTACTAAAATTCTTAGAGTGCCTGATCTCAGCACACTGTAAGCAGGGGCGTATGATCTACAGCAGAGCTTTCCAAACTTTTCATGTTGGTGACACACTTTTTAGATATGCATCATTTCACGACACGGTAATTCAGTAAGTAATTCAATAAATGGAGGCACCCCCTCCACCCAAGCCTCGCCCACCGCCATCGTCTCTGGGGTATTCCTCAGCCCAGGGCGGCAGCAGCAGCAAAGGCAGCCTCTTCATCCTGGCCTGGCCCTCCGCAACAGTGGGAGAGGCAGCCCCTCCACACATTACATTTATGTGACACTCCTACACACTGCAGGCAACACACTAACATGTTGCAACACACAGTTTGGAAAGCTCTGGTCTGCAGTCTAAGCAAACATATTAAATAATCATAAAGGCACAAACCCATTGGGGCAAATAGATCCATGTCAAACACAGGATGTTTTGATCCTATAGACAGGTGGATTTTGTTATTATTTTGTTTTTCGAAATTTGTTGTTGTGTGTCTTCAAATAATTCCAATTTATGGTGACCCTAAGGTGAACCTATCACAGTGCCCAGGATCACCCAATGGATATCCATGACCATGCAGGGAAACAAACTCTGGTCTCCTGGGTAATAGTCCAGTGCTCAAACCATTACACCATCTTGGCTTGTAAATTTAAGTAACTTTTATTCTCCCAAAACAAAATTTGTTACAACTCTTTAGCAGGAAGGAGGATGAAGATCAATAAGGTGCTACTGTGACCAAATCTACAGCATGGCCCATCAACAATTCTGGTGGGAAATGACTGATTTAATGTATCAAAATGAGAATTCAAAATGAGACACACACCCCTGTATTATAGTGTTAAGACTAATGGATTGGAACTTGGGAAATCTAGCTTTTATTCCCCTGTAAACTGTGAAATTCACTGGGTCACCTAAGCCAGCTACTTGCTTTCACCCTGGTCTGTCTCAGAGGGTTATTGTGGAAGGAAAGAAGCCATGAACATTGCCTTGAGCTCACTGGTGGGAAAGGCAGTATATAGGTATCATTAATAAAAATATGATCAAAATATTTACATATAGATAAGCACGAAGAGTCAGCTGGCAATTTGTTGGAAGGACTCTAAAACCTAATCTGTACTAATATGATATCATTTTAAAACCTGTGGCATATAGCAACAGTTTAACTTTATCATTTAAGTAGTTTTAAATCCTGAGATCTTCGATGGTCCAAGCAGATGCGTATCTAGGCCCTTTTCGCACAGCATTTGCCATGCAAAAGGGCCCCGGAGCATCGCGCAACTACGAGGAGCAGTCCACACGACACACTCACAATTGCACGACACTCCAGGGTCTTGTAGGGGCTGATCGCGCACTATTTCATTTTCGATTGCAAGCCGAAAATCCCAGGCTGCACTGCAGAAGGAAGAGGAGGGGCTCTCGCGCAAGCAGGCAGCAGCTGCGGAGCTGAAGGAACCAGGATGTGAGAGCCTCTCATTAGAGGCTGCTTGTGCAATCCCCGCACCCCAGCTCCACAAAAAGGTGAGTTGCAGAAAGGGCCCTAGAGTGGGGCAACTGGGATGTATGTCCTGGGCACCAATACCTGGGAGTGCTGTCCTACCCACTGCTGCCAACCCACACCTGCTTGTCACCACACCATGCCTGCCTCTGTCCCTCACGCCTCCCTGTTGCCCCCATGCAGCTACCATCCCCCCTGTGCCCACCGCCTGCTGCCCCCACCTTCCTGGCTCAGTGCAGCTGCGGTGGCAGTGCAGCAGCACCTAGGGGTGCAACTTCCATGCTTGCCCTTGGCACTGCTGAGCCTAGATAGACCACTGGGTCCCAGATCACTGGGCCTGCTTGATCACAGATTGCTCACCTCCATTCTGGCATCAGTGTAGGCAAACCCAGAGAAAAACAGGAGAACTATGAGAACAGAAGAGAAAAAATCAATGGGCTCAGAGCAAGGCAGAGGAGAGGAGAGAAGAAAAGGAACAGCTCAGAGGTAAAGAAGTGTAGATTTGGCTATCAGCAAGTAGATATGAAAGTGCTTGTTGCATATAATGCAAGGAGGCCTTTTGATAGTGTAATACAGAGCATGGTCATTAAATCAAGAAAAGTTTTATTTTACTTTTTTAAAAAATTGGTTTGCTTGTTCCACTCAGATTAGTAACCTCATGTCCATAAGGGTACTGTCCACAGAATAGTATCCTGCCCCTGAACACTATTTAATCATAGTGGACGTAGTTAGCATACAGAAAAAAAGCAAAATGGAAAAGAGGTGGACCCTCATAAGGTGGCAGATTCTCTTTTGCTGGTGGTTTTTAAATAGAAGTGGTGTGGCTGACTATCAGGGATGTTTTACCTATGGATACCCGGCATTGGAATGAGTTAGACTGTGCTACCTTTGGGATCCATTCCAATTTTACTGTTCTACAATTCTGTGAAATGCATCATCTGGAAGACCTGGCTATCTAGCAAGAGCCTCAGTGTGTCCTCTTCCTGACCTCTGCGCAAACGACAGTATAACCAATGCCCTAAAAAACCCTGTGTCTGACAATTATGTTCCCAGTACATGCATTCTAATCCCCTGTTACTCTTCAGGCCTTGAAATGATTAAGTTCTCTTCTGTGAAAAGATCTAAGCCAGGTTTAATAGAGTTAATAAAAGATCTTGAATTTCAATGTATACATAATTTGATAAGTGGTACATATAAATAAGTACAGAGCCAGCGTGGTATGCTCGTTTGAGCTGGAGGGCTACAACCCTGGGGACCTGAGTTCAATTTCCTACTTGGGCATAGATGTCCATTGGGTGACTCTGAGCATGTCACACACTCTCAGCCCCAGAAAACCCTGTGATAGGTTCATCTTAGGGTCTCCATAAGTCAGAAACAACTTGAAGTCACACAGCAACACTATATAAAGGCAAAGGCACCCGAGGATCCACCCAGAAACCCTTGACTAGTGACCACCATTCATGCAATTCATTCCTCCCTTCCCTCCCCCAGTACGTGTACTTGTTGAGTTCTTCTGTACTCAATCTGAGCTTTTTTACCTGCTTCCCTTTGCCTTCAGATCTGCCTGTAATTACACAGCAGCCCAGGCAGCCAGCTGCACACCCAGCCAAAGCCGCTTGCTTAAGCCGCTTCCAGATCCCCATTGTTCTCCTGCTTTATCCATGAATGTGTTTCACAATACATGTGGCATGAGCTTTGCTATTAATCTCTAGCAGTGCTCAGGCTAGGGATTGAAGCTTTCCCCTGCCCCCTCCCTGTCTCCACCACGGCTCCCTTCATCCGGAGGGTGGGGCGAGACAAGTAAATGGCTGCAAGCTCTTACTGTGGCTGTAAGAAGCATTTGGATATTGGGGAGAGGAGCTGTACTGTGATCCCATAATCCTCAGCCAGGTGCTGTGACCACCTTTTGACTCACACCGCCCTTTGCTTTTGTCCTCTTCACACTTTATTCTTGCTCCCATGCAATTTAAATATGATGCCCATCCTAACATGCCCCTCCCAAACGCCTAGAGAGGGTGGTGAACAGCCAAAGTGCATGTAATCAGTCAGAACCAGCAATTAAGCAGCAGCTGCAACAGCAGCGCCCCTGGTACTGCCACGTCAATATCCCATTAGCCAGAAGACCCATCCATTATTTTCAATTGGACAGAGCCCAGGAAGGATGGGGGGCATACACACACCCTCCATGAGTCGACTGAAAATTCAATTGTGGAACAGAGGCCCCATCTGTCTTCTCTTGCACAGGAGTCAGAGTACTGATCCCGTCCAGGCTCATTAGCACAGCAGCACCCCAGCTCATTACACAGGGACCAGCTCCAGACTGACTGCAATGACCCAGCTAACTCACCGGACTGCTGGAGCACCACAGAACTGCCCGCGGGGACGTGACCCAGGCAGAGGAGGCAGAGATAACCAACAGTCAGTGAAGGGATAAACCTTCACAGCTCTAGGTTCTTCCAAATATTCCCAGTTCCCACTGCCAACCGGGGTAGGGTGACCTAGAGACTTAGGCCATTTCCGCACTAGACTGTTATAGCGCTATTATTCTACCTTCAACCTCCTATGGAATCCTATGGAATCCTGGGGTCGGCCCCTCCCTAAACTGCAAACCCCAGGATTCCACAGGAGGTTGAAAGCAGAATAATAGCACTATAACAGTCTAGTGTGGAAATAGACTTAGCTTGCTCCTTCTTCCTTTGCAGACCTCAGAAGGTAAAGTTTGGCTTGAGATAAACACCTGGGTATTCAGCACTCTTATCCTTTTCAACTTCCATTTTCCAAATCAGACTTCAGAGTCAGCAAAGTATACCAACAACTTCCCTGAACAATGAACCAAAAACCGAGGTGGCTGCACAAATTTGTTTGGGGTCAATTGAGAGAGAGGAGCAGAAAACTTACCACCAAGTCAGAGATCTAATTTCCTTACAGAGCGAACACTGTATCCCAGCTACATCTGTTCACCAAACAGCTCCCATTTTGTCATCGTTTTTGCTCCTTTATTGCCTTTTTGAAGACATCCGATTAAAACTGTGTGAATGTGAATTGCTTGAGCTGTCATTCTTCCGGGCTTAGTTCTCTCCACAGGGTCTTTAGAAGCTAAATTGCTGCACTGATGCATCTTGCAATTGATGTGCCTTGTTTCTAGTACTCATGCATAGGACTGTGTGTGCTTGACAACAGCAGGGCTATAACCCACAATACACCAATGGCCACTTATACCAGGGTGACATCAGTGTAGCTTAACTGGAACCCAATGCAGCTCCAGCAATAAAGTGGAGGATAAAATAAAAGCAACGCATACCAGAGAAAAGCCAGAAGCTTCTAGCAGCTGCTCCCTCAGTGACCATGGCAACACGGCCAGGCTGCACACACCAATCAAAGAGTGGCAGGCTATTAGCTATGTATGGATCGAGCCAATCCACACATGGTGACAGGGAGATGCCGCTGTGACATCACCATACCCTACCATGGGGAAGGAGATGCAGGGGGAGAGAAAGGGGGGGCCTGGGGGAGGGAGGAAGAGTGAAGAAGAAGGAAGGAAGGAAGGAAGGAAGGAAGGCAGGCAGGCAGGCAGGCAGGCAGGCGCCAAACATGGTGATGTCTCAGCACACTCCGTTGGATGTGCTTGGGTAATACAGGCACTAAAAACAGTTAAAGCCTCTAACAATCCCTGTACACAGGAGGTTTGAATCCTCTTAGACCACTCACAGCACAGCCTGCTAATAGCCTCCCTTTTGACTATAGAACACAAAAAGAGGAAAGAATGTGCAGTGTAGCCGAACACCCAAATAGCTCCCTCAGGCAGGGACCTCTGCAAAACTACAGAGGCCTCTCTGGAACAAGGCCTCCGGATCTCTGGAGGAAGTTGGGGCAAACCCCATCAGGGGATGAGGAGGTCTTCCACCAAACAGAAAGGTAGATCAGGGACCTGCACTTTTACGGACACCCACCCAAAACACACAGACACACACTCCATAAAGCACCAGAATGGTAAACAGGTGCAGCCACCAGCAGAATAAAACCAAAGTTCACCTGGCCAGCAACTATCCAAACTGGAGACAGAAGAAGGGGTGCTGCCTGCCCTAGGATTCATATAGCATGGAACAGCTCTTTCATCACCCTACCCCTTAGCAGAAAGGCTTTTGCAATTCACCATCTCACTGTATACAGTAAGAGGAGAAAGGGCAACAGGAAGAAGTTTATCTTTGGCCATTTCTGCACTACACTGTTATAGTGCTATTATTCCACTTTCAACATCCTGTGGAATCCTGTGGTTTGCAGTTTAGGGAGGAGTATTTAGAGGGCCTCAATAAACTACAAACCCTAGAATTCCACAGGATGTTGAAAGTGGAATAATAGCACAATAACACTGTAGTGCAAAAATGGCCAAATTGTGGAACAGTATGGGATTCACATGCAGAAGGCTCACTGATCTTCCACCTAAAGAAGCTGGGGAGAATGGGACGTATCTGAGAAAATGTAGTATCAGAGCCAACTGGAGAATGCCAAGCAAGGCCAGAATGCCTGGTTGCCAGACATCACCAAATACCTGTCCTCCCTTCTGGGCACACCTCCCCTATCTGAATGGCTGCCTTGCCTGGCTATTCTTGCTTCAGGAGAACATGCTTCCACACAGACTGACTGCAGATGGTTCAGCCTTCAAAAGTAACCAGGAACCCCTGGAGCTGTTGAGAGAAGCCCCTCACCCTTTTCAGAGCTCAGGGAGTCAGGGGGCAGAAGAAGCTGCAGACCTGTAACCCTATCAGCAGAGAAGTACATGGGCCCCTCTGCCCATGACAGAATCCTATCAACTTCATTGAAGGTTACTCCTCAACTGCTAAAACCTTTGAGTTAAAAAAAAAATGTGTAGCAGAATGGAAGGTTGAACCAAGCAGCATCAGGTGGGGT
Organism: Iguana delicatissima; assembly: GCA_948472985.1. Taxonomy (NCBI): domain Eukaryota; kingdom Metazoa; phylum Chordata; class Lepidosauria; order Squamata; family Iguanidae; genus Iguana; species Iguana delicatissima. Next base: position 93,326 of record CAOKZL010001288.1, read on the forward strand.
AGTCAGTGAACAGTCAGAGATCAGAAGATGGTTGTCATCCACCTTGATCCAGCGGAGTTCCTATGCTTTTATTGCAGGGTAAACAGCAGGACAGAAGGTGTGGCATTGCTCAGTGTTCTCTAGCTAGCATGAGTGCGACATCACCAATATATAAGTGTCTCTTCAGTAATCTGCAAGGGTAGAATAGCAGCCCAGAGCAGGATGGCTGACAATCTCATAAAAGAATAACTGGAAGTGGTCCTGGTCTGTGCTACTGTTCATACAAATTCAACAAAAGCCTTGCTATAGTTCTAGCTTTTTCTGTGCTGGCTTCAGGTCGAATGGCATTCTCAATGAGATAGAGTCCAGGGAATTCTTCCCTAGAAAATCTGAATAGGGGCCCTTTTCGCACGGTATTTCCGATGCAAAAGGGCCCCTTGAGCATCGCGCACATGTGAGGAGCGGTCCACACAACGCACTCACATTTGCTCAAGGGCCTGAGGCAGACTGTGAACTCATTTTTTCATTTTTGACCTGAAGCTGAAAATGCTGCGCGGTCGCACATCGCTCCAGGGCCCCGTGCGCACTTACCTTGCATGCAGAGCCTCAGGAGCCGGGCCGGTCGTGCTTCCTGTCTCAGCGCAGCCTGGAAGGTCCCAGGCCACACTGTGAAAGGAAGAGGTGGGGCTCTCGCACGAGCAGGAAACTCGTGCGGAGCCGAAGAAGCGAGAAAGCAAGAGCCTCTCTCCGGAGGCTGCTCGCGTGAGCCACACACCCCAGCACCGCGAAAAGGTAAGGTGCAAAAAGGTCCAGGGATTGGAATCTATTTACACATACAGCAGAAGTAACCAAGATGTGCTATGTATATATCCTTTAGCTTACTACAGATGTGACAGACCATACAACTGGGCTCCAGCAAATGGAGAGTGAAGGCAAGGAGGTGTATAAGAAGATGTGCTGGGGCAAGGGAGGGGAATAATATTCACCACAGTTTTCTTTCCTGGCTGACACTCAGGAAACTGCACTTTGCAGTTTTCACTCACTGTTTCCACGTCTCAATGTGTTTTGGAAAATGGTTGTACATAAGTCTGTGGCTTCTTTGCATTAAAAAATTGTACCTGGGGGGAACTATCCCCTCCTATTTCCAGATAGACACAAGTAGGTTTTTGTACAAGATTACTTTTTCTTGTGCAGAAACAGAAATCTTGAAGAAAAAAAATACATAGCTATTTGTGTGTGTGTGTGTGTTTTTTAAGACTGCCATTTTTATACAAAATAACAGCAATATTGCACACACATTAAACATGGCTATCTGGAAATGGGGGGCACAAAAAAATGTCCAAAAACTTCATGATTTTTATATTTCAGTACAGAATAATTTCCTAAAACACTTTGAGATGTTCAACTACCAGCTGAGAACTTGCAGAAATATAAAATTTATTCATCCTCCTTAGAAAGGACAAAAATAGTTGAATATCTCCTCTCAGGCTGAGGCAAGAAGCAGCAGCTAGTGGCAGATGATCGGAGTGAAAACTGTTGGGTGGAAAAGAAGGGGCTGGGTGATCCAAAGAGCATCCTGGACCATATGGGGGCTTGGTGTTGGTTCAGGCTGTGCACTCTGCTGTTTCCAGGAATTCCTGACAGCTTTTTCTAGTTGAAGATTATATCCAAGTCCTGTTAGTCACCCCTAAAATAAATTAGCATTTTCAGCACTTCCTACTGATCACCACAAAAACTTAAAGGAGCTTTCCAAGTTTAAGAAGGGCGCTTATACATCTCAATTTAGCCGTCACAGTACTAGGAGTCCAAATTTCCCTCTGAACCCCAGTCTGGAACCTTGAGACATCAATGGGGGAAAAGACTCTGACAGTGAAACTCAGGCTTAAACGTTCACACTTTATTGTCCTTATCACACACAGCATATGTTGTTGCAGTTGCTTTTGGCTTCCAAATCCCCTTGTTCTCTGGAACAGCTAGCACACGCTAACTATCTCTGTTACAGTAATATAAAACCCAGTGCAGCAAATTATGCTAAGCCTATTTTCAAAATCTCACCACTCCAAAGTTCAAATGAATCAAGCCACGAAGTTCACCTGGGGAAGCAGCAGAGAAGGACACCAGATGGGTCCTTAGTGATCTGTATTAGAACCTGCTTGTTCCATCTAGCTTCCTGCTCCTGGGAATACATTTTCCAATACCAAAAATACCTTGTCTCTCTTCACATGCCCTGTCTGTACATGAAGGGCATAACTAAATGACATAGTAAGCAGATATAAATAAAAGGATAGTTAAGCTAATTGGCTTCTTTATTTTTCCTGTAATGGTGGTAGCATTTAGTGATAGTGGATTCAGCCACCATCCAAGGTACAGGAAGTGACTGCTAGAAGTACTGGGCCTGCTTGCAGATGCTCTTCCCAGTATAATTTATCAGGCCTCTTCATTGCCCTTTCATGAGCAAGGCCCTTTCCACAGAATGTCGGTGTCCCGCATTAAGGACAGGAGAAGTACAGTATCCGGACGACGGTTCTGCATGACGTCGTTCATATCCCATTGTTCTCTTGCCTCCAGGTGGCACAACTGAACCACAAATCATTGACATGTTCTTCCCATCAATGACCAGAGATCGCACTGCCTTCCCGCTGCCCTCTCGCATTTACCTGCGCTGCAGACGGTCAGGAAGCGCAATGGCCGTGCTTCCTGCCTGAGCACAGCCTGGGACAGTGCCCAGCTGCACTGTGGAAGGAAGAGGCATGGCCATCACACCTCCTCCGTTCCTGCAGGCAGGCAGTGTGGAGGGGAGCACTCCTGTCATGCTCCTCTCCCAGGACAGACTCTATCAGGATCCCCACGGGACACTGCTGAGATCCAGTAACCTGCAGTAAAGTCACTGTTATTACTTCAACATTCAACTTGATCTGCTTTATCTTGGGTGGATTTTTTTTTTCCTCCTAATGATTTTACTGTCTTTGGAGGTGGGGAAGAATCATCTCCATGGTTGTTTACATTTGACTGTGTTTTAAAATTTTGCAAGATGGCTTGAGAATTATTATTGAAGTGCAAGAAATAAATCCCTTAAATAAAATATGTAAAAGTCAAACAAATATTTATTAATGACAATGTTTGGAATTAGCCCTTCAGTGGCATGATTCAGTAAATCCAACATCTCTATGGTGAGGTAACACTCCATTAAAGACTGAGAGCTCCTTCAGATAGAGGAAATGGTCCTTTACAATATAGCACTATAAGAAAATATATATGCTTAACTGTTGTAAGTCACCTTGAGACCCAGACTGGGGAAAAGGTGAGATATTAATATAACAACAACAACAACTCAGAAAGGATAAAATTTATCCTTTATGGCCATATTTACCACCTCAGTGCAGATCAAAGAAACTACTGCAAACTGTCCCCAAAAAGAATTGAACAGGGAAATTCAGAGGAAGAAACAGTAAAACTCAAGGAGTTACATTGTGAGACTTCATGCTTATTTAGGGCAATCTAGGAGAGCCATCAGATCCTTCTGATGTATTCTGCCCTGAAACTGTATGCCCAGGTTTGGTAGAGGCCTGGAAAGCATTTGCATAGCTAAAGATACTGCAGCGACTGTCCAGAAGATGTCAGATATGACTGTGTAATACACAGAATCATAGAGCTAAAAGATCACAAGGATCATCTAGTCCAAGCCCCTGCCAGTGCAGAAATCCACATCTAAAGATTGCTGGTGAGTGGCTGTTTGAAAATTTCCAATAAAAGACAGTCCACAGCCTTTTGAGGTAGCCATTTCCACTGTTGGTTGCTTTTACCATCTGAAAGTTCTTCCTAATATTTACTTGGAAATACTCCATAGTTAACATCCTTCAGCTGATGTAGAATGCTGCAATCAAGGAATATGTGTCCGCTTGAAACAAAAGCTTCACTGGGAATCAATGCATTTACAGTTACTGTTAAGAAATGTGAGAGATTACAGTGAAACTTTCTAGCAGAGTAATCAAATTGGCAAAGCAGAAGCTCAACAACAACCCGTCCTATACCTCCTGACAAAGTCTGGCAGAGAAAGAAATAGGCTTAGTATTCTTTGTAAAGAAAAAAATACAGAAAATACAAAATCAGTTTTCAATACAATAAATCTAATGGCTACGAGAGAGAAACAGAAAAATGTCTGCATGGCACAGTGATGCGCAAAGACAGTGTGGCAAAGCAAAGAGACAGGGGAACTGCCGACATGCAAACCAGCGATTTCTGAATTAAGGCATGAAAAGGTTGCTAAATCATCCCTTCAGTACACAAACAAAAAAGTTAAAACAAAATATAAGATGTAATTAATTCAAACAACAAAAAATGTTTGAGCTTGCTCAGAATTTCCCAGGACAAGCCCTTCTCTATTCCATCATCACTGATCTGGAAGCCATGCCCTATGAGAAGCAGCTTAGGGAGCTGAGTATGTTTAATCTGCAGAAGAGAAGGTTAAGAGGGGACATGATAGCCATGTTTAAATATTTGAAAGGATGACATGTTGAGGAGGAAGCAGGCTTGTTTTCCACTACTCCAGAAACTAGGACAAGAAGCAATGGATTCAAATTATAGGAAAAGAAATTCCCCCTGAACCTCAAGAAGAACTTCTTGACAGTCAGAGCTGTCCAGCAGTGGAAAATGCTGCCTCAGAGTGTGGTGGGGTCTCCTTCTTTGGAGGTTTCCAAGCAGAGGCTGGATGGCCATCTCTCAGGAGTGCTTTGATGTGTGTTCTTGCATAGCAGGGGGTTGGACTGGATGGCCTCTGTGGTCTCTTCCAACTCTATGATTCTATGGAACACATTTTGCAGGAAAGCAAGAGAGGACTTTCCCCATAGCTGCTCGAGGCTCCTGAACTCAGTGTAAAGGGAAACTGGGATTAGCTCCATCTTTTGCTTCCACTAGCAGGCAAAGTTGTGTGGGATTTTTTTCAGATATGTTTGTGGCTGGTCATCTTGAGCTTTGATTACAGCGGTAGAGTGAGTTGTAAATGTAATAAATAATTGCAAGTAGTCATTACATTCTTTTCAGTCTTTCAGAGGCTTTGGCCATTTTTGCACTATACTGTTGTAGTGCTGTTATTCCTCTTTCAACATCCTGTGGAATTCTGGAGCTTGTAGTTTACTAAGGCCAAAGATGCCCCTCCCTAAACTGCAAACCCCAGGATTCTACAGGATGTTAAAAGTGGAATAATAGCACTATAACAGTGTAGTGAGGAAATGGTGTTTGTAATCTCCGGAGATAGGGTGGGCAAATTCCAGCTCCCCTGATGTTTTTGGAAGCAACTCACATAATTTATCTGCAATTCCTTGCTAGAGCTGCTGGACACTGGACTTTGTAAATCGAAAAAGCTCCTGGTGGGCCAAAATTTCCAACCCCAACCTAACAGCAAGGTCAGGGCAGGGATTAACAGCAACAGCAAAAGAGTTGCATGCTTTAGGTGTGGATACCATATATTGTAGTTCTGGGCTCCTATGCCTAAGGCTACTTCTCTGTCTCTGATTTTGTCATTTTTATCAGCTTCCACTTCTCTGTTCTTCTTGTCACCATAACAATTCTCTTTTGTCTCCGGTTCCAAGGGAGGAGTATTCAGATTTCCATGGGACAAGTTGATAAACAATTTTCATTTTATTAAGAACAGCACACAAAAATATAAAAATTCTTCAGAAGCAAAGCAATTTATGTAGTTTTCCACTTATTCCCATTTATGCAGAGAAGGTACAAATGAAAACCACATTCATCTCCCACTAAGGATAACAGGCTTGATGGGAAGCCCCACAATCCCTAGTGGAAAATGGTGCTCAACATATTTAATGGCCAAGAAAGAAGCCATCTGGAGTTGTTGATGCCAGTCCTCTGCTCTCTACCTTTTTTACAAGGTGGTGATGAGAATTGTCTGGGTATAGCAGACATGGAATATAAGCTGTCAATATGAGTAAAGCTGTGCCTTCTATAATGGGACAATTAATTAATTAATTAATTAATTAATTAGATATGTGATACGAGGGTTTGTAGCACACACATCACTTTTTATTTCATTTTTTTATTTATTCAATTTATATAACCTACCTTTCGTTAAAAATATTGAAGACATAGTACACAATTCTCTTTCCCCCATTTTCTTTCCAATCCAGCAAGCTAGATTATGTTCCCTGGTTGTGATTGGCCCCTTCTCACTAGTGAGCTTTGTGGGCTGGGTGGGAACTTAAACCTGGATCTTCCTAGCTGTAGCTTGACAATCAAACAGTGGAGTCTCTAACAGGACAACAAGGCACCTCCCTCAGCACCCATGGAGTCCATTAAAACATTACATAATTATTATATTTAATGGGATGTTGAGACACATATGCCAGCCCTAAGACTTGGGCCTCAATTCAACATCTCATCCACATGCAGACCTTATACTATGTTGACCAATACACACACACACACACACACACACACACACACACACACACAGTCGCGTACTTTAAAGCCTCAAAGCAGCCTGACATGGGCATTCCAAGCTGCAATCCAGGACTGGAGAAGGTCTGATAACCCCCTCCCCATGCTTGGATGCACAACTGTGACATCAGCACTAAGATCCACAGGGGTCCTTTGCAGATCCCAGCAGTTCTGTAATCATTGTGCTTCTAAAAGGGGGATGTAAGTTGGAAGGGAAGATTTAGGTGCTGAACAGAGAGGATGGGAACGCCAACCTTTGCAGAGCCCGCAAAAAGGAATCCACGTGTATAATGGATACTTACATGTGTGGCTATCCCTGCTTGAATTCTGGCCATTGTCTTCATTTCTCCCAAATGTTTTCAGGCTCAAGCACAAAAGTAGGTTAATTGTGCAGTGGCAGTACAATTACGCAAGAGAAGGAAGGGCAAAGCCCTGTATGTTTTCCTCATGTATTTGGGGGGGGGGGGAGCAGTGGTTTGGGTGTGCTTTCTATAAGCCTCTGTGGGGTGTTGGGTGTTTGAGTGCTTGCTGTAAGAGAGGGTGTTTGGGAACAAGTGAGGTGATCTGTCTATTAATATGGGTTCAGATGAATGTTTTATGTCTGTGTTTGTATTTGATAGGGATTCAATATACTGCAGTTGTTTCTCAATTCGAGCATGCTATCTAAGGAGCTAAAGGAATACTTACATCTATAAGGGTGAAATTGCACCTTCCCTTGTCCCTTGGGTTTGTTCTATTCAAAAAATTGTATGAGTTGTTAAAGGGAAAGCAAACCATTATCCACTCTGCAGGGATAGCTGGACAAGATGCAGGGCTCTTGCTGCTATTACCAGAGTAGCTGGTAGTAGACAGAACCTTGTTGTGCCCCCTTTTTTGGGTGTCCATTGTGACTGTGGGTGAGATGATGTTTCTTTTTTATTATTTTTTGGATATCTTTATTAATAATTTCCGAAAACACTAAAACTCTATAAATACATAAAAGGAAAAAACATAAAGAAAGCACAAAACACATGAAATTGAAAATACAAAGTAGGGAAAAAGTGAAAAGAAAGAAAGAGAATCATCTTCCATCTTCTCTTTAAATGGATTATAGCAACCTAATTATTCAACCCTCTCAAAGATAAGATCTAGCACTTCCCTTCCTCTCCTTCCCCAATTTATATTTCCTCCTGAAAAAAAAAGATAAATGAACTTTCTTCTGTCAAAGGTTAACATATCTAGCATAGTATCTCAACATTATTTTCTATAAAATACCATTACATACTGGATTTACGTGATAATTGACATTAATACTAAGTACTACTTGCTAACTTGATTACCTAATATTTTCACTAGTTACACCTGTAGATCTATTACATTTTATACTAACTGCTTCTTGCTAACTTGATTACATAATATTTTCACAAGTTGAAACTGCAAATCTATTACAATTTATCATAACTCAATTATTTCTAACCCATTCCACATTCTAAAATCTTATATAACATTTGCTAAGCCAATCCAATTTTCATCGTCTTATGTCTGTTATTTCATTTTGAATTTAACTCCTCACCTTCTTTGTAAGTTTCCTATCTGTGGATTTCATCCTCCCCAGCCTCTCAGATTCACTATTTCAGATTCCTTCCAACTTGTTATTTTTAAACAATTATCCTGAAACAGCACTCTGCTTTTCATCATCTTTCTCACACCCCCTTTCATCAAACAGGTTAAGTCAATTTGGTTTTGTTCAAGGGATCAGAGTATTTTGACTATCGTTCATACAAAGATTAGCTTCCTCCCTCTCTCCTTCCCCCCACTGGACTTTAAACTCCCTTTCACAAACCAAAGTTTCTTGGGGCCTTTCAGCACTCTACCTGCACCCAGCAATGTCCCAGTGTCATCCCAGCAGTGCCTTTGCCAGTGTGGGAGTGTGTCCAAATGCTCCCCTCCACACCCAGCCAGCTGCTGGCAGATGGTAATACTCAGGACATGTTCTTTCCTTCCATAGTGCGGCCAGCCTCTTCCTATGCTGGTCTGAGGAAGGAAGTGTCTTCTGTCCTTTCTGCATGGCCCCAAACGACTCAATTGTCAGACAAAAGGGGCGTATTACCAGATTTTTTTCCAGTAATAGTATAATGCACTATTATGACAGCTGGGGAGATGACAGGAGTAGGACCATGATGACATTGTGCGGTAGTATGCATTGCAGACCAGCTTCAATGCATACCCATGCCAGGATGGGGCCGTAGTGTGGAAATGACTATGGTCAGACATCTTTCCCCAACTCAATAACTTCCTCAATTAGCTCTACTTGAATTTGTCTCTCCATATAATTTTCACCCTCCTTCAGTTCCATGTTGTTAACTTCTGTATCCCTCTCTTGTCAAAATCTTCCCACAGCTCCTTAATCTCATTCCTCAGGGCCTCCACCATATCCTTCTTGAAATTTAAAAGTTCCACGTATAGCTCCTCCATCATCTATTGCAAAAAGTCTTGAAAATATTCCTTGGAAGGCTCCATTTTTCATTCAGTCCCGTGATTCCAGAGTTGACAGGTCGCTTCTCCCGTGTCTAAACAGAAGCTGTCAGCAAGCCAGTTTTATCAACATTAAACAGATAATGTCCACTCTTCCTCATGCTGTAGTTTCTCTCATGCTGTTAAAATCCAATTCTGTCTTGCAAAGAACATCCAGTTCAATCTATTCACCAAATATATGCACTTAAATCCTTAATTATTCTCTTTTGAAGACATCAGCCCTTAATATTTTAATGTATTTGTCCTTGCACTTACTAAGTTCTTAATTGCAGCAATAAGATAGCTGTTTAGGCTCTGATGTTCCTTTTTAATCAGAAGGACATTTCACTTTTTTTAACTCCAAAGGTTTAACTGTTTCTTTGTTAAAAAAAAAAAAAATGCCAGTATAGGGCTGTCTGATCTTCGGATTCAAACAGTTATATTTCATGGCAAGGACAAAGGGCATTTCCACACTGGACTGTTACAGTGCTATGATTCCACTTTCAACATCCTATGGAATCCTGGGGTTTGCCTCAAAGACCCCTCCTTAAACTGCAAACCCCAAGATTCCATAGGATGTTGAAAGTTTAATCATTCCACTATAACAGTCTACTGAGGAAATGGCCAAGATTTCGCTCCCTTGGTCCTTCCCATTCATAACATGCTTACTCACTAGTAAATACAAGTAATGGGCACTTCAGACCTTAAGGGTAATCCTCTGCTCTCCGTTTAATCTGGGGGAATATCTCCAGCCAGAAATACCTCTGGCCAGTACTTTCACTGTGAAACCTTTCCTCAGTGCAGAGCTCCAGCCAAGAGCATCTGCATGACTGGCCTGCCAAAAGTTAAATCCTGGTGAGATGTTGTTTCAAAATACATTTTAAAGAAGCTGAATGAGTTCATATATGTTCTGAGTATGCATGCCTATCAGGGATCTTGTAACTTTGGGGGTAGTGCACATCTTTAGGGAAACGGAATTGGAAAAAAATACATTCACATAAAACTCTTTAAAAGTGAGAGAGAGTTCTTTGAGAGAGTTCTAGGTATTCACAATCTAGGTATTCGCAATAGTTGCATAGGGGGATAGCAAATATTAAACCGAACATGCAACATAGAACATGGTATTTTAGAATGGGAAGATAATAACTCAAAGTGAGCAAACTTGCAAGCAAACTTGTGAGGGTTTTGGAATGAAGCAGTTTGAAGGTGTAGGGTCGCTAAGAGGAGGCAGAGATGAGAGAGAAAAAGAGATTCAAAAGTAAAATTAATATTAAAATGAATTCTTTCCCTAATCCACCCAGAGATACTAGAGAAAGAGGTACAGTTTGGGGTGTCTGCAATATAAATGGAAAATACTCCTTGAAATATAGATTTAAGAGATGTCAGACATTACTTCTCCTTGGCTTTGTTGGCCTTGTGAGAGACTAGGGCCATTTCCGCACTAGACTGTTACAGCGCTATTATTCCACTTGCAACATCCTATGGCATCCTGAGGTTTGCAGTTTCAGGAGGGGCCGGAAACTGCAAACTCCAGGATTCCATAGGATGTTGTAAGTGGAATAATAGTGCTATAACAGTCTAGTGTGGAAATGGCCTAGGGTGCACTCCTGGCTAGAACAGTGCAAGGCAAGGAAGACAAGCTAACTAAGGTCCTCTAAGCCAGAGGCAAGACTTTGATAGAGAACGAGCAAACCAGATTCTCTGTCTAAAATCTTGGAGCCTGAGGGTCTGAAAATGGTTTCAACTAGAAGGAGTGAGGTTTAATTTAGACAGTGATTACAGTACGCCTAAGCTAGGTCAATGATTTTCAGCAAGGGGCCTCAAGAAGGAGGCAGGTTGTTTGAACTCTTGGTTCCAGTAGACACACACACACAAATACACCAAAGGACCATCATTGAATTTGGAATGCTTTTAAAATCATCTCATATGGGAAAAATGGCTCAGAGAAGCACCTACTTAAGAAAGGCAACACAGAAGTGTTAAGTCAATCAACTTGTCCCAAGGGTGACATGTCAAGGTCATGTCCAGTCTATAATGCATTGCTTGCCAACTGCAGGGCCACATGCTGGGAGAGATGGAGCGTTATCTGGGGAGGTAGTCACTATTCAATTGTTTAATCAGGAAACTTGAGGATGATAAATAATGGAGTCCATCCTTCTAAAAATGGGTGCTAGCTACAAGAGTTGACTAGGAGAAGTTTTTCCAGCTTCTGTGTCCTTGGCCAGACAATCAAAACAGATTTCATTTTTGAGTAAATATACATTCGTCCTGGCAGGGGTGTAGTACAAATATGACAGTTTAGCTATGATATTGTGTTATCAGGAGGGATGGGTCCTCATTTGATTCATAGCTAGTGAGCATATCTGCAGCATGCTTCTTCAAAGCTGATGGCTTTCAGTGGTGTTGCCAAAGATGTTTACAGACTGGCAATCAGAATGACTATGTTCTGCATATAAAGTGATATTGCTTTGCTGTTGACTTTGTTGTTCAGAACACATACAACCCCAACAAGTAAGCTACAGCTGAGCTAGCACCTGTTGATGTGATTCAAACCAATTGGTGCTGCCATTCTAAAATAAGTATCTCAAACTCCTGCTTTGAAAAAGCAATCAAGAGGGACTTCTGCAGCTGAAATGGCAGCAGAATTCACTGGCATCAAAAGCTAGTTAGAGTTTTTTTACCAAAAACCACAGTGGATGAAGAGCGGGGGTAAGAAAGACAAAATAGCTTCATTAACTGGACACAGATTTTTTTCCCCCTTCCTGCTTGGTGTTACCCCACCGACATACCCTATCCCAGGGACTATAAATTTGATATCAGATATGTCCACCATGCCAGGGAGGTTGCCCAGATAGGCACGTAGGCAAAGAGATTGAAAGGCTGAAACTAGGTCAGGCCAGGAAAACCCCCAGTCACGTAGCCCAAGGAGACCTCAGCCAATACACATCTACATAGACAAAGGGTCCTCAGCCAAGAGTAGCCAACTTGAGGGGATTAGCGTGTTTTCCCCAGGTTGAGCAACTTTGACTGTGGAAAAGTCCTAAATCAATATTGCAACCTGATTTGATTGCAACCCGACTTGATTGCAACCCACTTGCCATTGTATGGCATTCCTTCCTTTGTTTTGGCCATTGTTCTTCCCAGGAGAAGGCCTGTCCTCAACATACATTCCACCCCGTAAGTAGTCCTAGTTTTTGAGGGTCTCTTCAGAGAACTCCCTGCCATGCTAGCAGACCGGCACTCTGTTAGTTGAGTGATCCCCTCAGCTGTCTCTTTGCTGAGCTCCGTTCTTCTCGCTGCTTCCCAGACCAAAGACTTCAGGATAGGTGCAATATCACCGCCTCTACGAACTTCTATCCATTTTTCACCTCTTTTCCTTCTCAATACGCCTTGTGTGTGTGTGTGTGCATGAGTGAATGCGTTGGTACGTGAGAATATATTCATTCAATAAAATCCATTTATTTGATATGTTTGTCTGGCTTTTTGGCTTGGCCTGACCCGTAAAGTTGGGTAAAAGATCCTGCTGGGTTACCCTGCCCCTTGTTCTGCTATTGCCAGTGCTCCGCTAATTTTCCCAACCTTTATAATTTGGAGCGAATCAAGGCGTCCCCCACGGGACCCCCAGAAGTCAGGGTAACATTGCTACCACCTTTGGGAGACTCCTAGGCATGAGCTCACATATTAATGAAATCAGTGAGCTCCCTGAGTGTCAAGCACCTCCGTTCCCATTGTCTCAGCCCAGCCCTGCCCCTTGCTGCTGACCTCCTCCTGACTCATTCTTCCAGAAGCAACATTCTGGCAGTGATTCCACTTGAGTCCTGATTTATCTGCTCATGAAGACAGGCCACCTCTACTCCACAATTTCTCTTACACAGACAACGCGCACACACCTTAACAAGTGTGTTGTGTGCAAATACAGCATACAGCTGGCATTGTGTGGTCTGAGAGAAAGCCAGCAGTTTCCACTCTGCTAATTTATAGCTCTGCCATCCACTGCACTAGCCAATAACTTCACAATGACGTGGAGAGTTGTAGTGAAGGTTTCTCATGAAAAGATTTAGTAAGGTTTGAGATAATTGAACATCTCTCCCCTGAATATTGACTTCCAGATGAACACAGAAAAACAGCTACATTTCTCATAGTCCAGCAGCTAAACGGCTGCAGTAGCTGCAGTGCTTGCCCACCTAACCTGAAAAGCAGCTTCTCTCCTACTTTGCTATAGTTGTGGTGTAAGTCATAAAAGTAGGGTGCCAGGGGATAACATGAAGTTCTTCCCTTGTGTATCCTTTTGCTAACTGTCCTTTATACAAAGTTGAGATACTGGACTCTGAGCCCACAACTGAACTTTATGACCACAAAGCTATCCCCCACCCTCAGCACCTGTTCTTCCTGCAGTACACATCCCTTAGGACATAAAAAGAGTCCTACTGGGCCACAACCAGTCAGTATCCTGTTCTCAATAGTGGCCAGCCAGATCCCTAATGTTCTTTACATTAATTCCAAAAATACAGTTTCACAGTCCCTGCTTACTACTGCTACTGGCTGCATCAAAACACACACACACACACACACACACACACACACACACACAACACCAATAAGTCAAAATATGAAGTACTTGTTTTTCCCTCTGAAATTCCACTTCAGGTCATATTCTTGGGAATGATATGGTATGTATAGCATCTTATGGCTTGAAATAAATATTTAAATAAAAAAACCAAACTCTTTTGTTTACCCAATCTTTACTGAAGTTGTTCATTCCATGACCCATGGTGTCCATTCCATGACCCATGGTGTCCTGCAACAGAATGTGCCACAAAGCTGGTAGGCACAAAACAATAGGAGAGAAAAAGAAGAAGTTGAATCCTGCTGTACAAGAAAGGGAATGGCCAGTTGGACAATGGGATACAAGAGGAAAGATGAGAAAGGAAGTGTGCAGAGGGACAAAATCAGGCAGGCAGGCAGGCAGGCAGGTAGAGTGGATGAGGAGACACACACAGAGACAGACAAAGAAAGAAGAGGATGATATAATATATAAATGTGGAAGACAGAAAACATAATTAACATGCAAAGATTCAAAATACTAAATATTGAAAGAGGACGGAGGAAACAGGACAAAGGAGATGGCTAGTGATGCTGACATGATATGGCTAGAAATATAGGCAAAGATAATTACTTTGACAAAGGTGAGATGAGATGCTAAGGCCATTTCCTCACTAGACTGTTATAACGCTATTATTCCACTTTCAACATCCTATGGAATCCTGGGGTTTGCAGTTTAGGGAGGGGCCTCAAAGGCTGAGAACTCTAAATTCCCCTCCCTAAACTGCAAACCCCAGGATTCCATAGGGTGCTGAAAGTGGAATACTAGCGCTATAGCAGTCTAGTGAAGATAAGGGGAGGAGAGACTAAGTCCCTGGAGAAAAGTGGGGGAAGGTTCAAAGATGTGTATTATTAAGGCTGACATCAGGACAGTATTACTAATTGTCCAAACTGAGATTAAAAATCATATATACCTAGTTAAGAAATCCTAAGGGGTGTATGTGTGTGTGTGTGCCTGCGTAATTATTAATTTCAAGATCAAGAAAAAAGAGCAAATGGAAATAAATGTCTTAGTAAGTGCACATGGATATGAGAAATCTTTATTTTGCACATGACTAAATTATAACTGTTTATAATTTTGAGAAAAAAATGAAATGGAAATATAGATTGGCTTAGCTGACTTATTTCTGGTATTGCTGCTGTTTCAGTCATCAAGAAAAAGGTTGAGGGGCCACCACCAGCCAGTCTTGGATTGAATTGCATGATGGTATGGGTCTAAAACTGTAACCCTTAAACCAGGAAAAGAAGGCCTGATGTAAAGTATCAGTCTTTCCACCATCCAATACAAACAGCCGTATTTGTGGTGCAAACCTCTTTAAGCAATGTGGCTGAAAATGAATAATAAGGAAATTGTTCTTGTTGTTTGTTGTTTCTTAAAAATTATATCAGAAGATTCTTTATTGTTGATAATGGGGGTGGGGTAGTTTTAATTTACACTTATAGACAAAAGGTTTTGTTTCCCAAAACCTTTGTATGTGTATTTCTTTTTAACAGCACTCATTCACCTTCAGTGACTGTGTAGATGGATGAAAAATGAAGTTTTCCAACACTGGTGCAGATGTTTCCTTTCCTCTCAAGCTCAAAGCAGGACCCAGGCAGAAGTGGACAGGAGACAAAGGCCCTTTCCGCAACTTACCTTCTGTCGGCACTGCGGTGCGGGGATCACGCGACCAGCTTCTTGCAAGAGGCTCTCATGTCCCTGCTGCTTCAGCTCCGGCCAGCAGGCAGCATGAGGGCTCCGCCTCTTCCTTCCACAGCGCAGCTAGGCATTTTCCCAGGCTGCGCTGGGGGAGGAAGCCCAAGCGCCGTGACTCCAGAGAATCCGCATGCATGGTAAGTGCACGCAGGGCCCTGGAGTGATGCACAATTGCACACCATTTTCAGCTACAAGCTGAAAATGAAATAGTGCATGATTGGCGCCTGCCAGCCCCAGCAACATCGCACAATTGCGAGGACATCTTCTGAAACACTCCTCGCAATCACACGATGCTCCGGAGGCCCTTTCACATCGCAAATGCTGTGTGAAAAGGGCCAAAATCATGGACAAGATTTTTAACTTTCAGTCCAGCAAGGCTTTTAGGTTTGTTGTTGTGTGCCTTCAAGTCATTTCCAACTTATGGCAATCCTAAGGCGAACTTATCATAGCGTTTTCTGGGGATGAGTGTGTGTGATGCACCCAAACTCACCCAGTGGGTTTCCATAGCTGAACAGGGAACTGAACCCTGGTTTCCATCATTCTAGTCCAGTGTTCAAACCGCTACACCACATTGGCTCTTTTTAGCCTAGTACTGTAACATAATTTTAATTATCACCTTAGAATTAATGTAAGTGTAATAAATATTATCGTTTCACTGTAAACATAATTAATGTAAGATATGTGGTTTGTTTTACTTCTTAGTGTAAACATAACATAGGGATACTTTTGCACTAACTTTCCTATTCCTGGTAATTATGGCTATTTGTAACCCTTGATGGACCAATATTGCGTGACTGCTTGAAGTGGCAGAAGTGAATTTATTGCTCAGGCACCACATGGCCAAAGAGGTGGGTGCAAGGGCAGAACCATTTGTCTTTTCCCATTATGTACCGGAACTGCTGCTGCACAGAGAAATTGAATTAGCCTGAAGAGTATTGGATTGGGAAGGGCTGGATCCAGCAGTGCCTGCTGCCTATCTCACCAACCCCAGGATGGCTGTCAGTTGAGATGCCACTTTACTCTGCTTCCTTTCATTCTGGATCCTCTGCTGGAAGCCTTGAAGGCAGACACTTTCCTTCTGAAGGAGACAACCTTGGAGACTTGTAGTGCCTTTTGAAATAATCAGTTTAATTTTTAAAAAGACAATTTAAGCAGCTCATAAGCAAACAATTACAGATGCTGCTAGTCCTAAAGCTGCAAAAGGACTTCTGATGCTTCCACAAGCCAGCTCAAAAAATCCTGCCCATTTCAAACGGCCTCTCTTCATCAGGTCTCTTGGGTCACATCATTCATTCCAACTGACTAAACCAATTTCAGTTTCTTCTCACATCAAACAAATCTTGCAAAAACCCCACACAAAGCAATAAGGATTTTTACTTGAAGGGAACTGTTGTATTTTAAGGGAAGGATACATAACCCATGGCCCATGAGACATTCCACCCTCTAAGGCCTTTTGTGTGGCCTCCATAAGCTTCCTGCTCCTGCCGCTGCTTCTTTTAACTCGTCCCTGTCAGCAGGGTCCAGCCTTGACTAGGAACATTGAGATAGGAAAAAAATTAAGTCTCCCACCATCTCAGCAACCTTGAGTCTCCTCTCTGCAGGTCAGTGAGTGCAAGTGCAGGCCCCAGTTCCTTAGCATATACCAGATGTCATCCTAAGGACTGAAAAGATTGTGCACTCCCATTGTAGAAAAACAGTCAATCATGATTTCTCCTCCTTGGCATGGGTTGAAGCTTTTGAGGTCCTTTCCAGCAATAAAATTCAACAACTGTGATCCCTCTGTGCAGTCTGAAGAGCCCAGTCTTACTTCCACCTTCACTGTTTCTTCAAAGTACTGCTATCTCCTATTGCTGCATGCCTTTGATCAAGAACCAACCTAGACATGAAACAGGAGATCCATGATCAGTGTATCCCAAGTAAGGATGTCAGGTTAACAGAATCCCATTTCCCTGAGATTTCAGGGCTAAAACTTAAAACCAGGGTGTGGTGGCTGTGATGCCACAGGGTTCTGTCCTTATGATGTTCCAGAAGTGAGGCAAACAGAAGTTAGGAGCCAGCCTGGAACTGCTTCTGGCCCAGACAAGAGAAGGAAGATAGAGACAGAAAGTGAGCCAGAAAGAATGAGTAGAAGAACAGGGGGGAAATCTTAAGAAGACGTAAGAAAAGGAAAAAGAACATAAGAAAAGGAAATAAAGATTTACACCCAAAGAGTAGAGGGCTTCCATCTCGTCAACTCTGGGGGGTGGGGCAGCAATTGAGGAAAAGAATTTGAGTAACTGTTGTTTTTTTGGGTGGGACTTAGGGCATACCCTCCAACTGCTCCAATTTTTTAAGGACAGTCCCAGTTAATCTTCTGTTAGCCCACTTTTTTCATCTGCTTTTAAAATCTCCTAGATTCTTTCCTTCCATTTTGCCCTTTGTTCTCAACTTACAGTAGGACCCCCATATCCATGGGGGATTGGTTCCAGGGACGCCGCAGATACTGAAATCCGCAGGTAGTAGAGAACGCCCTGTCCCGCCATGAGCCCCAGCCCGATCGCAGCTGTGGTAGGCAGGAAAAGAGCAGATCTCTTGGCGAGGGGCACAGTCCCGCAATCCTCACGCTTTTCCTGCCCCCCGCCACCAGGATCAGGGCCAGGGTGGGTGGTGGGAGTTGGTGAGGAGTGTGATCCTATGTTTCTCGCACTTTTCCCACTGCCACCCACCAGAATCAGGACCAGGGTGGGCAGCAGGAGTTGGCGAGGGGCGCAATCCCGCACTTCTTCCTCTTTTCCGCCACCCGCTGCCAGGATTGGGGCCTGGGTAGGTGGCGGGAGTTAGCAAGGAGCGATTCTACGATTCTATGGGTTGTAGAAACAAAGCACACACACAAATGCACATACGAGCTCAGTTCACACACAGCAGCAATCCATGACTGGACATTCACTCCTGTGCCTCCTACACTTTGCCATCCCTCAACCCCTTTCTCTATCCTCACATTAACTCCTGTTCCCTTCCTCATTATTAGCTTGTTTGCAGAAACCATCATTTGGTATTCCATCCACAAAGCGACAACTACAGCTTGGCTGCAGATTTGAACTATGTGGCTCTGGCTTTGGCTAGCAAGCATAGTATGGTTCATGCAAGCCACAGTTTGCCTGATTCAAATGTAATGGCCGTCTGTGGTTTCTGCAGACAAAGAGCGAGGAAAGCAACTGAAGCACGCAAAGGAGAGGAGAAGGGGACTGTGCAAGCTTCAGTGCAATTGGACAAACCACAGAGAGAGTCAGCCCAGCTCAACCTGTCTTTTCTGCTATGAGTTGTGGATACGGGTGTGCTGGGCCCAGAGTAGCTGCTGACTGCAGTATTAGAATCTGTTTACTCCCCTGGCAGCAAACCTCAAGACTGAGTGTTCTTCCTAAGCAATGTAATTTCTTAAGTGCTTTCCTGCAAAATCACAGATAGCTCCCAGCAAGAGGCGCCATATGTTGCACAGAGATGGTTCTGCATCAAGAGTCAGCAAGCTGTGTATCTCAGAGGGGATGTGTGGAGTAATGGCATATAGGTATGTTTCCAGTTGACACAATTATTATAACTGTGCCTGTGCCTGTGCATGCAATAATTGTTACCTGATTTGTTTGTGTATCCAGTGTACAACAACATGCACAAGGTATAACAATACTAAGGCAAAAAAAAAAGACAGTGATTGGACATATTGAAGGCACTATGGCCCTTTCCACACGGGGGATGGGGAACGGGGCAGCGCACGCAGGGACGGATCTTACCTGAAAACGGGTTGCTCCGTCCCTGCGGGGAGTGCGTGTTCGCCGCTCCACACGCTGGCGAGTTTCAGCGGTGTTCAGCGGCACCCAAAATGGCGGCCGGCGACTTCCGGCGGCGCTCCGCCAATCAGGGCAGCGCGCCAGCCGGAAGCCCGCCCCTGGGCAGCTCTGCAGGGACGCGCTAGCGCGTCCCTGCAGTTTCACACGGGGCGCTGCAATGGGTTAGCGCGCTCGCGTTTCGTAAAAACCTCATAAAATGTGATTTTTAAAAAACGCGCCGCGCCACCCCTTGCGGCCGCGCTAGCGCGGTTTGAGGTGTGGAACCTCCACTATTCAAACCGCTCTAGCGCGCTCCACAGTGTGGACGACCTCCGGATGAGTCTCCCTAAGCCGTTTTTTTTTCCCCGTGTGGAAAGGGCCTATGTCAGCATTCCCATTTGAGCAGGAGTCGGACAAGACTGTGGGGTGGTGTAACTTATTCACTCATGCATATTAACATGCTTCATGTTGTGTCATTCAATTCCTGACAAATAATAGGCAGACTGATCTTTCCAGACTCCGTTACATAGGCCATTTCCGCACTAGACTGTTATAGCGCTATTATTCCACTTTCAACATCCTATGGAATTCTGGGGTTTGCAGTTTAGAGAGGGGCCAGCCGGTAATGCTGCTTGAACCCAGGGCCAGGCAGCACAGTGAAGCTTCACCTGCAAACACTCACTAGAGTAGAAGACAGTCCCTTTACTCTTGTGGCTGCTTGGAAGTGAAGAAGCAAAATGTCGGGTAGCCCTCCATATTTCAGTTATGGGACATGTAGTAGGAGTTAATTAGCAGCTTGCTTGTAACAAGGTATGAAAACCAGAGACTGTTAGATAAACAAAGCTAGGAATGTAGTGATAAGCGCTGCCAGGCTGAAACCAGAACTCCAAGGTCTCTTGCGGGCGAGATGAGAAACTCTTTGCTTTTAATGTTTTGGATTTTGCTAATTGCCTCCAGTTCTCTCACTGAAGTCCTGTACTATGTATCACACTCCTAATAAATAGTGTATTCGCACTGTTACATTTGTGTGTGTGAATTTGGTTGCTGACAGAGTAAGTGAACTGCTGCAAAAATAATAACAACATGTATCAACTAAGTGAAAAAGATCCCGAACACAAGGGAGCATCTGGCGGAGCCGTCGAAGCTCCAGGCAAGGAAATTGCCAAAAGAAAGGAGACAGTCCCCAGCCGGGCCCCTGATGCTAAACCCAAGACAGGACCTTTGATTCCTCCATCCACTCTGACCAGAGGCCAAACCTGGGCCTGGGGCGAGAGACCTGAAACTGCTCAGCGCCAACGTTGCTGGGCTACAAGATGGGACACATCTATTGTCGAGACCAGTATAATGGAACAACTTCTAGCCAAAGAAGAAGTGGAAATGCAGAGAGAAGAAATTTCCAAACTGAGATCTCAGCTGCACAACTGGAGACTCCTGGTGCCTCAGGTTGGACGAGCGCCACCTCAGGCTCCAGCAGCAGCAACCCTGACACAAAGGGTTTCAGTGCTCCTCTGGGGTGAAGTGTGAAAGAAATGCCATTTCCATCTGAAGGAACACCAAGAGAGTACAGAGGGCAGGTGCTTTTAAAAGAAGCAGTTACCCTTTCTACTGTCTCAGTGCTCCTTCAGAGCATTTTCTCATGCTTTTCCCCCAAAGCAGTGCCAAGACCCTTACCTTCCAGGTGCTGCTTTGGGGGAAAAGGCAAAAGAAACTATTCTTTAGGCCTGCTTCCCATTCATAACCTTCCGTTAGGAAATTCCTGTTTATTCTACCCTCCTAGCACATGAAGATTCTCAGCGCGCTACTCCACTGACCATTCACAAGCCTCCTTTCCTTTGCATTGTCTTCTGGAGGGATAAGAGATAAAGGGTGAGCAACTGATGAGCAATTTTAAACAAATATTTATTTAAATATATTATTTGAATACATAAATCTAAACTTAAATATTTAAATATTGAGTTAAGTCTTGAGGGTCCTTTGTGCCAAATTATATTTATAGGAGATAGATATAAATAAATAAATAAATGATTAAGAACCACTGCCCTAGCTAATTCTTCTTAGTACTGTGGAGAAGGAGACAATGATAAAAGTACTTCTGAATTTCTTTTACCATGAAAGCCCTATGATCAGATAATCCAAAATGAAGCAAGGGGAGGCACTAAATTATCTACTGAGGAAAAGCAGAGTGCAAATACAAATAGCACTGGGTTTGGTGGTCCAGTTGGGCTCAAACAAAAAAGATCCTCAGCTTCTGATATGTTCCATTGTGAAAGTCCAAAGTTGCACAATGCATATAACAGAAACGTGAATGTGTGAAGCATGAATCAGGAAATCTAGAATGGCTATCTTAAAAAGAAATGGGGTGGCATTAACAGTCAGACAAGATGAAACAAAAACAGTTAGGGACTATAATGCAAAATCAGACAGAATAAAATCAATGAGTATAAAAAACTCATCAATATAACTATAACCAATGTTATGTTCTGAGGCAGAAGAAGAAGAAATTTGTAACATTCTACACAGCCATCCAGGCTAAATTGATCACACACCAAGCAGGTCATGCTGACAATCATAGATGACCCAAATTAATTTAAAGAAAACAAAAAACAACCAAACATTGTTGGAGAATTTGACTTGGGATCAAGAAAAACAAGAGAGTGACTTACCAAATTTTGTGAACTCAAGAGTTTTTTTTATAACAAAACACATTATATGGGCAAGAGATGACTGTATACATGGGCATCACTGGATGGCTACTATAGAAAACAAATAGACTATATTATTGGAAACAGAAGATGGAGAAGCTCCATTCTCTATTTAAAAAAAAAAAGATGTTGTAGAACAGACCATGTACTGTTTATATAAAAAGACAAAAGCTAACAAAGAACATTAAATCAATCATAGTGACATAATGTCATACAATCTAAAGAATATTCCTGTAGAATTTAGAAACCATGTAAAGAAGAGACTTGCGCTACTCTGATCAAAATATGAACCAAAAGAACCAGAGACCAAAAACAAAGACATTTTCAAGGAAGCATGTGAACAGTATCTATCTGTAGCCAAAAGAAAGACGAGCCTCATTTAACAGTGGAAAAACATTTCAAACAGTTAAGGAGACAAGAAATAAAAGTCGAAGGTGACCGAAATGGGCTCAGAATCCTGAACACAACTGTTCAGTGACTTGTATGAAGAGACAAAGAACTATCATAATAATCAGTGAACAGAAAGAGAGGAAGAACAAAAATGGTAGACTAAGATACCTCTTCCACAGGATCCAAGAAATCAAAAGGGAATTT
Source organism: Iguana delicatissima (assembly GCA_948472985.1). Lineage (NCBI taxonomy): Eukaryota > Metazoa > Chordata > Lepidosauria > Squamata > Iguanidae > Iguana > Iguana delicatissima. Next base: position 115,645 of record CAOKZL010001288.1, read on the forward strand.
AAACCAAGGATATAAACCAAAGTTTATTTTGCTGTCAAATTCTTCAATTTCTCCTTCCTTCCTTCCTTCCTTCCTTCCTTCCTTCTTTCCTTCCTTCCTTCCTTCCTTCCTCCTTCTTTTAAAAGGAACATTTCACATAAAACAATTGCAGCGATTCATATCAGATGTTTGGAAGACTGATTTGTTCTCATTCTTTAAAATGAGAGTGGGAGTGCTTTCCCATCAATTTAAATGTTGTTGTGTTGTCCTAATGACATGATGTATTTTCCACCTTCAGCCAGCACACACTCAGGGGTGGAAATTAGATTAAGTGATCTATGAATAGCTCAGTACCCTACTCAAATTGATGCTGGGAATTGCAATCACTGGTGGTGATTGTTGATTGCTACAATGTCCAGCATGCCTTCTCTGATTTTGGTTGCTCTGTCTGTGGATGAGTGGAGCAGTTGCAGCACAGCCCTCAAGCAGATACTGAGAAAGCTTAATTGAGATGAGCGGTCATTTCAACAGGGACAAGATCAGCCAACTGAAAATAAGGTATTGGACTAGCAAATTACATATTGTAGAGCTAAATAAAAGAAAAATAAAAGTTGAGGAATGCTTCTTAAAATGTTTACAAAAGTTGTTCATGGCAGACAAAATGGAAATTCTTACTGGTCATTAATAGTATAAAGTAAACAGGAATTTAAAAAATAGAAACTGATCAGTGCACAATGTAAAACATACACTGTAACTTTTAGCAGGTTTGAATTCAGTAGGGATGGAGGAATCAACTAATTTCTGATATGAGTCTGGAGAAGAGCTCTATGGGTACCATGAACTGCAAAATATATGGATCCAAGGGGTTTATCACACCAGGCTCTTGTCTTACTAAAATAGCATTATTGTAAAAACACTGTTGAATTAGGATTGGTCTGCTTGGTTTTGCACCTTCAGAACCATTCTGGGATTACAGTATTTGTTTGTGCTAAAAGCTTATGTTGCTCCCTTGCTAAACCCTGTCCCAGGGTCTACAACTTTGATATAAAACATAGTCTAAAACACCAGAGAGGTCAGCCAGATGAGCACGTTGGCAGCAACAGTTGTACAACTGGAAAACCAGGTCAGGCCAGTAAACTCCCCCATCACATAGCCACATAAGACCTCAAGCTGTGCCATTCCACAATGGGCAAAAGGTCCTCAGCCTTTGAGGAGCCAACTTGAAGGGATTGAGGTGCTTTCCCACAAGTTGGGCACTGGAAGCAATAAAATCTTATCAGGCAAGGACCATCTACATAAACTCACACCACAGCCCAAATTGGCAGAAGATCCTGAAACTCTGGTAACACCTTGTTATCTTCTAATATCAAAGGAGGTGCCGGTGTGAAGTTGTTTTTCCGTTGCTATCCCCTTTGTTCTCCCTGGGAGAGGATTTGCCCTTGAGGTACATTTTCCTACAAATAGTCCCCGTTTTTGTATGGTTCTTTGGATAACTCCCGGTCATATCAACAGACCATTCCCCCCTCCTGGCAGCCGAGTGATTCCCTTCAGCGTCTTTTTGCTGAGTGCTACTTTCTTTGCTGCTTTCCCCGACCAAGGACTTCAGGAAAAGGTGCAGTATCACCCCAAACTATGAATCCTCTAACAATCCCTCTATCCTATTTCCACTCTTTGGGCCTTTCCACACAGGGGACGGGGAAACGGGGCGGCGCATGCAGGGATGGATCTTACCTGGAAACGGGTTGCTCCGTCCTTGCGGGGAGTGCGCGTTCACCGCTCCACACGCTGGCGAATTTCGGCGGCGTTCGGCGGCTCCCAAAATGGCGGCCAGCGACTTCTGGCAGCGCTCCGCCAATCAGGGCAGCGCGCCAGCTGGAAGCCCGCCCCCGGGCAGCTCTGCGCGTCCCTGCAGTTTCAAACGGGGCGCTGCAACGGGTTAGCACGCTCGCGTTTTTTAAAAACCACATGAAATGTGGTTTTTAAAAGGCGCACCGCGCCACCCCTTGCGGCCGCGCTAGGGCGGTTTGAGGTGTGGAACCTCCACTTTTCAAACCACCCTAGCGCACCCCACTGTGTGGACGACCTCCGGATGAGGTCGCCCTAAGCCGTTTTTTTTACCCCGTGTGGAAAGGGCCTTTGTTTTTCTTTAGCCCTTGGATGTGTGTGTGAGTGTATGCGTTGATGCATGATACTCAGGTTTAATAAAGTCATTGATTGGACCTTGTGTGTGGTTTTTGGCTTGGCCAGACCCCGTAAAAACTGGGTAAAAGTTCGTGCTAGGTTACCCTGCCTCTCATACTGCCATTGCTTGTGCTATGTTGAGTTTACCTTCCCCATCACATGTAGCACATTAAGGCATCCCTTGGGGACCCCCAATCTCAGGGTAACACTTATCATACATGGCATTTGGGACTGCCCCCCCCCCATAATCTCATCCAAGGCATCACTATCCCTTTTCCTAGTTTGTCACAAACACGTGTGTGCACATAGATACACACATACAATCCCCTCCACCAAAATGTAAGTGAAAATTGCAGTGATATAGACTCGAGTGGATAGACTCGGACTCAAGTTGGACTTAAGTCACTTCAGTGACTCGACTCAGACTCGACTCGGCCATAAATGATGCACTGACTTGACTTGACTCGAGGCTTGTGTATTTTTAATGACTGACTTGATACCTTTTATTCAGTAACATAATGCATTCATCAGAAACCTTACAATTTTGAACATCGCCTCCATTTCTTTTTGCCTACTAGTCACACGACAATCTTTCTCAAGCCCAAAGTATGGGCACATTTCTCAGAGGGGAACAGCAAACAGGTTAGGCAATGGGCTTGAGGCAGCATTGAGGTCTGCTCAGCAGTCTGTTCCCACTGCATATCAGGGGAGCCTCCTAAAACATTGCCTAAGACCAGAGGACGAGACTCATCCCCAGAGTGCAGGGTGCATTTCTCAGAGGGGAGCAGCAAATGTGTTAGGCAACTGGCTTGAGGAAGAAGGATCCTTCCTTTTAAAGCTTTTGAATCTTCAGTAATGGGGAGTAAGATAGGATCCTATTCCCCACTTCTGAAGCTGCAGATGGCAAAATTACAAATGTGGAGACCTGACTCTGCTTAAATTGTTAAAACTGAATTTATTTCACTCTATCCAATAATTCTGGAATTTTGGTTGGGGTATAAAGTTGGCTTCCAGACTTGTGACTTGACTTGAGACTTGACGTGAAAGTATCTTCAAGGACTTGAGACTTGAAAGTTGAGACTTGACTTGAGATTTGGAGTAAGAGGCTTAAATACATCACTAGAAAATAGTCTTACATTTTAAATGTCTTTTATTTGGGGCAGGGACTTCGTGGCAGGGAGACCAGCAAAAGATTCAGATTAATCATTGGCCTACGAAAGCCTGCAGCTACTGATCTAACTGCCTCATCGATGCCAGCTTTCATCTGTCAGTGATTAGTTAAGTCTGAAAGTAGAAGACAGGATGAATTAATGAATTACTAAAATAAACGCTTCCTTAAACTGTAATACCCTTTTCCACTTATATGTCTACATGGCTATGTGGCTGGGTGAGTGAAAGAGAGAGAGAAAGAAAGAGAAAGAGAAAGAAAACCCAGAAGGGGGTTGGGAAAAGAGGTGGGGGGCAATGAGCAAAATCAGCATAAATGCACAAATGAACTTTTGCACAGGAAATCATAGCACATTAATGGATTTTTGGTATTAATAAAAAGAAACACTTTCCAAACAGTCTTCCACAAGAGAACAACAGAATAATAGCAATGTCATGTGATAAGTCCCCGACAAAGACACTATTATCCAGCAACTTCCTGCCTTGTGTGATAAAACCCTGAGAACAAATCAAGCCTGAACTCCCCCTAGAAGCCAAAATAAATAAACAAAATTGTGAGGCAATTCATTGGAAAATTATTATGAAATTATTATTATTATTACTATTATTATTATTATGAGACAATTCATTAGAAAAGATTATAATATAATATATGGTAACTTTGAGGGCAGTAAGAAAAGAAGAAGATTGCATTATGGGTAGATAGACTCAATCAAGGAACCTTTAGTCTGCAAGAGAGATCAGTTAATAACAAGGTCACTGGAATGTCTTTCATTCGTAAGGTTGCCATAAATCTAATCCAGCTTGATCACATCTAAGAAAATATGGTTGATTGGAAACAGAATGGTGGACTACATGAACCTTCAGCTTGATCCAACAGTTCAAATGGTAAATTCTCTTTTCTGAAGTATTTCCTGTTATATCACCTAGTCCAGTGGTTTTGTTGCTGCTTGGAGCACTATTATGTTGCATTTGTTCACTGAGCTGTTCAGTACACTTCAGCGTAAGAAAACTGACCTTTCCTTCAGTGTGTCATATTTCCCCTTTCATTCATGTTCCTAAGTGCCTCATTCCTCTTCATGTTAATACTTTCTGTTGTGCTATCAATGTTTTCTTCATGTGTCAGCCAGAGCCTTACCACTGTATCAGAGCACTTTCTCTTTTGTGTTAGTACTTCTCCATTGTACGCACATTCCACGGCCCCTTAACCACCTCCTGGACCAGGAAAGCTACGTATCTGTATTTTCATCAACAGTAACTGTGCTGCTCTGTTTGTATGGACAAGAGCACAGCAAAAGAGCCTGCTGGATCAGATGAGGAGCCCTGTAGCTTAGCATTTTATTTGTAGTAGCAGCCAGCATGTGTCCAGGAACACCACAAGTAGTGCATGGTGGCTAAAGCAACCCCCCAGGCGGTCACATGTTCTCTTTTACAGAGCACAGCACTCTGTTTGAGGCCCTCCTTATTTGGAGGACCTGGTTTAAAGTCCCTTAAAATGAGAAATTGCCCCTCAGCTCTCAACATATGAACAGCAGACCAGGTAGCGGGCATACAGTCTTACTAACTACAGTGAGAGTGGTTGTGTTTCCCTTTAAATTATAACAATAATTTATAATTTTGCATCCATATATATATGTATGGTATATATATATATATATAGTAGCCTATTCAAGCATTATGCAGACCTGTGTTTTCTTTTTTTAGTGATAGATTTCCTCTTATTTGCAAGTGTATCAATGGCTACTCTAGCCCTTCCTCACTGTCTGTCTGCCAGCAATTGGCATTTAGAGATAGACTGTCTTTGGACCTGGAGGTTTCATTTACCTACAAATGTTGATTGGCTTTGATAAGCACGGGTTTTTTTGTAAGCCCATTTTGAAATCTAATAGGCATTTCATCTTGTACCAGGTGGCAAATTCCATAAATGAACTTCATGAATGTGAAGAAGTCCTTCTTTTTCCCAGTTCTGAATCTGCTGCCAGCTGATTTTATTCCATAGCACTAGTTCTAATGTTTTCACAGAGGCAGAAAAAAAATCAAATCTATTCTTTCAATACCATGTATGATTACATAAATCTCTATCTGCCCCTATCTCCAACTTCTACCATTTTGCCTAAATCAAAAAGTTACAGACGTTTTCTGTTAGCCTTTCCTCTCATGGGAGATTTTTCTTTACCCTTGATCATTTAGAACAGCCTTTTCCACACCCTTTTCAGTACCATTTTGGGGGATAAGGCAAACCGTCTTCCAAAATACAGCCTCAGCATATAAAGTCAATTATTTTCAATTTCACCCCTCCTTTCCTCTTCAGTACCTAAACAGACACTGTGTCATCTGGCTGCCTTTGCAGAGATGGTCCTTTCAAAGGGGTGCTTAGGCATGGCAAGTCATCAGGGCCCTCCTGTGGCGCATTGCCTCCAATTTCCCTAAGCAGGGCTTTTTTCACGAACTTTTCCATGCCTAACCTCACCTACTGCATCTCTGTTGTTTATCATAGAAGGGAGCTTTTTGTATTGGGCAGAGGACCTTTCACCTCCAGATGTTAATGAACTATTTGCCTACCCACATCAGGCTTCTCAATTGGGAGACTGGTTATTGATAATGGGAAATGGAATTCAAACAGTGTGTGGAAGGCCAGAGATTCCATAGGAGAGCCAGTGTACTATAGTGGTTTGAATGTTGGATCAGGACTCTGGGGCCCTTTCGCACCTTACCCGGTGCCGCTGGAGTCATGCGGGGATCGCATGAAAAGCCTCGTCTGGGAGGCACTCGCATCCCCTCCACTTCCCTCCACACCAGCTCCAGGCTGGCTGGAAGGAAGCGTGAGCGCTCCGCCCTTCCTTCGGCAGTGCAGCTGGGTACTTTCCCAGGCTGTGCTGGGGGAGGAAGCACAATGGCCACGCATCCAGAGCCTCTGCACACAAGGTAAGTGTGTGGGGGGCACAGGAAGGATGCACACAAGGTAACTGCGTGCGGGGCCCAGGAGCAATGCACGATCGCACACCATTTTCGGCTGAAAATGAAAAGGTGCACGATCAGTGCCTGCCGGCCCCTGGAGCATCATGTGATTGTGCGTGCATCATGCAGATTGCTCCTCACAATCACGCGATGCTCCAGGCCCTCTTTTGCATGGAAAATGCTGTGCGAAAAGGGCCCAAGATAGGATATTCATTCCTCAGGGGGTCTCTGGGACATTCCAATGTTGTACTCTGTGGGCTTCCCAAATGCTTCAAACAGTTAAAAGATAATGAGGAAAGGACCCTCTGCATGGTAAAGTGAGAGTGAGCAGTGGGGAAAACTGAATGAACAGTGGAGTTAAAAAGAAAAACACTGAGAAACAGTTGAGTGGGGAAGAACAAATGGAAAAATAAGTAGCGTGGCTGTACCTGTGCCTGTGTTTCTGCCATGGCACCAAAGCCATTAAACTTTGACATCTGAAATTTGACGTACAAATTATGGGGACATTCAGGGCATGCACATTGTGGTTATTTGGGTTTTTTATGGATTAACTAATGCTAATTAATTGAAAATTGTTATTGGCAGTACATTTTGGCATGAGATAGCAAACTTCTTGTGTATTAAATTATCAAGCGCTAAGAAATATTAAGACAGCAATTGCCCTTGAAACCTCCCAGGAATTCTACCGTGTACAATTACATGGGAGCAAGCTACACTGAACATATGAAAAGTATTTCCGCACTAGTCTGTTATAGTGTTATTATTCGACTTTCAACATCCTGTGGAATCCTGGGGTTAGCAATTTAGGGAGGAGCATTTAGAGGAGCTCAAAAAACTACAGACCCCAGAAACTACACTATAACAGTGTAGTGCAGAAATAGCCTCAGTGCTGTCACTTTTCCTATGGGTAGGGATGTCTTGTTTAATTGATTTATCAGCTAAGCTTTTAGAAACATTTTTGATTGATTAAAAAGGTAAATATTATTTCAATTGCTTATTTAAAAAATAAATGGCTGCTCCATTGCACATTATTTAAAAATAAGTATTTTTCTTTAAATCTGTTGTCTGTTTCTCATATGCAGATTTATATGGATATGGTCATCTAAAACTCATATGATTTATCAACTAACAAAACGGTGCATGTCCACCTGCACTGTCTGGAGTGATCTAGGATAACAGTGAAGTCTTTGGCACTGGTAGATCTTAGAAATTAGTGATCATAATCCTCTCCTAGCACAACTCTACTGGAGAGAGGCAAAAAAACTGGGAGCCTCATGAACAGATCAGGGGAGAGGCAAGACAGTCAGAATGCTAAGTTCAATCACATCTTACTCAAGAACATTACATGTATATCTGCACAAAGTGGGCCCTACGCTGTTATAGTGCTCTTATTCCACTTTCAACATCCTGTGGAGTCCTGGGATTTGCAGTTTAGGGAGGAGCATTTAGAATTCTCAGACAGAGAGCTCTTTGGCCTCAGTAAACTACAAATGCCAGAATTCCATAGGAGGTTGAAAGTGGAACAACAGCACTAGAACAGTGTAGTGCTGAAATGACTGTAGTTATTGCACTCAATACCACTAAATACTTTATAAAACTACCAATCCCAGGGTTCTGTAGGATAGCCATAGGACCATCTTACAGAACCCTGGAATTTGTAGTTTTGTGAAATACTGAGAATTCTCGGATAGAGCACTGTAGTTTGAGGGAGTGTGCTAGAGAATTCCAAGTACCTTATGAAACTACAAATCCCAATGTTCTGTAAGATGGATCCATAGCAGTTAAAGTGACATGAAACTGCTTCAGTTATGCAGAACTAATACAACTTTATGGCAGTGTAACGTTCCAAAGGTAAAAGAGGTAGAGTAGATCTATTCACACTGAACTCAGTGGAGAGGCAGATCACATCCCCCTCCTTGAATCTCCTCTTGCTCCACCTGTACACTAGGCCTGGAGCATTAGACTATAGCAGAATGTGTACTCTTGACAGGGAAGCAGTTATTCAGATGATAGCACGTGCAGCAAGCCACAGTATCCTTTCCCACTTGGTTTGCAAAACATTTTATAGGGAAAAGAAAGTATAAATAGCACTTGTTTCTAAAATGGAGCAGTTGACATGAGCAGCCAATGCTAAGAATAAAGTGGGACAGAGTATATGGCTTGCATTTCTCAGAATCCAGCCCTGTAATGCAGGAAAAACACCAGCAGCAACTGTGAATGTGTAACCAGCTTTTTCCCAGTGGGGCTCCTACACTTCTGTCAGAAAGGGACTCTGTTCATTTACAAGCTGCTTGACAAACTATAAGCAGTAAGCTGTGCCTAGTAAAGGAATGGGAAAATGGCATAAAAAAGCCCTCCCTCTTGTCACGCTGCTGTCACCTGTCATGCAGTTTTGAGGTCACAATTGGCCCTATTGTAATGGGACCATTAGCAACCCCACCCTGCTGCTATCCCATCCCACTCTGCTATTGCTTGCTGATACTGTCCAGTGTGAAGCCTGTCATTTGGAGGACAAAGGGAAGGTAAACAGGGGCTACTGACTCAGAAGCCAGGGCAGAGGCTGGCAAGTAAATGAAAAAGAAGTGGGAGGATCAGGGGAAAGGCAACCCAAGTCAGACGAGAGAGAATCTATCAGTGGCTTGGTTACCAAGGTAACTATAGCACCTTGTTGCCTTCTGATTAGCATTGTACTCTCGGCCTCACTGTGCCTGCGGATGGGGAAAACCCAGCTGCTCTAACTGTCGCTCTGCATATAAGGTTTAACCCTGGGAAAGCAGCGAGGCAGAACCTGCGTCCTTTTCCCTGCTATGTCTTACCATATAGTCACCCCCCTCTTTGTATCTATGGGTAGATCCCAGGCACGAGCAGGTGGGAGAAGAGCAAAGGCCAAAGCAGGTTAAAATCCCAAAAGAGCAGGAAGTTATGTTTAGTACATTAGAACAGCAGCAGCAGCAGCATTCCAAGTCATGCTGAGTATAGTGTGTATAGAGAGTGAAATCCTTTGTCTCAAAAACTACAAAAGGCCCATGTTGAGTCTACTCTACATTATACAATCAGAGTGTCGGGTGGAATGTGTAGGTTTTAGCAATGTTTCTGTTGTCCAGATATGTAAAATACAAAAGGCAAGTTCTGCCTTAACAAAGCAGTTTCCCCTGCCAGGATCTCAACATGCAAAATCTGTTTGGCAACCTATTATTTCCTCAATGTGTATCAATAAACTTTCTTTTAGTGAGCAGTTGTGGCCTCTCTACATACATTTGAAAGTTCCTCCCATTTCTCCCATGACAAAAAAAATTCTTAGTAGTAGGTTTTTCATTTCCTTATGGGCATGTGTGAGGCAGCAATGCTGACATAGTCACTGGGGGAGCAGTTAACACTCATGCCCTGTTCATCATGGTTTGGTGGACTACCATTTTATTTTCTGTTCTCTGTGCACAAGAAGAATGTTGCTCTATTGTTAGTGGGCTGCCAGTACATTGGAAGCACTGGATTGCTTTGTAAAGTTTTGTTTACTGGGTTGCAGCCCAGCTTTAAAAGTTCCTTTCTTGTGATTGTAATAGCATTCCCACTGGCCCAGCAGAAAGCAGCAATTTGCCCCAAGCCAGCAGGCGCACTTTGTTCCTGTATCTTCCTGAACTCTTGGGTGAGGCCAGACATTCCCTTACGCTCACTGCTGCACCATAACAAAGCCTCTTGTCAATCAGAAAAACTGTGCCCAAGAAGACTCATTTATGCCATGCACAGAGGGGAGCTGGCAGTGAGGCTGCTCTCCCAGTACAGCAGTGCCACCTAGCAGCACCTCTGCAGCACATCTGAGCTCTCTTTTCACTCATTTTGCTTCTGAGGGGCAGAACTGGCTGTCTGAGAAAGAAAGCATAAGAGAAGAAGTCTCTGTGTTTGCACAGCTTTAATGTCTGCATGTAAGGTTATAGAAAAACATGTACCTTTCAAGTGTCCTTTTTTGCACTGCACATTCTGCTTGCTTTTGTTTCATAGTTGTGTATATACTGGTGTGTTGATGAAGGGAGCTACCCTCCTGAAGTAATTCACTAGTAGGAATCCTTACCCAGGTATCCTGCCCCTGTGGAGTAAAGCAGCAGTGGAGAAGAAGGGAAAGCAGAGGGCAGGGACCCCAGCACTGTTTGCAAAGGGCAGCTCAGCGCAGGCAGCAAGGTTGTCATTAATTTTGCATATCTGCAGGGTTTGTAGAGGGAAAGCAAGATACTTTCCCCATCTATTATCACCTGAGACATCTTTAGGTATGAATATTCCAACAATCACAATATGTTACAACAAATACTTTCCATGTGTTCAGTGTAGCTTGCTCCCATGTAATTGTACATAAAGTAGAATTCCTGGAAGGGCTCAAGGGCAATTGCTGTCTTAATATTTCTTAGCACTTGATAATTTAATATATTTTTGATTGATAATTCCTCAGAAGGCTCAACTGTGTAGGAATCTTGGTGATCTAAGTTGTGAAATCATTTCTGGAGAGTTCAGTCTCCCCAGCCTAGTCCTGAAGAGCTTGAAGACCCCCTGCCCCAACCCCCCATTCCAGAGTCCACAGTAGAGCAAAATTTCTTCCTGTACCAAGGAACATGGGAAAGCAGCAGCAGTAGCGTGGAGGATTTACTTTGTTGTTCTTTACTGCTGGCAATTTGACTTTGACTAATTGCAACTCTATGAACAGACCTGTGCAGTTCTGGCATACTCAGGGCCATGGCTTCCTTGATTGAGTCTATCTACTGTAATATAATCTTCCTTTCCAGGCATTATTGTTTTTTCCAGTGAGTCATGTCTTCTCATGATATGGCCAAAGTATGACAGTCCAGAGAGAGTTCAGGCTTGATTTGCACTAGGACCCAATACCACTATGCCAACTGTTGCTGACTGGATAGGCACTCGCCCTGGCATTGGCAGCCCACATCTATAATAAGACCAGCTATCCACTCAGCAGCTATGTGCCTGCACATTTCCCGTTATCTCCCAGTGCTTACAAATAAGTAGAATTATCCTTTCCATCATCCTGCAGCCGCAACAAAGTTTGCACTAGGGAACTACTTCTCTGACAGTTACTGTATAGGAATTTACAGAGAACATTTTTGTGGCATCTGAAAAAATAAGTGGAGTCACATGTAATCTCTACCCACAGTTCCACTCCTATAAAAGAATCCTTGGAATTTCTACAGCCTACTTTCTGTTTGCATAGGATCTCAGAACAGGTCAAATTCCTGAGGAGCAATATGTGGTAGGGGCACAGGGAACTGGTGTTTCTCCAGGCTTCTAGTCAAGGAGATAAATCAACGAGCAAGCAGCCCTGGAGGAACCTGCTGTTATGTGAGATAGCATTATAGCCCAGGCATCCATCTCCACCCAACTGTAGCTGGTACCAGTCTCTCTGGTGGAGCACTACAGGGCTTATATGTGTTGCACTATTGGAATGCAAGTCAGGAGTTGAGCAAGAGAATGAGGCTGAGGAAAGAGAGAGTAGATTCAAGCATGAACTCATTATGTCATTAAAACAATCTGAGGACTGGCAGAGAGCTTTCCACAAGCCCCTGCAGTGCAGAACCAGGAAAAGCTCCACATATATCATATAGGCTGGGATATACAGCCATCTGGGATGTGAATCCTAATGGGAATGGTGGCCAGCGCCTTAGAAATTGGCACGTTTGGCTGCCTCTTGAACACTAAAAAAATTTTTTTGGTATTTTTCTTTTGGGTCTGGGGTCTCCATATTACCTGGTTAGTTAGATTTTATCAAATGCTGGCCCTCATTCACCCAGATTGCCCTCATACTCGTTTCCTCATTCAGCTTTTCCAGGATGCCTGCCAATCTTTGATTGCCACATTTGTGACATCACAAAAACCCATCCATATGAAATTGCAAGAGCCCAATCCATGGTTCCAGGTTTTGGCCCTGAAATCTCAAGGAATGGGACACTGCTGACCTGGCAACTCTAGCATAGATCCCAAAACAGGGGAAAAAGGAGACTCAGCCTCTAAATGACTGGAGCATTAAGACTTCTGTGTAGCCGAACCCACCCAGGATGGGATGACTTCTGTCAATCAGAAGTGTGCTAAATGTTCAAGCACACGATATTAAGAGACCTATTGTAACTGAGCTTACTCATAAATAACAAAGGCCCTTACCACACCATGCCTCAATAGAGGGTTGTTCTGTTTCAATCCCACCATTGCCATTTCTGTGATGTATTGGGTTATGAACATTCTCTACTGCACCCTTCCAATTTAAGCAAATGAGTAGCGTTATTGCCACCGGTGTTCCCACTGCATTATGGTGTCATCGGTGAGTCCTTTTCATCACCTTTTCCCTGCCCCACAGCTCATGGTTGGTCAGTGTGTTTGTTTGTAAGCCGTACTAGCTCAGCAACGTTGTAACATCATGATATGCCCATACACTATTGCATTTTTGCACTATAATGCTAAAAAATATATTTAAAAAATTAAACATTTTAACTCGAAGGAGAAATTTAAAACAAACAAGGAGAAGTGATAGATTTCAAATTTAGCATGCCATGGGAATAGCTGAGGGAAAGAGAATCTGGGCATGCCCATACACCACCCACTCCTGGATTGCCCTCAACAGGAAGAACTATCAAGCACGAATGAGGAACTGCACTTGCCGAGCTGATGGAATTGTGACAGGAAAGGAAGACATCAGATTTTTTCCAGTAATGAAAAAGGCTGATTTGGAATATATTGGGATGGGAAAGTGGCTGGTTAGGGACAATGCCATGTGATAGCATGGGTCCAAAGGCATCCTGCAATCTGTCCTGTAGATTTGGGAGTAATCTATATGGAATACACAGAGAAGATTTCTAAGTACACGTTGTGCTTATAAGAGTCTTCATATTTAAGGATGACTGAATGATAATGAATGGGAGAAGTAATTTGCCTTTCTCCTAATTTTGCCCTACACCTGATTCTCCACAGCTCCAGCTTGGTAGGTAGATAACTAGATAGCTGGATTTCACTTTCTTTTGAGAGTATTATGTGTGCATTCCTGTATCTCCCAACATTTACTGCTTTTGCTTTGAAAGTAATGAAGTGGAGGGACAAATGTGATAGGAGACTTTATAGGTAACTTTGCATTCATTTAATGGGATCTTACATATTTCCCCTTTACATGATATTTTGTGTATTTTGATTTACTTGTTTGGATTTTTGTTGTTTTCTAAAAATATACCTGTGATTAGGCAAAACTAATAACAACCTGTTGAGGTCTCTCTCGATCTTATAAACAGTTCTGGAATTCCTGAACCTTGGTGGTCTAGAAACTGTGGAGCACAGTTCCAAGGTCTTGCTGTTCTTCCGAAATTCAACATACAGGTTTCTTTGGGGAATCCCTTCTCTAACCTCCAGTCTCATAACAGAGATAGCTTAAATGTTATCTACAGGTCTTGGTGGCACTTCTAGGACTTTATTCCTAGGAGTATGCTGCATCCTCTCCCCTTGAGGAAAATGGGGAGAAGAAAAGCCAGATGATTTTCATTCCTAGAACCACCAACTGAGAGATCCAGCTTCCCACTTACCGTTGGGACTCAGCTTCCCGCTGCCTGCCTTTGAGAACAAGGTCTGTGGTCACCCAGAACTCTGTAACCATGTTCAGAGTCCTCATTAATATATGGAGGCTGAAGATAGGGTGGGAGGCAGGACACACAAAACGCCCCTACACCATTAGGCTTTCTGACCTCCTTTTCAGCATGACTAATCAGCTTCTCTCATAAGTGCAGAAATAAGAGTGAGATGAAAGTAACCTTTGCCCTGGAAAGAATTCAGTATTTAAACATCTATCACGAAAGGCATTGTCACACACAATTGTAAAAAGAAGGTGCCTTTGAGCCTCTTTAATTTCTTCTTGTGCATATATGATTGTTGTTAACACCACAAACACAGAGATCAATTTTTCAGTCAAGAATACTCCAGAGCCAATCTAGGTTATACAAAAATATTTTTAAAAACTGAGTGCTATTTTGAAAATGTCTTATGAAGGACAAGCTTATAAATGTTTACTCAAAAGTAATACAACTAAGTTAGTGGGATTTAGTCCTAGTTAAGTATGTCTAGAATTGCAGCTTTGTATGTTCCAGTCCTTCTCCCGCATTGCTGCTCACCTATCCGTAACAACATAATCTTTGCTTTATTGATCCATTACATTTGATCTTTAGCATTCTCCTTTTCTTTCTCTCTTTTGTTGTCACTCTCTCCAAATACACATGCCTCACAATAAAAGCTTGAAAACTAGACAGCTAAAGGCCACAAACCTATGGGTTTGACAAGAATTATTCTCACTGAATTCAATACATCATACTACCAAGTAAATAAATGTAGTGTTGGGTTGCATCAAGTGCTTTAAATAATTGTTGGTTTTTAAATACATTTATAATAATAGTGGGCAGCTTCTGCAAGTCAGGGGACCCAATGTCCACCCCACCATGGAAGTTGTGAGGGGCCACAAGTTAGCCACCACACCTGAAGTTGTAGTGGCAGCAAAAGCTAACCATCTCTCCTTTGCTTTTACTTCAGAAAAAAAGATGTATGCAGAGCACAGACCTTGTCTCCCAGGCTAGCAGCACTCCAGAAAACCTAGGAATGCAGTTAGCTTTGCACCTTGACAATAGCTCCCTTCAAAGCCTCTAGTCTTAAAGTAAAAACAAGAGGAAGAAAGTCTGTTTTGGTCGCTGCTATGGAAAAAATTCAGCAGCAGAGTGCAGGATCCTTGAAGAAGACCATAATACTAGATGAGTATTACATGTATCCCATGGGTTGTGTATCCCTACCTGTGATTTATAACATTGGTCTTCTACTAGTGGGTCTTAACTAACAATGTGCTGTGCTATGGAGTAACGTCACAACAAATGTTCACTGCAGTGTAGAGGTCTGAGTGGACTGGAACTCTGGGAGACTAGGTTTCAACTTTCTGCTCAGCTCTGGAAACACACCTGGTGACCTTGGGCAAGTCCCATGCTCTTGACTTTGGAAGAGGGCAATGGCAAACCTCCTCTGAATAAGTTTTGCCAAGAAAACCCTCAGATAGGGCCATCATTACTTGGAGTCAACTTGAAGACACTTCTTAACTTCTTGAATCCTGAGAAAGGAACTTGGCTTTCCTCAGCTAATGCACGCACCCTAGACTCTGAACAGCTGGATTCCACTGTGCTTAAGAATCAGGTCTGGGGACCAGCCAGTTCTGGAGAACTATTTTCCAGAGTGGTGAGGGCCCTCCCAAGACCAGAGAACACCTCAGTTCACTATGTCTAGGGGATCTCTGCCACGAGTAAGCTCCTTACTGAGCCAAATTGAAGGGCCAGCCTTGGCTTGGAGAATTTCTAAAAATGTGTGGGACAAGACATGAGACCTTGTACACCTTTTGGAAAGAGCCCGGTTATCCTCCCAACAGGGCAGAAAGGTTTTTTCATCCCTTCTTATCAGTAAGAGCAAGCTCTCATTTAGTAACTGTACCTTTGCTCAAAGATATTTTCATGGGAGTATATTTCTCTTCATGGCATTTTAATATTATAGAAGCAGTCATTTTGCATAAATATGTAGAGTGTCTTGTAAGGATGTTATATGAGGAAATTATTAGTTGTCTCCATTCAGAGAAAATGTTTAATTGTATGTTAAATGGATCCAATGTAGTTTGCATTTCATGTAATATTGGCATACTTTTCATACCTAACTCCCCCAATTTGAGTCACATCAAATAGATGAATGAGTGGGAGCTTCACACGACTTGCCCAGATACCAGAGGCAAAATTGGAAGCTTCACACAAATTGCTTTGTGTTTATTGGACTATGGTTCTGATTGCTGTGATGAAGAAATCTCTTGCACAGGTAAAAATGATATTAATGGGACCCTAAACCTACCAATCAGTATTTTCTTCCTGGTTTATTATTTATTTGTTACAATTATAATGGTGGGGTTCAAATTTTCATGCTTTTAAATACTATCTCTGTCTTTCCACAAGGAGGAGATCCTGTGTAGCACAGTGGTCAAAGTACCAGATTAGGCCCAGGGAAACCCAGATTGAAATCCTCATGGGCATGAAGGTCACTGGGTGCCCTGCTTAATTACCTCACAGGATTTCTCTCAGAATAAAATGGGGTCATGGAGAGAGAACATATATATCACTTTGAGTTACTTGAAGGAAAGGTGGAATACAGATTTTGTAATGAAATAAATTAATTAAACTATTCTTCCAAACTGCTCCTGCCTTCCAAGTGCTACCTTTTAATGTACACAGGGTTTACATTATGTAAACCCTGTGTATTAGGTTGCATACTGATCTTGAACAGACCGCCCCCCCCATTTTGATTTGAGGTACAAACCATCATCTTGTGCTTCTTTGTTTTGCCTTTGTTCCTTGCAGCCAATTTCTACTCAAGACTCTTTTTGTCCTTCTTATGTCTCATTGTCACTTTTTGGCCCGTATCAGTTTTTTTAATCCATATATTTTGATACAGACTGCATTGAATCATAGGCCCTTTTTGCACGGCATTTGCCATGCGAAAGGGTGCCTGGAGCGCCGTACAATTGTGAGGAGCGATCTGCACAACACAGTCACAATTGCGCGTTGCTCCCAGGCCCTGCACGCACTTACCTGGCGTGTGGAGCCTCCGGAGCATTGCCGGTCGTGCTTCCTGCCCCAGTGCAGCCTAGCAAACTCCCAGGCTTCACTGCAGAAGGAAGAGGCAGGGCTCTCACACAAGCAGGCAGCTCGTGCGGAGCTGAAGCAGCAGGGACGTGAGAACCTCACGCCGGAGGCTGTTCATGCAATCCCTGCACCCCAGCACCAGAAAAAGGTAAGGTGCAGAAAGGGCCATAGAATCATAGAGCTCGAAGAGACCCCAGAGGCCATCTAGTCCAACCCCCTGCTATGCAGGAACACACATCAAAGCACTCCCAATAGATGGCCTGGATGGAGGCTGGATGCCTCTGCTTAAAAACCCCCGAAGAAGGAGGTAATGTAGTGAAATTGTTGCTGTTTCCAGTTGTCCCTATTACATTTCATATGCATTCACTCTGATACCTGTGAACCACCAGAATGACAGGCCATTTCTGCACTACACTGTTATAATGCTACTATTCTACTTTCAACATCCTATGGAATTCTGCGTTTTGTAGTTTACTAAGGCCCAAGAGCTCTCTGGCTGAGAATTCTAAATGCCCCTCTGTAAGCTGCAAACCCCAGGATTCCATAGGAGGTTGAAAGTGGAATAATAGCACTGTAGCAATGTAGTGCAGAAATGACCTCTCTCACATACACATATTCTCTCTCTCTCTCTCTCTCTCTCCCCCCCCCCCCCCACACACACACACACGGAAGAAAAATTTTAGCACAGTCCGCTTCCTGTGCTTAGCTTCAGAGGTGAGGAAGTGCAGGCAGATTTCAGTTTTTGTTTTTCTGCTTAGTGCTGCTCATGGAGTGGTGTCAAATTTTCACCTCTGGCTGGCTAAGACTAGTAGTGAGCCATCAGTGGGGAGATACGGGCATGCTGAGTGATCTGGGCCATTCCTTTCTCCCAAGAAAGGCCTCTGGAGAGCACGGGAAAGAACTGCCACCAGGTAGCCCCACCTCAGCAGGCAGCTACTGGGACTGTTAGCTTTGGAGAGGTCCGTGCCCTTATGCTTGGCAACTCCTGAGGATTGTCCCCCAGTTTTGTAACTCCCACCTGGAAGAGCTTCAATGGAGATTTCTGCTGCCCTTCCATTTCCTCTCCTTAGGAGAACATCTGTTCCTCTCTTCCACAACTACTCTCAAGCAGCTCTTTAAACATGCCACTCAGCAGTGTCCGGGTGCAGCCTTGCTCCCCAAGGTCCTGCTTGACAGGAGATTGATTCACAGCACCAGTACAGAATCCTCCCTGGAACTGCTACTCTCTGGACAAAAAGTGTCCCAGAGGCAAGCATAACATAGCAGAGCTTCAAAACAGCAACAAGCCTGTGCAGCAGAGTACAACTACAGCATCAGCTCTGACCCCTCTACCCACTGGTTAGTAAACTCACGGACACAGAGTTTGTCATCCAAAATACCTGGAGGCTTTAATCTTCATAGTTGCAGTAGATACATCTATACACAGGATACACAGATCCACAGGCAGAGATTCAGCATCAGAGTTTCAGGAGCAGAGTTTCAGGAGCAGAGTGATGTGATGCAGAGATATGGGATGCAGAGAGTTAGAGAGAGAGTAAGCATTCCATCTCCTCTTTTATCCACACCTGTGTTACCCTGTCTGCTGGGGGTCCCGGGAGGGGCGCCCAATAACCAAACAACAACTACAAAAGGTGGGGAAATTAGCTGGAGCATTCACTTAAGCAAATGAGAAGCAGGGTAACTTTGCAGGGATCTTTTACCCTATGTATACCGGTTCAGGTTAGTTAAGCAGTCAGACAATTTAAAATAGCAACAATGATGTTTTTATTAACAAACAGACAAACAATTGAGACAACACAAGCACACAGCTAACTAAGAAATAGGAAATGAGAATTTGGGGAAAATGGGTGATACGACACCTTTCTCGTAGTCCTGAAGAGATAGCAGATGAAAAGAAGAAGCTCAGCGTGGGTTGCTGAGGGGAGCTCACTGGGCAAAGCAGCAGCAGGGCGGTCTGGAACTCAGGAGCAATCTGAGGAAGCTCTAGGAGCTTGGGGTTTATATAGGGAAAGTATGACCATGGCCTAGTCTGTACTTGGGCGAGAACAATGAGTTTTGGGCACGAGACAATGTCTCCGAAAGGTCAGATTTTACATGATTGAGTTAGGTTTGAATTGACAATAGGATGGCCAGTATGCAGATGCAGCTCGTTTGGGCATTTGAGCTTCTAGCTCGCCAGGGTGCCTGCTCGGGGCAGGGGTCTCTTTGTGTTAGCATGCATCTGTAATTAAGGTGTTTGTATCGGGAGGTCTCCTGAAGCAAGATCTGGCTGTTCTGGCTTGCCTCAGTGGAAACAGAAATGATTCAGCATTTAATAGCCATGCCTAGCTTCGTGCTTGTTCGGGGGCCTCACAAACGCTTGGCTGCGGGTGGCAAAACAGGACCGAATTGTGATATCAAAATGATATCTAATGTCTACCAAAGCCAGGCCAGTTCACGGTGATAACACCTGCTTCCATGTCATCACTCAGGGCCTTTGGCTGATGCAACCCCTTCTCATGATTTCACCATCATGACTCAGCCCTTTACTCCATGTCCCCTAGGAAATGAGTCATACTTTGCCCAGTCATTCCCCAGGGGCACTACATGCTCATCAAATGTATTTTCAACTGGAGCAAATGTCACCACATTTTTAATCCATACTGCTGTGGCTCCATCCAAGCCTCAGCTGGCAAGAGCAATGTATGGAACGTGCTGCCGATGCCACAGGCATGTTCCATCATCCCTGACTCCTTCTTTGGCTGGGCAGCAGCCATACCAGATCCAAGATCCTGCCACTACCAGTCAGGTACAAGTACCAAACCCAAATTAAAAAGTAAACTATCAGTTTCTAATTGAAGACCTACTAAAATATCACTAGAGGGGAAAAAACATGCCCTGCAAGCAATGCTATACAAGGTGTCAGAAGAAAAGCCAAGATGTACTATTGGAATGTTTGGTATTTTATACTGGCAGAGTACAGCGCTTTGGTGCTGAGCTTGTGTCTACTGAAAGAAAATAAATATTCTGGGAACTGGTAATTGGAAAACAAAAAGGTACACTTTATTGTTTCTGGAAATCAATTCAGAGATAAATCAGTAGGAGAATCATTAGTTTACAAAAACCCCTAGAGCTGGCTTTTATGAGAGTGGGTGTGTTCACAGCTATTATGGAGATACCTCACTGCCTTTTTCAAACAAAGTACAAGAGCAACCCTTTGGAAAAGAAGCAGGAAGGAAGTAAAGCCAAAGCATTACAACCTATGTACCAACAACAAGTTTTTAAAAAGAGAGAGAAGGTGAATATATATAGGTCTAACCAGCTCACACTCTGTCTATTTCCCGCTCCCTGCAAATGGATCTAGTTATTTGTTTTTTATTATTATTAAAATTTTATAGAAGCACATACCAAGAAGAGAAAAACAAGAAAACATAACAGATTACAACCACAAATAAGTATGACAATAAAATAAACCAATAAAGAAAAATATAAACAGGAAAAAAATACAAACACTAAATACTAAACTCTGGAGCATTGTGCAATGGCAAGGAGTGATCCACATGACATCCTCACAATTGTGCAATGCACGCATTGCTCCAGGGCCCTGTGTGCACTTACCATGCGTGCGGAGCCTCTGGAGCCGCAGCGCTCGCGCTTCCTGCCCCAGGGAAAATCCCAGGCTGCATTGTGGAAGGAAGAGGAGGAGCCCTCACGCTGCCTGCCCACCAGCAGGCAGCGGCTGCAGTGGCGAGGCAGCGGGGACACAAGAGCCTCTCGCAAGAGGCTGCTCATGCAATTCCCATGTCCCAGCACCGAGAAAAGGTAAGTTGCAGAAAGGGCCTAAAACTAAAATAAAAATAAAACAACAACAACAAAAGAAGATAATAAGCATATTTAAAAGATAGGTTCCAGCTTTCCTAACTTGGATTTTAGGTAACCCTGCCTCAAAAGAAACTTTCTAATACCAGTTACCTGTTAAAAGCATTGGTGCTAAACTTCTAACAACTTTGGTGCTAAACTTCTAACAATCTACAACTCATCTCCTCTAGTCAGCAATTTCCATAGAGTTTATGTTGTTACTATAAAAAGGACCTATTAAGATATATTAGCTTTACAAAAGACCAGTTCCAAGTGT
The DNA here is from genome assembly GCA_948472985.1 of Iguana delicatissima. Classification (NCBI taxonomy): domain Eukaryota; kingdom Metazoa; phylum Chordata; class Lepidosauria; order Squamata; family Iguanidae; genus Iguana; species Iguana delicatissima. The sequence goes on from CAOKZL010001288.1 coordinate 136,723, forward strand.
ACAGTAAAACTGGTAAAACCAGTCTGCTGATCAACACATCTCCTACAGTTTTGGAATCTCCTTGGGAATGTGACTATGGGAAATGTCATTACACTTCAAGATCTACCATTATACCACTAGCTAGACAGGTAATATGTTGATAGATGGAGGGAGGGATGGCCAGAATTTGTTTATTTCACAAACCATATGGCACATAGAGAGAAATGATATGAAATCATGTATGTATAGGATGGCATGGATGTACCTACAGACATACTACCCTGAACACACCCAATCTCATCTGATCTTGGAAGCTTAGCAGGTCAAGACCTGGTTAGTTCTTGGATGGAAGACCACCAAAAAATACTGGGCGCTATATGTATAGACAAATGCTCATTAGATTGATCTTTCCCTTTTGCTGCACTCTTCATGTATTTCCCTCCAGAAATTGCAGGCCCAGTGGAAGACAATGACCAGAAAGAAGGGCAGAAAGAAAGGTGAATGATGGTGGCTGTCCCACTATTACACAATGTCTGAAACAACAGCTGCAACAACTACACCTGGAAAAAGATGAATGAGCCAATGGATTTTTCCATATTAGAACCATTTATTTCTTTAAATTACAAATAATCATAATCTAGTCTTATACTAAAATTAAAACTATACCCAGCTGTGTAGTAATATCCACTGAAATCTTCCTTAACCCTCACAAAAAACTCACAACTTAATTTAATAACAGTCAAAATAATTTCCTGTAACCCATCACCATTATGGGTATGGATGGCCAGGAATAGAGCCTTCTTGGTGGCTGTTCCATACTGCTCCCTCCAATGAGAGGCTAGGTTGTCCCCTTCCTTTTATTTCATTTTGCCAGTTGGCGGACCTTTTTATTTAAGTAGGCCTTCTGTCTACTGAGTGTGGCGGTAGGGCAGTCATGTAGGGGCGGGGGGCGGGGGGCGGGGGGCGATTCACCCTGGGCGGCAATGTTCCTGGGGTGTCCTGGCCTGTAGCCACACCCCCATGTGTCATTGCCACGCCCCCACGCACTGCAGCCATGCCCCCATGGACAGTGGTGACACCCCTCACACTGTAGCCCCTCCCCCCTCCACACACTGCAAACTCCAGTGCGGTAGGGTTTTTGAATCAGCTGTGTGATACCTTTATCTTGTGGTTTTATATGCATTTTAAACTGTTTAAAATTTTTTAGCATAACTGTCTAATGTTTTTTAAAACTTTTTTTACCACATGTTCTTTTAACTGTATTTTGTTTAATACTACACTATAATCTCCCTTGGTTCCTTTACTGGGAGAAGGGTGGAATAAATTAAGTAAATGATTTTGTTCCTCATTTTTTATTCTGTTCCTTATTTTTTTAAAGTTCCTAGTTGGACACAGCTAGCTGCAACTTTTTTTTTTAAATGTCAATATAGCACTTTCTGTTTCTGGCCAAACATTTAACTTGGAAATCAATTATATTGCTTACAAAATGTGCCCTGATTTTTATGATTCCTCTTACATTCTGCTTAAGGCACTGTTGACCCCGACTCCCTGGACCTTCTTGGCTGTTCAGTCTCTGTTTTTATCCTCCTCGGAGTTATTTGGAAATTTTTGTATTACAACCACTTTCTACTGCCAGTGTCCTGTTTTCTCACTATCTTCCACTTAAGAGCTCTTCTACTTAAGAGCTCTTCTACATGTTGCACAGACCTTCTGTTCTCCAAGACTGTCTCCATACCTTCTGTTCCCCCTCCCCCTTTCTGTCTGCCTCTTTTCTCTTTCTGTTCCTTTACTGCCTCCTTTACCCATTCTCCCACTTGTCTCTCACTTTCAGATCTTTTTGTCCATTTCTAAACTGTTTCTCATGTCTGCTCTCACTTTTCCCTATCTTTTCATCTGCTTCCTTTCTTTTTCTCCTTCTAATTCTTCCTTCTAATGTCCATGAACTTCCTTCTCCTTCCTCCTCTCCCCTTCCTCTCTTTCCTTTGGTGTCCTGCACACTTGTTGCCATCATTAAGTGAGAAACTCCAGCAAGAATAGCAGTGGAGGTGGGGGATGACATAGCAAATTAAAATACTGTCCCCATATTGTTTCCCCCAAAATATCTCCAGAATTACATTGCATTTTGTTTCAAAAGATATTTTAAATATAAAAAAGTAAGCAGCATAATTACTATTAATGCAGTTGCTGAAGATGGCCATTGCAGACAGAAGGAGGGTACCATTCTTCAGTCAAGGGGTTAGATGGCAACAATCTGTGCTTTGAACTAATTGTTTACCTGCAAAAATGAGCAAGAATGTGTATAATGCTGCTCTCTTTGATGCAGCCCATCCTAAACAAAAGATAAAATATGGAAGTTTTGTATTTATTGCACTTATGAGTCAAAGAAGACCACAAATAACGTACATGTCAATAGTCCACATCATACATGCTTGTCTCTTACTTGTTCTTACCTCTGTTTTACCTCTCCTAGTTTAAAAACTGCATTTTGCAGGGTACCAGAGAGGTCGCAGGATGGTGATGATTATCTCTCACGAGTCTCTGAACAAAGAATGTGGCCAGAAAGACACTGAAACACAAATCTCCCCTTTTTATTCATCATTTTCATATTTGCCCAAGACACTTTCAAATTACACAATTATAGCAATGTAATTTAACTGACATGGTCCCATCCTATACAACTTCTGAGGAGTTGTAGTTTACAGAGGGATATTTAGAATTCTCAGTCAGAGAGCTCCTCTATTGCCTTCCCAAACTACAGTCAGCCCAAAAGTGGAAAAACTGCAAATATCAGTGTGTGTGTGTGTGTGTGTGTGTCTGGGAAGAGATCCAAGGAATGGTGGGAGAACGAGCACCCAGGGTCCAAACATGTCAAGGGAAAGGACTGAGAAGGGAGGGTGGGTCAACATCCTTCCTCTTGCCCATCTCCTTTCTTGAGTGTGTGGGAGACATTGGAAGAGGGTTTGTGTTGCTAAGAAATCAGGCTGTGAGTGATCTGTCCTTAGCTGGTGAGTCAGTGGCTGGTGGAGGAAGAAGAAGACCAGAGGTGGGTTTTTAAAGGACTGCACAGCCTAATCGGAGCTCTCAAGAGGGAAGGTTCCCTGGAAGAGAAGCACTTAATGGATGGGGGACAGGACTTGGAGAAACTCAAATAATCAAATTCATGAAAGTGAAACCTGCAAATGTGGAGGGCTGACTGTACAGATCCCAAGATTCCATAGGATATTGTCATGGCAGTTAAAGTGGAATCATATCGCTATAGTAATCTAGTATGAAAAGGCCCCAGATTATTAGGAGTTTGGACCATCAATTATTTGGATTCTATCCAAGAATCTAGAAAATCAATGAGGTATCATCAGATAAAGTGGCACATTCCAAACAATATTTATATCTCAGCTTCCCAGTTCAGGATTCAAAGTGTCTTGCAACAGTTAAAACAAACATAGCTAAAAATTCACTTTGTATAGAAATTGAAATCAACATTAAAATCAGTTGAAAACATAACCACTAAAAAGAAAACAGATGACAGACAATACAGCAAATCATGCAAGGGAAATGCCCCTTTACACCTCTTCAAGGGTAAAACTTTTTTTTAACTACATACTTGCAGGAATCAATCACATTCTTCTTGATATTGAGTGGTTAGTTTAAATTTCCCCCCTGGGACCTACCCAGGCAGCACAGAAACCTATCTTCCAACTATCCCAGTTTAGCAAGGACTACCCCAATTGATCCTCTGCTGTCGCACTTTATAACTGTTTTTAAAATGTCATAGTTTCTCTCTCCTCCCATTTTCCGCATATGTCCTGAAAATTAGTTCAGCTGGTGCAAAGTGAGTTAAAAAGCAGTTTGCACCCAGCTTAAGGAGAGGAGAGCGGAAAGGAAGGGGGCAAAATCTTGTCTTTCTCATTAAATTAAGGCAAATTGCTACACCCTCTCCTAGCTTGTGTATTCTTCCTAATTCATAACTTTTGCCATCTTGACTACTCTGTAATGTTCTTTGGCCACATGTATCTCAGAGCATTGGAGGGTATGGAAGATACCTTTGTTGGAGGGTACCTTTGTTTTAGGGGAGAGGGGAGTAAGCTTTTTCGGTTTTGTGTAGCTAACAAAGAGCCAAGACAAAACTGAATTATGTTATAATTTTCCAGGTTTGTCCTCCCACCTCCTAGCTGATCTGGTGGCTTAAATAAACTGTAGCTAGCCATCCATATGTTTCATTTTATTTTTAGAGGCAAGTGGTAGGGATATGAAGAACATTTGACAGATTTCTCATTGATTCAGGCTGCCTTAACACAACAAGACACCTTGATGAGAGATTTCCACGTGGTGTGAAATTTCCTAACTCCAAACAAGAGCGTGACAGGACATGCTTATTTTTCCCCCATTTTGCACAATTTACATAAAATGTCTCTGCATAAAACTAGTGTCCTTTCCTTTGTGAAGCAAAGCAGAGACAGAGAGATCACAGAATAAAGATGGAAACAGCACACCTGATATTTCAAATCCCAAAACATTTGTACAATCAGAATAGCACATGCCATTTTCTTTTGTACACAGTTGCATACTTTGTGCAAAAACTGCCTTCACCAGTGCAATGTATTTGCACTGCTAAATATTTTACTCTTTTAGAGGGCATGAACATTTTTAAGCATCTCATCCTTGGACACAAAGAACCACTGAAGATTAACATCCCTAGCAAATACAAACAGCCCTGAGCATACAAGTGGATTTTTGTAGTCACAGTAATGGAGGACCAAACATGCCCTCCTTCTTTGTTCCCATCAAATAGTGCCACATAACATCATAATATCACATGATAGAACCCTATTTGGATATCTACTTCCTCTTCCTCATCCACAGTATTCAAGATAGGATTGGTGGTAGTGGGGAACACACAGACTTTGCAGGCCTGAAAGGTTTCTTTCTCTTGCACATGCTCTTTTTTTCTTTCCCCACTTGTACCCTTACTTTTACAACCTCTTGCCTGATGAAGACCATGAAATTTTAAACACTTTTGTGAATTCCTTTTGCTTGGTCTGGTAAAGATATTGCCCTAATATGTATTTTGACCATTTTCCTATTTCTCTCTGCTTGGTTCTTTAATAACTGTATTCTATTGGAAACTGGAGCTGATTTTGGTTCTTTTGCCTAGTTGGAGGCCATACACATACACTAGACTGTTTTGTAAAAATAATGACTGGGACTCCTAGAAGTCAGTATGTCAAAATAAAATAAAGGAGTAAAACTATGCCCTGCCACATTGTTATAAGCCACATTGGCCTCCCTGAGTGAGAAAGAAGTGAGAATGTTGTTTGTGAGCATGAGAAACACTGAAAGAATGATGGATAAAAAAGAAAAGTAGAAACCTAGAGATAGTGTGAGACTACATGTTATAGAGACACAAAACTGGCACATCTTTGTCTTTCTCTCTTACATTGTGAACTACAGCAGAATGATATTCTGGTATACATCTCCTGTGCAGCTTGCAGCATTGACTGACAGGGATATACAGTGTGCCAATATCACATTATGAATCATGCTATAACTATAGGATTGCACTTGCCACCCTATGCTAAAAGTGGGAGGGATGAATCATTCATTCCATCATTCTAGCCAGAGATGGAGAGAAGGGGGATCAAATTTATATATTTAGAGAATGGCCCTGGTGATTTATCTGAAACTTGGTAATATTATCCCAAAACATGGGTGTCTCAGGGGTCCACCTGCAATGCTAATGCCTTCATGAAACAGTAGGAAATATTAGCTCAAAGAGGAGGCTTGTCAGGGGAGGATAACCTTATGAGATCTTTTACACCTATGTCTACCAGCACTTAATGCAGGGAAGAACCAGCTGGAGATCCAAAAGTAAGCTTATTTGTTTCATTGGGGAAATTGCAATCACACTAACTGAAGGACAAAGGAGGAACATTTTGGATAGTGAGATTTTTCAGGGTGAAATGGGTGATATTTACTAATCCAGTAGAGAAGCAAAGAGTAATGTGGCTTAGACTAGGAGTGTCATGTCCAAGGCAAGCAGGTAGTAAATTTCAAGCAGCACAGCTCCTACTTACGAGGAAAGAGTCAAAGAATATCCAAACAGAAAGGCAGCCTAGAGCAGACAAATCCAAACCGTCATCCAAACAGGCAGAGTTCCAAGACAACCAGATCCAAGAGCAAAGGGTTTCAGGACCAACAAGACCAGTTGCTGACCCTGGGAGGAAAGGCCAGCTGGAGCTCTCTTTTATCTATGGCTGCTGTAGCCACAAGTGTTCCCTCATTAGGGCTCACTTACTACTTAAATGAGCCAAGCAACACAAGCCCTCCCTTTCACAGCATCTCTGCTGCAAGGTAAGTGTATCAGCTGTGTCTTCCTCTATTTGTTTCCCTGGCTCAGGCCCTTGTTGTTGTTGTTGTTGTGTATTATCTCCCTTTGGACCAGCTTCTGGGGACACTTCAGCCTCTGGGGAAGCCTCTGCCTCGGAGTCAGAATCCTCCTCCTCACTGCCACAGTCTCCAAGGCAAGGCATGACAAGGAGTCCAAGGACAGTACACAAATGAGAATCAGAGCAGCAGAGTGATGACCGGCAACCAGCATACTGCAAGTTGGCTAGCTAAAAACTGGGGTTTAAATACTCTTTTTCTGCTTGGAGGGCAAAGATGCTAATGGCTCTCTGGCAGAGTAAACAATGGAGTCTGGAAGGTGGACAATGGGGTCCAGAATGAGCTAATGGTCTTAGTGTTGGGTGGCAGAGGACTAATGGAAGTCCTGATAGCTCCTTAATCGTTGGACAGGTGTGGGGACAAAAGGGAAGATTGTTGGTCAAAGGAAGAGGGGCTTAAGGCAATCAGCTGCCCTGTGGAACATCGCAGACATTGTTGTCCCTAAAGGTGGAGTTGTTGAAGGCCAACTGCAAGTTCATGGTGATTTCCTAACTATGGCCTGGCTATGCCTTGAGGCCTTACCTGACCTGGTTTTGCCATGCATGTGTTCAGCCAGCTTTTCCTCTTAGCCAGCTTAGCTATGCAGCCATAGCAGGGTATAATTTATATTTATGCCCATTAAATATATATTTTTACCAATTAAACCATATCAAGGCATGGGGGTGTATAGCCTATTAACAGTAGTATACAAGAAGTAGGTTTGAAGTTGATCCATGCCGTTCTTGATAGAGCAAAGATTTTAAAAAATGGCATATTTATTGGGACTGAAAATTTGATGAGGATGGGCATTGTCTGATTTGTTTTCTCTTCCAGGCTGTGGAGATTAAGTTTTGTTAGCTAGTTTGTTCATTTCTAGATTTTCTTCTGGGAAGAACTGTTTTGTTGGGTTAAGGAGATATCTAATACATATTTTCCCCCTGTAGCAGTGAAATCTGCTCTTTTTTTAATCAAAAATTCAATTTTTCAGCACATTGTAGCCTATATTAGTGTAAGGTATCCTTATGCACATGCTCGATATGAACCTGTGTTGCCTAGCAACAGCTTACAAGCTAGAGAAATGGTTAGGTCGGTAGTTTGTGATACAGTTTGTAAGCTCTCAGATTAGCCTTGGAAAGAGCTGAGAAGGGCTTCTGTCAATGATGGTGAAATATGAAAGGGGAGAAAATACAATCCCCAGGAAGAACAAATGTCTTAAAAATTAGGATTTTTAAGAAGCACTTAGAATTTAGCCTTGGTAGTCTGAAAAGGGCTTCTGTCTGAAGTGTTGACATATGGTGAAATCTGACATTCCCTGTCTGAAAGGAAAGGAAAAACATCTTGAAAATCAAGGGCAACGATTAGACACAACCTCACACCTATGAGATAGGCTGGGCTTGTTTCCAACCAGAGCTTGGAGGCAAAGCATTATTTCTAGCATATTTTTTTTCCTTTTGACAATAAAGTGAAATGATATTTTCTTAGTTTAATATAACTCTTTTAGCTATGTAACAAAACAGGGGCTTGACTCATTATTTAGTGCAGGTATATAGCCACAGAAGAAGGAGGAATATCACACGGGTCATTGAGAAGGAGGGGTCTGCAAAATGCAGTGATTCCAAATACTTTTTCAAGTAATATTCCAAATAGTTCCTGACATAAGACTTGGCTCCTTAGTAGCAATAGTGGCAAGACTTCCATTGGTCATTCATCTTACCTCAAAACTGTTACACCTCTGAGGAGTTCATTGGTTTTTACCAGTCTTTGCACTTGTAGCTCATAAAGGAAAGGGGTTAATAAATTAATTGCAAAGGGCATAGAAAACTGTACTCTTACCAGGGACCCTTTCACTTTACACAGTTATTACACTATGGCCATTTCCACACTACACTGCTATAGTGCTATTATTCCACTTTCAACATCCTATAGAATTCTGAGGTTTGTAGTTTACTGAGGCCAAGGAGCTCCCTGGCTGAAAACTCTAAAGGCCCCTCCCTAAACTGCAAGCCCCAGGATTTCACAGGAACAATAGCACTATAACAGTGTAGTGCAGAAATGGTCTGGGATTCCACTTTAATTGCCATGACAACATCCTACAGGATCCAGGGATTTTCAGTTTAGGAAAGGACATTTAGAATTCTCTAGTGCCTCCACAAATTATAAACCCCAGGATGACATAGGATGTTACCATGGCAGTTAAAGTGGAATCATAACATAATAACTATATAGTGTGAATGAGCCTGGGTTTCTGACAAACTAGAATGTTGTATGTGCAACTTAACCCAGTATCGAAGAGGTCCAACTGTTTTCTACAAGCTGCCTTCCCCTTGGGCCAGCACAACCCTATTGGACCATTATGTTTCTTTTTGTCGGCAACAGCTTAGCAAAGCATCCTTTTCTTCTGCATAATTCATGAAACCTTTTTCTCTGTCCTTCTCCTTACCTTCTTCAAACAGCTTTGGAACCAGCCACATTACTGTAAGGCAGCATTTCCCAACCTGAGGTATGTGCACCAAGACATTTAGGAGTACATGAAAAGAACTGAATAATGGTGGGGAAAGGCTCCAGTTTCTCCTCTCCTTTACAGGGGCAAAAGGACACACATGCAACACACTTTGAGGGTAGGACTGGCCAGGCTGTGCTGCTCCTCCTTGCTAGGTTGGTGGGTGAACTTTTCAGGGCTGTCTCGAAGGGGAACCAGAGCAGGAGGGGTGGTGGGAGCTCTGAGGGAACAAAGCTTCAAGTGCAAGTGGCACCTTAATCTAAGCACAGGCCAAGTGATGGGGAGCCAAAGAGGAGAATGGTGCAGGGTGGGCAGCTTCTTGCAACAGGTTCCCTGCTCCACTTCCCCAGGCCCCAGCCATTGGTCTCTTCCTCAGTCCTAGAGAGGGAAAACATGCACAACCTGCCTCAATGTGGTTCAGGGCCAAGATGACAGTGGCAGGTGTGTGTGTGTGTGTGTGAGAGAGAGAGAGAGAGAGAGGGAGGGAGAGAGAAAGAGAGGGAGAGAGAAGTGTGATGGAATGAGTGAGAGAGAGAGAGAAAAGCCAATGGTGGAAGGACAAGTTCACCAGAGGAGGGAGACAACACTGAGGGCTTCATTTTTTGTTGTCTTCGGATAGCATGTTTTCTGTAGGAGTAGCATGGATGGGGCTGGTTAACAGTGCCCTTTCCTCCCAGTTCAACTTCCCCAAGAGGAAGCAGTTGGGTGGAGAAAAAAGCTGAGAAGCGGGGCATGTGGTAGAAATGTTAAGCTAAAGGCAGTTGCATCATTAATCCTTCGCTGGCTTCAGTCAGTGCTCTTATCCAGAGCAGGGAAGCAGGGACCGTAACTGGTCATCCTGCCTTGAGAAATCTAAGATGGGGCAGCTGAAGCTAGGGAGATGCAGAAGAACTAGTAAATGGGAGCTGCTGTGGTGCCTGTTGTTCATGACAGAGCTCAATAAGAAAATGGAAAGCTAAACTATTAGCAGTGGGCACCTCAGTCAGTTTGTGGGCAGCATTCAATGTGTGAGTTTTTCTATGTGTCTTTGTCATCGTTTCAAATTTTGAATTAATTTTTCCACTTCTGTATTATCAGATATTGATCAGTGATTGAAAACCAGCGCAATAAAAAAAAAAAGTTGAAAGATAGTGGGCAGTGACCAATCACCAAGAATTTCTCAAGGCATGTCTAACACTGTAGAACAAAAAAGTAATAATAATTACTTAATGTAAGGTAGAATTTTCCTGTGATCTGTGATGTATTTTCTTGAATTCATTGTATAATTTGGATTTTGAATACAAGCGTATACATACTGTGTTTTCACCTTATTATTCCATTGCTTTTTAATCCCATTATTGGGCTTTTTATTTAAAGTTAGAATATATAAATTTAAAATAACAGCAACTATCTTAATTACAAATCTTTTAGTAATGGTACAGTTTATGGAATTGGGTTGCCAAGGAGTAAGCAAGTGGAAAAAGGTTGGGAACCACTGCTTTAATGGATTAGAAACCAGACTCCTACCATTCATGCAGGCTTTGTAGAAGGTGAAGCAGTTTATCTGGAGAAGCTCCATGGCTTTCACTTTTGCTTAAAATTTCCTGCTTTGAGTAATTTTGCCCATTGTGATAAAGTTTTGGTTTGCAAAACTACACTTTTTTGGTTTGTTTCCTACGGTTAATGTATATTGAACACTTGGTCTTTTGTGAACTAACTGAACCACTATTTTAAACTCTATTGTAACGTTTACTATTCTCCATTGCAATTATATGTACGGTTAGAGTGGAATAGCCAGGTCAGAAATACCCCAATCCCTGATGTTTTAGAGCCAACGCGTGAGACTGAGGGATGCCCCCTGGAGACAGCACATGGGGTGAGCCCTGATGATATCATTAACCATAATAAATTAAGTATCAACCACAGTTAATTTACATAAAACCCACAAACTCTAACTAATGAAAAATTTATCTATTTACAAATTAAATTTTCTAAGCTCTTGTTACCCTGAAAATCTGGGGGTCCCAGAGGGACACCTCAATATGCTCCAAGTGATGGGGCAAGTAAGCTTAACGGAGCACAAGAAATAGCAATACAAGAGGCAAGGTAACCTAGCAAGATCTTTTACCCAGTTTTTACAGAGTCAGGCCCAGTCAGAAATCACAAAAAAAGGTCCAATGAATGACTTTATTAAACAGTAGTGGCACTCATCAATGCAAACACTCACACACACATCCAAGGGCTAAAGAAAAATAAAGAGTGGAAATAAGATAGAGGGATTGCTGAAGGATTCGTCATTTAGGTGATACTGCACCTTTTCCTGAAGTATTTGGTCCAGAAAGCAGCGAAAAAAACGAACTCAGCGAAGAGACGCTGAGGGGATCACACAGCTATCGAGAGGGGGAACGGTCAGTTGGTATGACCGGGAGGCATCCAAAAAAGCTAGTCAAAAACGGGGACTATTTGTAGGAAAAATTTACATTGAGGGCAAATCCTCTCCCGGGAAGAACAAAGGGGACAGCAACAGAAAACAACTTCACACTGGCACCTTCTTTGATATTGGAAGATAACAAGGTGATACCCAAGTATCAGGATCTTCTGCCACTTTGGGTTGCAGTGTGAGTTTATGTAGATGGATTTTGCCTGATAAGGTTTTATTGCTTCCAGTGCCCAACTTTGTGGGAAAACTCTTAATCCCTTCAAGTTGGCTCCTTAAAGGCTGATGATCTTTTGTCCACCATGGGCTGGCACAGCTTGAGGTCTCCTGTGGCTGTGTGACTGGGGAGTTTACTGGTCTGACCTGGTTCTTTCGATCGTACCACCATTGTTGCCTACGTGCTCATCCAGGTGACCTCTCTGGTGGGTTAGATTAATTTTATATAAAAGTTGTAGATCCCAGGACAGGATTTACCAAGGGGGCAACACTCTGCTTTGAACAGAAAAACCCCACCTTTTCTTCACATTTTTAAAATATTGATTTCGATATATGGGGCAGACATTTGTTTGCTATTCCAGCCAATGAAATTTCCAAGCAAAAACACTTTTTTCAAAACTTTGCTTTCAAAAGATTTCTCCTACTTACCAGTGCCCCCAAGGGCTACTGATTTTATTCTTTCCTTCTTTTCCAGTTCAATTGTGAAATTCTCTTTCATACTCCAAATCATCATTATTGTTATTACAGCATCCCCACGACCATGTTATTATCATGAAATGTTTGTGGAAGGGATATGATGAAGACCAACAGGACAATAGAGATTAACAAAACAATCCAATCTATGCCTGTCCATTCAGAAGCAAGTACTATTAAGATTAGTAGAATTTATACCTATAAAAGGCTGAAACTCTTAGCATATCCCAGCCAAAGTTTCAAAGGTTGTGGGAAGGGAGACAGAGCAAAGGAGAAAAGGCTGGAGAGACAAAGAAGGGAAAAGTAGGGTGACTATTTCATCCCCTTTCTCCTTCTACTAGCTACAGTGAAAGAAATAGAGACAGAAGAGGACAAATGTAGCCAGGAGAACTGGGAGACAGAAGAATGGGGGCGGGGAGAAAGAGAGAGAGGGAGAAAGATTAACTACTAAGTATGAGGAGGGACATAATGGGGGCAAAAAAGGACGAGAAAGGACAAGAATTAACTTCTGAGCCCAAGAAGGTCCCCAGTGATAAAGCATTCCAGGCCCAGTAGCAAATCATAATATTAAGGTGAGGTCAACACACATGTGAGTTATGCAACAACACAAAGAAGGTGGAGCACACAGCTCCTCTTCATGTTCTGCTGGCAGATAACTGAATTCTCTGGGCAATCAAATCAAGAATTAAATGAGATATAATATATTCCATCATATGTGTGTGTGTGTGTGTGTGTGTGTGTGTATCTGTGGAGTAAAAAGTCAGCAGGTTTATTCTTTTAAGGCTAAGATAGTTGGCCTGGAGAAGTTGAAAGAAGCAGAGGTTAAAGGATGAGGTCCTCAAAGATGTTGTAGTGTCACTGCACTCCAAATGTGATAGCTTTTGTACTGTTACAAAGACTGACAGACTGTGAGGCAAATGTTATCACTACATGAGAGTGATCTTTTGGAAAGGTATCATCCCTTGATGAATGGATAGATATCCTCTTGCACTGAGGAGTTACTTCCAGTGAGGAGCTGGGATAGGGGTGACTTGATTAAAAATGGAGATAGCTGTGTTTATGATGGGCGTGTAATCTGTATGGTGGATCACTTCCTAGGCATAAAGTTTTCAGACATCACACAGAATCTGTCTTGGAAAAGAGTGCTTGGTAAGGGTCAGTTGCTGTAATGCATGTTGTCACCAAAGTTGCACAACGCCAGTTAGACAAGCAATGCTCAGGTGTCTCAAAGCACAGATGAGAAAAGTCATGTAGGGATTTGTGAGGCACTAGGGGAGCATTGTGGGACCAGCCAAGCCTATGCAAAAGGGATGGGCTCTACCTGAAACAGGATGGAACCAGACTGCTGGCACATAACGAAAATGTGACTGTTAAATAGAACAGTAACAGAAAACCTGCAAGATCTGAGCAGCATCTGGTTCTGGTTGAATCATTCCAAAGGGAAGAAAATGAAAATGTTTCTGATTGCCCAAATGGGGATAGGGTAGAAATGAATCACAACTATCCAGAAAAACATGACAGCCAGTCAAAGAGATCCAAGACTGATGCATCAATGACAACTGAAGAGGGACACTGTGTATTTCTATGTTAATGCCAGAAACCTCCACAGAATTATTACGGTGACAGTAGCAGTTATCAAATGTAACTTAGTTCTAGAATTATCTTATTACCCCAGCCAAAATGCTTACGGAGATCTTGAGATGGAGAATTAACTCAAGGAAGGATACAAAAGAGATAATGTTGTAATAATGGGTAGCTTTATTTACTCTCTGATGGACTACATAGTTGTATGTTCCAGCCAATGCAAAGTAATTTCTAGATATCCTAAACAACCATACCTTAGAATAAATGATGATCAAATCAACCAGAAGGTTGGTAAGCTGGCACTTAATCCTAAATGGTACATCCTGAGACCAAGTGCAATATGTGGACATTGTGAGTTAGGGCTGAAGTATGAAGCGCTGATTGTGGACATCCAACTAATGACACTAAAACATTTCGCAGGGGAGAACAACAACTGATCTCCAAAGAGGTCTAATCAAACTGAGAGAGCAGGTAGTAAAATGGCAAACTAGATTCAGTGTAAGCAAATCTGAAGTGATGCATATTGGGGCAAAAAAAAATATCTCAAATTCACATATACATTGGTAGGATCTGAGCTGGCAGGGACTGACCAACAAAGGGACTTTGGAGGTATGGTAGACAGCTTGAGGAAAATGTAAAACCAATGTGCAGTTGCTGTAACAAAGGTGTGTTTTATGTTGGGCATAATATGAAGGGGAAGTTAAAATAAACCTGCCAATATCATAGCACCTTTAAACAATCTATGGTGCAAACACATCTGGAATGCATTGCACTTAGAATCATAGGATCAAGGATTTGTACAAAGGCCATCTAGTCCAGCTCCAGATAGGCAGGAATCCATTGCTAAAGCACCTCAGAGAGATGGCCATGTGATCTCTGCTCAAAAACCTCTAATGAAGAAGAATCCATTAACTTGAAGGGCATACTATTTATTCCACTGTTGAACAGTTCTTACCATCAGGAAGCGCTTCTTAATGTTTATTCAGAATCTCTTTCCTTGAAATTTGAATCCATTGCTTCAAGACCAATTCTTTGGAGCAGCAGAAAACAATCTGATTCCATCATGTGGATGACACAGACCTTCAGACATTTTAGCAATAGCAATAGCATGTGTTTTTCTATACCACTTATCAACTAAGTACTCTCTAAGCAGTTTACCATGTATTTTAGCTAATTGCCACCAACAAACTGGGTAATCCTTTTACCAACCTGCGGAAGGATGATAGGCTGAGTCAACCTGGAGCCCGGCAGGATCGAACTCACAACCTTGTGGCTGCAGTACAGTATTCAACTGCACCACCAGAAGTCTCTATTTTAAGATAGATGTCTATTTTCCCTTCTTCAGGCTAAACATACTCAGCTCCCTCAACAGCTCCTCATGCAACTTGGCTTCCACACTTTTTGCCATTTTGGTTACTCTCCTCTGGACACTTCCTGGTCGCCATGCCCTAAAAATATATCTAAAGCTTGAAATGGTGCAGAAAGGGGCAATCAAAATGATCAAGGGACTACCACAATTGCCCCACCCAGAGGGGGACTCTTTAGATTGGAAAAAAGTGAGCAAGGGGAAATGTGATGTTTGTAAAATTTTGCATGGTCTAGAGGAAGTAAAGAAACCCTCTTTCATAACAGAACCTAACATCATCCACTGATGCTGGATAATGGGAGATTCAGAATAGATAAAAAGAAGTACTTCTTCACAGAGCACATTAAGTGTGGAACTCAATACCACAAAATGAATAACTTGAATACTTGTATAACTGTTCATGGCTGTTGGGGTGCTCACCATAGCATGCATCTTACCACCCTGCTGCAGAAGCTACCTTGGAAGATCACAAACCCCAAGAATGATGTCACTGGCAGATGATGCACATCTCCAGTGCTAGCCAGAACATGAAACTGGTTAGAGGAGGGAGCAGCAAGAGAAAGGTGAGGGATTTAAGGTAGAAAGGACAGACAGTGAGGCCCAGGTGCCAGATAGAGGGATAGGGAAAGAAGTGGCAAAAAGCTGAAAGAGACAGAAGAGGACAAGGCACTAAAAAGAACACGACAGGCAGTGACAAAGCCAAGTGCAAGAGACCAACAGGGAAGTGCAAGAGACCAGCAGGGAAGTCTCCAAGGTGGGGTTAAGAGAGGAAAGAGAGGAAAGAAGACAGGTGGCAGCATTTTTCAGATGACTGGAGAAAAGAAGACACTGACTCCACAAAGGGCTAAGGTATTGTAGGCACTGGACAGACTATTGGAAAGTGGAAAGGCTAGAACTGGAAGGAGGAATGTCCAGTTCCTTGCCTGTTTGTGTGTTGCAGTCTGAGAACTCAGCACTGGCCATCCCGGGGGAAGGCAAGGGAGATGTCCTATGTGGTCTGATCTACCTCAGGTGCATGGAAGGGGAAAAGGAAGAGTAGAACTATATGCAAGAGTTGGGAGCAAGAAGAAAGATGCAACCCATGTGAAACTCACACTAAGAAAGAAAATTGTACTGTACCTTCCACAATTCAGAGTAGGGTCAGAACAATGGGAACACAATAAAATGGGAAAAGCCACAAAGGAGCAAACCTGTACTAGCATATTCAGCAACACCAGAGGCAACAAATAATGAGGTAGCTCGCTTTTTCCCTAAACAGGCAACTTACTCCCAGACTGCTCCCTCCCACTGGGGCCTGGCGCTGGCCACAGACTGACAAACTTTGAGAGATGAGCCAACCTGGAAAGAGGGCAAACATTGGGAAGCAGCCCGTAGCAGCAGCAGGGGACATCATCACTCAGTTTTTTAAAAATAGCATTTTTTTCAAAGTAGGCCTCCTACCCTTATGCCCAGCAGCAGAGGCATATCTAGGATGGGGCAAGTAGGGTATGTGCCCTGGGTGCCAAAGGAAGGGTGGAGGTAGAGGTAAGAAGGCAGGTGCCCAACTTCCATGTTTGCCTAGGCATTGTTTATGCTAGATAGCACCACTACCCAGCAGGGAACATTCAGGTCCCACGTAGGCCAGGCCTGAGATCTGAAAAGTCTCAGTGTGAATCTTGTGCATTCCTTAAATTCTCCTTGAAAAATAGTTCTGCATGAGTGCAATTTATTGGACCAAACTGACTGGGTATACTTCCTCTAATGTTCAAAGATTTGTTAGATTATTTTCAGAATATGTGCAAGTTTGTACTTACACAAAACTATAAAAGCATGCTTGTGTGAAAGTGTGTTTGCAACAATGTGTTTGTTGCCTTCACATTTTACATTAACCCTATTAGATATTATTCAAATGAAGGAAGCATCATGTTACCCTGATTTCTGGGATCCCGTGAGGGACACCTCAATGTGCTCCAAATAATGGGGAATGGGAATTAGCAAGAGCACAAGCTGTAGCAATGCAAGAGGCAGGTCAACCTAGCGAGATCTTAGACCCAATGTTTACGGGGTCAGGCTGAGTCAATAATCAAGCAGAAGTAAATAATAATTGTTTTTTCTTTATTCTGAGATACAATCAATACGTATGTATGCAATCACTCACACAAACCTAATGAAAGGAAGGTAGGAGTTGGATAGAGGATTTTAAGAGGGATTTTTCAGGGGAAATACTATACCTGATCCTGAAGCCTGGGTAGTCAGAAGAAAAGTCTGTTGAAGCGGAGATTCTCAGCACATGGAGGCTGAGGGGAAGGCTCGGCAGTAAGGCGGGATGGAAGCCAGGAGCAATCCGAAGAAGCACTCAAAATCAGGGGGTCTTATAGGGGGAAATGTGCCTATAGGCTAGTCCGTTCCCAGGGAAAACAATGGGTTTCAGGTTGGAGACAAAGCCTCTGAAAGGTCAGTATTTAGCATGATTAAATTATGACAGAGTTCTCAATAGCGCAGACAGTATGCAAATGAGGAGTGCTTGACAGTTGGATATTCGGCTCGTCAAGCTGCCTGCTCGGGGCAGGGAGTCTTTTGTATGCTGTGTGCATACATAATGTGACTTTAAAGCGTACTTGCCTGGAGGTCTCCTGAAGCGGCATTCTGGCAACTGCTGGCCTGCCTGGATTTATTTTGTATTGTCCAGCTATTTTCGGCCATGCCTGTGTGCGTGCTTGTCCAGGGGCCTCGCAAGCACGTGGAGAGGAACGGTTTGTGACGACCAAATTCTTGATATCAAATGATATCTAATATACCGCAAGTCCGGACTAGAAACTACAATAACAATCACATAGGTTCTGAAGAAGCACAGCCACAGCTCTGATTCCTCCCAGGAATTTGGCTTTTTCCTCGTAGACAGCCATGCTTCAGAGCCTCTAGCCAGGTAGAATGCATGGCAATGGGAGAGGAACATGATATCATTTTCCAGTGTTTGTGAGACATCTTCTTCAGGCGCATAATGCATGAAAGGAGCTATGAATAAATGCATAAACATTTTTTTAAAAAATGAGGCCTACCTCTCAGAATGCCTAGAGCACTCCCAACTGCCCCAATTTGGTCAAGAGAGCCCCAATTAATCCTCAGTCTTCCCATTTTTCCCATTCCTCCTCCCACTTTCCCTCTTTCAGTTGTTGCAAGCTGAGGGCTCTCCACATTACACTGTTATAGTGCTGTAAAGTTTAGGGACTTTAGGGAGGGGCATTTAGAATTTTCAGCCAGAGAGCTCTTTGGCCTCAGTAAACTACAAACCCCAGAATTCCACAGGATGTTGAAAGTGGAATAAGTGCAAGAGCGGAGGAAAGAGAAGGAGGAAAGCAAACTGTGGTAGCCTCTCCTAGCTGGTGTGTTCTTCCTCATTAATAACTTTTGCCTTCTTGACCTCACTCTCATGTTACTTGCCCATTTGTGTCCTGGTTTTCATCTGTGAAATGTGGAAAGGCATATACTACCCTAAATTTAAATCTCCAGCTTTGCCAATATCAAGACTGTCGTGTTGTTCCATGCCTCTCATGCAAGGAAATTTAGGAGGCTTGCTTTGCAAAAGGCAATGGGCAGTTTTCAGGGTATCAGGCAATACCTTTCTTGTCAGGGGGGATTGGGAGGAACTATCAACTGTGTATCCCAGCAAGCAGATTCATTAATACTTTTTTTGTTCACTGAGTTTGCAGTATGAACCTTGCAGCTGTCAACACATCCAATGGTCAATCCACCAGGCAATACTTTTTGGTTCTTCTCCATCCTGGTTTTTGTTTTTGTTTTGTTTTTTACAACTTAGCTGGGTGAAGAGTTCCTGAAAATTCAAAAGCCAGTGCGAATTATGGGCCACTTTTGTAACATCTTAGTAGTCCTAATAAAGGCCATTTCTGCACTAGACTGCTATAGCGTTATGATTCTACTTTCAACATCCAATGGAATCCTGGGGTTTGCCGTTTCGGGAGGGGCCAGACGGCAAACCCCAAGATTCCATAGGATGTTGAAAGTGGAATCATAGCGCTATAGCAGTCTAGTGCGGAAATGGCCCAAAAAAGTATTATATACCTCTGTTTTTTGTTCTGCCTTGCAACATGTGAAGAAGTTCTATAATATGGGGTACTGATCACAAGGACTGCACTTCAGTTTCCAGAATCGTAGCACCTGCTCATTTTTAAAAGGACTGTTTTTCCTACAGAGCCAGAAGTCCTAGAATACATATAAAAGTTCAGAGGTTTTCTCTCTTTCTTTCTTCTTCCCCTTACATAGCAGTGACTCACTGATAGATGTGAGAGAAAATATTTATAAAACATGAGAACAATTTTATTTTTAGATGATTTATCACTTAGCAATTTCACAGGAGCAAAAAGTTAACCAATGCATATAGGTGACATTCCAAAAGTTTAAAACAAGTAAATAATTAATAAATAAAGTGGAAATTGAATACATTATCCCCTCAATTAACCCAACAACTTTTCCTGTTGAGTTTAGCAGATACATGTCTAGCCTATCTAAAATTTTGGTGCCACCCCTTCAAAGTTATTTTGGCATCAGCTGGTGTTTATATTGATGAAACTCACTGCTTTACCCTATCTTCTGTCTGTTAGATTCTCGATGGAAACAATGCAGCATCTTTGAGGAAAGCAAAAGCTCTTTTTGCCAGGATGAGAAACTTTGAGAAAGCCAAGTGAGAGTCTAGAATGAGTCTGAATGAACGCTGAAAGCTTGGAAGATGTCACAATTGATATAATTTCTAAGAGAAAGCAAAGAAGGAAGGGGAGAGGGGAAAGGAAGGAGGAAAAGAAGACAGTTTAGGTCAGTGGTTCTCAAACTTTTTACCCCGTGACCTCCCTTATATCTACATGTGGATGTTACCCCTGTGTAGTATGCAAATAAAAATATTTTGTTTGTTTTGTATGTGTACTTTCATTCACACATTTATGTATTATGTATTCTTCTCTTAGTCCAGCCAGTGGCCGGATGTATCTGGGGATCACCACAAGGCACAGTCTAGCCAACAGCTTTGACACCAGGAGGTAACAGCCCCACCTCCTTAAGCTTGATTGTACAGACTGGGACATCTTGCACAGTGTGGATGCAGAGAGAGAGAAAAGTGGGATTGACAGCTCCTCTACCGTTCTGGCCAGGACATGCAACATGACACCTTGCTCCTCTCGGGCACAGCAGCTGAAGGCGCAAACCCCATCTTTCTTCTGCCACCCCAGTCAATTTGGTACAAGCTTTCTGCAGGCAGCAGTGCTACAGTTTCCTAGACAACCAGCCAGTCAGCAAAGATGTGTGTGTGCAGTAATGATGGTAACCACCACCAGCACCAAAAGCGCTGCTTTATCTGACTGCTTCTCTGGGTCATCCTGGAACTGATCACCTTCTATGAAGAAACACCCATGCAATGTATCTCCTTTCCCACGCACCACACTCACCCTTGACCATCTCTAGGTTTCAGTGTGCCTGTGTGCATATATGCATGCCTGTGCATACACACACGTGCGTGTGTGTGTGCAGACAGCAGTCATCAGTCAACAACACACCTGAAGGCAGAAAGGTTCCCATCGCAAACCTTTCCCAATCATCCCCCAAAAGTATCTATTCCCTGTGAAGGTGGCTCACACAGGCGTTGAGGCAGGTGCTAGGCATGCCAGAGCCAGATCTGGTGGGGGACTTTCCAAAGAAAAGGAGGCAAGAAGGGAGAGACAGACAGGGAGAGACAGACCGGGAGAGAGGGAGACACTGTAGTTTTGACACTAGTAAGGGGACACTAAGAAAGTTTCTGGCTGCTGATGGAGCAAGGTGCTTACTTTCTCCCCACTTTAGCCCCAGGCAAGCAGAGCACACTGTTTGATTCAACCAAGCCCCTCCCCTCTCTGGAGGGTGAGTGAAAGAGTGCCCAAGGTATTAGTCCCTCCGCTCAAGTAAGATCTTATGAGGCAGAATGAAGGTGGGTTGCCTGTAACCTGAACTCCTTGGATTGGTTGTAATTTTATTAGAGTCCATATTATTGCATCCCACCTTGAGCAACTATCATGCTCTCCCTGAGGGTTTCACCCACAGTTTGAGAACCACTAGCTTAGTGGTGCAGACTGAGAAACCTTGTAGTGCAGTGAGGACAGTCTGAAATCCAAATACTGACTTGAATGGGGTTGCCGTATCTCTGGTATGGCCAGACTTTACCTGGATTCTAGGCAAGCCCATAGGGTCCATTTGGATCACCATCTGGTCTGAATTCCAAGCTTTAATTTTTTTAAAAAAAGGTCTCTACCCCCTGTGTTAGTTGAGATCTACATAGATGCACTCTTGTGTGAAAGAAACCACTCTGTTCTGTGAGAAACAAGTCTGCCCTGCCTTCCAGGCATGAAAGAGAGTAAATCCTACAAGGGAGGGACCACAAGTGGGGAAGGGAGTGTTAGCTGACGCAAGTGGCAGAGTGGAAGAGGCAAGGGAGGGATACATTGAGAGGATGCAAGGTGAAAGGAGGGGGAAAGGAAGTGAGCAGTACAAGTGGTGGCTGCAAGAAGCAAGGGAGGAGCTCATTGTGACGGTGCATGGTGGGGCATGGGAGGGATCAGCAAGGAAGGAGAGTGGATGGTGTAAGCAGCATGTAAGAACCAAGACAGGAGCATAATGTGAGAGTGCAAGATGAGGTCTGGGAGAGAACATCTGGGAAGAGGAGTGGGTGGTGTGAGTGGTGTGGCATGTAAGCAGCAAGGGAGGGACACACTGCAAATTGAGGTGCTGGAGGATTAGACAGGAAAGGGGAGTGAGCGATGAGAGTGGCAGAATGCAACAAGCAAGGGAGCACTTGGAGGGTATGCAGTGATGCAATGGGGAAATTAGGAGGAAGGGAAAGTGAGCAATCTGAGCTGCGGAGGGCAAGAAGCAAAGGAGGAGCATGTTGTGAGAGCATAAAGTTAAGGCAAGGGTGAGTGCACAGGAGAGGAATGAGCAGTCTAAGCAGTTGAGTGCAAGAAGCGAGAGACAGAAGCATTACAATAGTGTGAAGCAAGGTGAGTTGAGGGACACAGTGAAAGAGAAGGGAGAGGAACGAGTGTGAGCACTGGAGTGGAAAAAGCAAGGGAGAGTTGCATTGTGAGTTTGCATCATGAGGCAAGGGAGAGTTAGCCAGAAAGGGGAATGAGTGGTGAAGGCAGCAGAGTGCAAGAAGCAAGGGAGAGGCCTGTAAGGTTTACTGAGAAACACTGATCACCCAAGGTCACATGGTACATGCCATGACCAAAGGGAGATTTGAACTTGGGTCTCCATGTTCCAAGTCTAGCACTTTAAACATTACTCTGTACAGCAGGTCCTCATTATCCACTGGGGTTTGATCCCAGGACCCCCCATGGATACCAAAATTTGTGGATGCTCAAGTCCCATTGTGTACAATGGTCTAGTAAAATGACGTCCCTTACATAAAATGGCAAAATCAAAGTTTGCTTTTTGGATTTTTTTTTATATTTTCTTCTTTTTAATTGAATAATATAAAGAGAGACCAAAAACCCAACAAAACAGAAATATTACAGTGACACTACACACAAAAAAGAAAAGAAAGAAATTAGACTATAAAATAAACTGCACAACAATGCATCATCCAAAAAAAGCAAAACTACAAATATCAAACTAAATTACAAGACAACTACAGAACTACATATAACTAAAAATTGGTTCCTGCCCCTCCTGTACAGAGTCAATAGTAATCCAACAGTAACAATTAACAATTAGATCATAGACTAAAATTAAAGTAAATACTCATTGCCTATTATTTATCTGCATAATAAATCTAAACTTACAATATGAGTTACTAGTTAATGATTCTAAGTAAAGACTGATAATAATTCTAATTTAAGTATTAGAAATCACATTTAAAAATGTAATAATTATTTAATGGTTTTAATTATTAGTAACTTATTATTCTATTCTATAATTAAAATTAGTAATTCTTAAAATAATAATTCCCTGCATAGTAAATATTTTTTTAAAAGCAACAAAGAAAGTAAAGCTATTTTCCAATTACTCTTGTAGTAGAAGTACCAAATTTAGAATTAACACTTTGAGAGAAAAAAAGAGCTATCTTTGTCATCATCAAATACCTCAGTCCTTTCATAACATCTTCTAATAGCTCATAATCATAAACCATTTTCATAAACCTTTCTTCCTCTTTAATTCTTTCTGTTTTTCTTTTTCCCAGTAACAGGGTCATATTTAAGTATGCCTAGAAGGCCTTTTATCAGGACAGCTATACATAATCTGCGTCTTTTGTCCTTATACAGGAAAATTAATTCTTCAAGTCTGTCCCAGCTGAAAAGAAACTTTTTCCCGGAAATAAGTCCATCAGTGAATTGTTATTCTCCTTTTTGCCAAAGAAAACTTCTTGCAAACTCTCAGGTCAATTATCATAAATTCTTCAAAGTCATGTCAGTTCCACATAATTTTGAGTATTCAACTTCACAGTTGCTGGTTGTATCTTTCCAAAATCATCTATGTTCCTTTCTCCATCTTTTTCTGTGTATTTATCTCATCTTGGAACATGATTTCCGAGTCACAGGTCATCTCTTGGTAGGAGTTGTGTTGCATCTTCTTTTTCCTCTGCTTGCCAACATCTGATTTCAATCATTTATTGTATTTTAGGATCCTTATCTTAATCAGATCTATCTTTATGCTCTTGTGACAATGGTGATGATTGTGTGTGTGTCACACCCAAAGTCATCCAGGGGGTTTCTATGACTGAGTGGTGAATCAAACCCTGGTCTCCAGGGTTGTAATCCAACACTCAGACTACTATACCATACTGGCTCTTGATAAGCTGACTAAGCATGTTATAATATTTCCAGGCATTGTTTGATGAGTTGTTCTTCCTCAAGCTATTTCCCCTAGGGTTCTAATCTAGCAAAGCAAGATGGCAGGATAGATGTAACAAGTTGTAGCTGTTACTTAGGTCCTGTCTCCTTGGAGAGAGCTGCCTTTCACTGAGCCTTTGTATTTTAATGTAATCATCTCATAATTCAGACAATTTAGCAGGTGCAGAGTGGTATCGCTCCTGTACTATTGTATGTTGGGAGGCAAGCACATTCAAATGGTGTTTGACTGCCTCTTTGCTGCTGTGCACACTTCAGGGTGCTAGTACTAGAAATACTTCGCAACCTAGAATTCTCTTCTCTTTAAACTAATCCCAACCTTGTTTCCAGCACAGGTGGTCCAGTATCGTGACTTTTTATTTTGGTACAAAGAGGAGCTCAGCAATACTGAGCTTATGGAATAAATTTCATCACTGAGATTTGCTCCCCCTCCCCAACTCCATCTTCAGCAAAAATAACAAGATCTATTCTAGTTTGGCTTAGACTGAAAGGCTCTTTTGCAGGGTAGTAATTTTAGCTAGAGACTGTTGCTACTGACACTGTTGAGTTCTATTTTAAATTTATTGTTGAATTATGTTTTATTATGGTTTTATGTATACTTCATCCTGTATATAAGCTCTGAAGACAAGAAAAATTGACATAAAATGTTTTCAATAAATTCTTCTTCTCTCATCATAATATTAGAGCCCAGAGTCAACCAACAAAGCTGAATGGTAGGGGATTCAGGATAGATAAAATAAAGTCCATGTACAGGCACTACACAGTTAAAACTGTGGAATTCACTGCCACAAGATGTATTTGTGGCTTCCAACCAGGATGGCTTTGAAAGAGGATTAGACAAATTCAATAAAAATAACACTATCAATCACTACTAATCATGGTGGCTATAAATTACTTCCACCATATCTCAGTGTACCTAGTTGTTGAGGAACAGGAGAGAGAAAGGTGCTAGTTTGTTCAGGTTGCCACCATGAGAACAGAATGCTACCCTGGGAAAAATTGTCCCCATATCTGGACTCTTAGTAAATATGACAAAAGATTGTCGTTTGCTTTTTCAAAATGCTCAGATATACTTAGAGCATACAGAAGCACACATGCAAAGAATTGACAGTGGAACCCTCATATTGTTTGCAGCAGGAAAGAAAGTGCAATCCTCTGTACCCTGCCCTCAAAGTAAATCAACTTAATATAGCGGGATTTCCAAAGCAATGTTTACTTGGCCTTGGTGAGACTACAAATTTTAATCAAGGTAGAGGTTTTGCTTGTAAATGAAAAAGAAACATATTGAATCAGGCTAAGAAGTATGGACCATGTTAAAATTTCTACTTTAGTTAGTCATAACAATCAAATGATGTTGCTTTTGGCCTACAGCAGGGTTGAAAACCATATGACTTTCAGATATTATTTGAATTACAACTCCCAGCATTCTTCACTATGGTATTCTCTGACTTGGGGTTGCTGGGATGTGCAGACCAACCACATCTGCAGGGCCACATGATTCCCCACTCCTGGTGTGCAGCAAGACAGGGTAGTGTCAATAACGTGTGGATATAGAGGGGTATTGGCTGTAATGATGTTCAGGGACCTCGGGGGAGGGGGCTTAGCACCAAGAGGAACTGAGAATATGGGGATTTGTTGGCAGGGCCCAACTGTGCAGGTGCTCAAATGAAGAACAGAAAGATTATGAAATTAATCTAAATATACCTCAGGCAAGGTTACTAATGTATTTTGCCAATCACAGCAGAGGAAAGATTGTCCTTTAAAAATTCTTAATATGTTGCTTTTGGTTATTCTTGCATCCAGCTGAGCAGGTTGGAGCTAGGTGAACATTTAGCAACGTTTCCTGTCATGACTATACCTGAATAACTAATGAGTAAAAGGGAAGTAGTTGTAAAGGAGAAAGGTAGGGAGCTGGACAAAACTAATCAGGAATAGGATCTAGCAAGGCTGAGACAAACTAACATGACCAGAGCCCAGAAATTAACTGTACATAGAACAATAGTAACACAGAATCTTAGGCCATTTCCGCACGAGATTGTTATAGCGCTATGATTCCACTTTCAACATCCTATAGAATCCTGGGTTTTGCAGTTTAGGAAGGGGCCGGACAGCTCCTCTCTAAACTGTAAACCCCAGGATTCCATAGGATGTTGAAAATGGAATCATAGCGCTATAAAAGTCTCATGTGGAAATGGCCTTAGAGTTGGAAGGGACCACAAAGACCATCTAGTCCAACCTTCTGCCATGCAGGAATGCACAAGGGAAGCACTCCTAAAGTGCTTTATTTTGCACCCTCTGAAGCAGTCCATTCCATTGTCAGACAACTCTTACAGCCAAGAGGCTCTTCCTAATGTTTACCCCTTGAGGTTTTGTAGCATCCATGCATAGCAGGAAAATTCATGAATTTGAGAATAAAAGCTAATGGCAGAGGGGAGATTTGAACCTCACCCACAAGCAGTCCCAACAAGACTGCAGGTATTTCTTTGAAAAAAGAAAAAAGAGAAAGAAACTGATGCAAAACTACACACTACAAAATTAAATTTAGAACGCACTTTGGACTTGACGATACAGTACAACCCTCTATGATTTTTCAGTTGTCTCTTGAAAAAGATAAAGAGACTACTCACATGATACTGGTCTAACAATATTCATTCCATGTGGGCCACTGTTGTAGCTATCAAAGCAGTTGACTCCTTTCAGATGATTACAACTTTTAGGGTTGTCTTGCCTGCATTTTCAATTCTAGGGTCATTACAATTAATTTGCCCTTCATTTGTCAAGCCACAATACCTTGTCATCTGAGCCAACCTTATGGCTCTCTCTTCTATTCCCAACACACCCTGAGATATTTAGCATTTACCTATTTATTTATTTATTTATTTATCTGATCTGCTTTACCCACAAAAGTGGGGCCATTTCTGCACCATGTCGCTATAATGCTATAGCAGCAGGTTGTTACTAATCCAGGAGCCGTGCTTCCACAGTAGCTACCCCATCCCCAAGCATCACCAAATTGCCATATTTTATTTCCAGAAAAAAACCATTAAGAGCCTCCTATAGAGCTTCAATCCCATCCGCTATAGTAGTGTGGTGCATTATAGTGCTTGAAAGTGCTTCCTGTTATGGCGGATCTAGGAGTAGGTGGGCTGTGGGCCTGCCCAGCTCGCCCCTCCCTCAGTGACTCCCATGGTATGGTAACTTTCTATCACATCTCCCTGTTTATTTTAAATGTCTCCTATGAATCAATTTTTTTTTTATTTTTTCAATACATTTTTAAGCAGTATAGGGCAAAAGTGCAAATACTGGCATGTCATGCTGTTACAGCGTTGCTGCACTGGTACAGCTTCAACTCCCCCCCCCCAAAAAAACAACGACCAATCAAGAGTGGTGGGTCAGGGTGAAGGCGAGGCACAGGAGTGGCCAAGGATACTGTAATGTGGAAGAAACACCAGTGGCAATACTGCTACCCATCCGCTTAAGGGGGAAGGGTGCAGAAAAGAGCATCCCTAACCCGATGGCATTACATGAATGGCGATGCTGCCCTTATAATGGTATAACATGCTAATGGCCTGTAGTGCAGAAATAGCCTGGGATTCAAGGAAGCTCACAAGCTTAAAAAATAGATACAAATAAGGCCACAATAAGTTATGATACTGAAATACAATTGCACAGATTGTCACATTAAACTACAACCAGATTAAAATTTTAAAAGCATGTGAATGAAAAATTTTGGCTCATCTTATCACCATTATAAACCTGTTTCTCAGGCCAGTAAGTGGAGACTGCAATTTGGCAGAGCTTGAATAATGAGATTTCCTTTGGGGGGGGGGTCACTGTCTTAGGCACTTCTTCCATAGGGGAATGGTTTACTTCAGGTCTTAACAGAACTACAAATAGAAAGATGAGCACCTTGATTTTCCAGCCAGGATATTCAGAAAGGAAGAGATATGCAGATTAGGCTGTTCTTTTATTTGATGGTTCTTCATGAGTATATCTTAGCTACGAGAAACAGAGATAGGCAAGGTGTTGAAAAGTCTGAGTGTTTTCCTCTCAGAGTTTTCACTGGCAGATCAGACCAGGAATCCCTTGGATTTGGTAGGCAGCATCTGGCCTGTGGCAGAGAAGAACATATTTGCATTTTTCCAGAGATGCTCCCTTTGAGACAAGGATAATCCTAAATTAATTGAGAAGTCATATTGACTCCAGTAGTGCTCTGCAGTGTACCCATCCTATCCTCTGCTGTAGTTGCTGTAGAAACTGAGAAAAAACTAGAAGACTTGCTTCTTCAAATGAGCCAGCCTGTGATGCTGACTGGGAGGTGCGCGCACACACGCGCACACGCACACACCAGTGATCTTTTATTCCATGCTGCAAGACTTCCCTCCACCCTTTTTTCCAGCAAGTGTGAAACAGGCCTGTCTCTCCTAACTGCTAGCAGCAGCATGAAGCAGAGTTGCTGTCTGTACAAAATCAGTGAGAAATGGCGGAAAGGGGTTTGGTGTGAGAGGCAGGACACCTCTGGAGTAACATACTTAAGGCCTTAGGGGTGCATGAATAAAATCCCAATTGTAGACTAATAGCTGACATATTGTCTAGATTTCAGAACAAAGAGGCCATTTTATTCTCTTTTATGGTTCTTGGCTGACTCCAAGTGGCCAGAGTTTAAACTGAAAATTATCCTTTTTTTAAAAAAAAAAAAAGGAGATCACTTCTCAAACCTTAGAAGAGCTTTCTCCAAAATAATATTATTAATTTGCTTTTATTTGGAAAGTTTTAATGGCTTGTTTATGTTATCATTCTGGAAATATACCACACAAAGAAGCATTGTTTACAAGGGATAAGTAAGAAATTTGATCCAGTATGTTTTTTAACTAAGAACTGACCAACACTTACAGATTTCTTCATATTAGATCAGATAATACTTATTTTACCCTTCTTTCAGATTCTGTTAATGAAATTACTCTTAAAGTGGAAAAATTTTGTGTTCTTGGAATTACTAGGAGCCAGATAGTCAAAATTCTCTTAGTAATTTTATCAGACGTAGCAGACCTCACTAGATTTCTTACTGGAGAGACATTTTTGTCACTGCTTGCGTACAGGCTGGAATTTTCCTAGACTGTTATTTGGAGCCTGTTCATTTTATATGTATTTGTTTATTCACATTAAAAAAGTAAATAACCTCAGATTTTAAAAAATTGAATGTAGGAGATACCAAAACTGACTGGTCCATTTATGTAGACTTTGGCCCTTTCCGCACGAAGCTGGTGAATCGGTTTGTGCCATTCCTTACTGGATTTTCTGGGCTAAAAACAAAGCAGACTTTCCCTCATTTCCTTCTGCACAGCTACTGCGTATGTTCCATTCTGATTCGGAGGAGTGCAAGTTCATCAATCCACCCTTCCTCTGCCGTGGCCACTCCTGCTACTCCCCTCACTCCAACCCGTCGGCTGTGATTGGCCCTTTTTTTTTTTTTGGGTATGGTTTAGTACATCATTGCATACATCCATACGTCCATACTACCCCCTGACCCCTCCCATGAGCCCTCCCCGACCACCAATTCGCACTGGCGCAAATGTACGTGTCTGCACCACTGTGAAAGTACGGATTAGATCGATCTGGAAAACTGGAAAAACAATTTCTTCCGGTTTTCAAATAGTGTGCTTTACCATCACATGGGGGCGTATCTAGTTGGAATTACGTGCCAAATGAAGGTAAATAAACTGAACCTAATCTGCTCCAAGGTGCAGAAGACCTCCATGGCAAGACGCATTGGCCCGCCTTAATAACTGCGTGCGGAAAGGGCCTAGCGTGCCAACCCCTTAGAAGTCTCCAGCCATTTAAAACTGTTCAACTATACTAGTGCTGAATTAGCACTGCCAGAGGTTTTTTTTTTCCTAATATACTCTTTATCTTCAACTCCTATATGGTAGTGAGGTACAAGATAGTCCTCTCCATGATGGGAATATTTGCAAACCAAGCCTGAACTCTTCCTAGAACCCAAAATGACCAAACTGGGGCTATCATACATTGCATATGTTATGATACAACATGCCTCATTAGAAAAGATAGTGCTTGGTAAAGTAG
Organism: Iguana delicatissima; assembly: GCA_948472985.1. NCBI lineage: Eukaryota > Metazoa > Chordata > Lepidosauria > Squamata > Iguanidae > Iguana > Iguana delicatissima. The sequence goes on from CAOKZL010001288.1 coordinate 166,623, forward strand.
AAGCAATAGAAAAAGGGGAAGAATCTACTTCAGAAAAATATAAAGAGGGGGCCAAGACAGGCTTTAGCAGTGAGTTTTGCCAGCCCCTGGCATCTGCTCAAGGATAGCAGTGTTGACACTAATCCTGAAAGTGCTTGGTTCTTTCTTGAAGCAAGCCTTGATGAGCATCTAGAAAGAAAGGAAGGTGCTGTAGAGTGACATAGACATGGGGTAGTAACTAAAAATCTGAGTTGTAAGCCAAGAAGTCCCTGGCTCAAAATGCAGCTTATCCAGAAATTCTGGGATTGTTAAGGCCAGTTGTTTTGTCCAATCAAAGTTTGAGGTTCACAGAGAAGCTGGGCTGCAGCAGAGGCACCTGCTGATAGAGCAGAATCACATCAAGTAAGGGTTATGCTGGTCAGAGTCACAGGAGGGTCAGGGTCAGGGTCAGAGTCACAGCAGGGATGTCAAAGTCATGTCTGGCAAGATAGAGTTGTGTTCAGGCAACACAATCAGTTGGGCAAAGCACTGTGGAAGGAAACAGTAAAAGCATTCTCACTTGCAGAAGGAAAATCTCTGTTACCTCAGTAAGATTCTGCAAGCTTCTGTGCAGCTGGCTGGTCTGGTCTTGCTGTGCTCGCTGCTCTCTCTGAGGAGCTAGTTGTGCCTTCATAGAGGCAGTGCCTAATTCTGTGGCCATTGGCTGCTAACGCTATGGGGAGAAGTGGTGGGGAGAGGCAATTTCTTCCTGTAGGTGTTTTTCTCTGATTTTAAAGGGTCTTGAGAACATAACACCATACCCTCCCTCCCATATATGCACAGCCACACATTCAGAGAACAGAAATCTCAACTTGGCAGGAGAACACTGGGAGGGGAGCGGAATGAATGTGAGCAGCCAGGTTCTCCATGCAGCATTCCTGTCTATAGCTCTTCTTGATAAGGTATTATGTATCTTGAAATCAGTGATTGCCCATGCCTCTCGTTCTTCTTCCTGAGTGACCTTTGTAGGGGGCAGACAAGCCTGGAGGAACTGTACTGGAGCTGTACAGGTTATGCAAAGCCACACAAGCTCTTCTCCTTTAAGGGTGGGCAAATTGTCGTTTTGTGTCAGCATGGGTGCTATAGGTGCCCTTGGCCTGGTCTAAAAGTCTTCTGAGGGTCAGTTCATATGGTCCATAACTCTTCCAGGTATCAGCCCACCTCATGTTCATTCATGGGAGAGCAAGGGAATGGAAAATAACTAGAATAGCAGATAAAGTTAGTTTTAAAAAATGGATACAGTGTAGAGAAATGAAGAGTTTTTGTAAGCGAGCGGTGCAAATGGCAGTATTGTGCCCCCATTAGCTTGCTGGCATGTTTTCCAACAGCATAAAAATTGCTCTAGGTCTAATTGGTGCACTACACATCCCCATCTAATGAGATTGATGAGTGAAGAAGAAGTGCATTTCCATTTGCACTGCACAAAAGAGTTCCTTCCCAAATCTCACAATGAACTGAAGTCCGTAACCGAAGACTGTGGAAATCTGTTGTGGAATCTGAAAATGGGATGTAAATACATATACTTTTGTCTCACTTGCTGTCAGGGTGCCTGCAAGCTGCAAGGAAGAAGTGAGACATTTTGATGAGCACAGTGCAGTTTAGAAATAAAATCGAATGTGATCATATTCCAGGGTCTATCTGGACTGGACAACGGGAGAATTAGATGCTCTGGCCAATGGGCTTGGTCTTTTGTGTGCATGCATGTCTCATATCTTGTGACATACCTCTTCCCTCACCCAGGACTTCCAGATGTACATAAGAGCTCACTGGAGCAGCCATGGCAGCCGTGGCGGCAGCTGGAAAAGATTTTCCTCATAAAGGCACATGCGGAATAGAAGGGAAGGGGGCGGGAAGTTGAAGAAAGGGAGGAAGGTGACACCCCCCCACACACACGCACAGACACTCCCGGTCACCTGGGATTCTCTCCCCTCTCCCAGAGGGATTCCAGACTCGGGAAATGAAAGCCCCCCGAGAGAGAAGGGGAGGGGAACGCCTAACAACGCGGCTCTCTTGACAGCAACCTGGGAAGTGAGAGAGTTTGAAAGAGCCGCCATTTAGGACACCGCAGGAGTGTGGAGCAGCGAACTTGCACTGCTCCTCGTGGTGACGGACTTACCCGGTTTCTGGTAAGCTTCGTTTCTGCGCGTTTTACCCTGTTTCTCCCTCCACGTGTGGAAAGGGCCTCAGATTCAATTTTACATCAATGCCAATTAACACAATTGCCAAGTAAATAATATTTTGTCAATTAAACCATATCAATCAGTGGGGGGATTACATGGGATATGATCTATGATAGTTATGAGACTGTGGAACTTGGAACTTTGCCAATATGACAGCCAGTTCTCATAAAGACATGCTCTGATCAAACTTCTTGTTATCCATAAAGATTCAAAATCCATGCATGCTCCCATACAATGGGCCCTCTAGATCTGCAGGGGCTCCATCCCAGGTACCCCTGTATAAAAGAAAAAACGTGAGTGCTTGTGTCCCATAATACCTAATGGCAATGGCATGTATTAGAATAGTGCAACAGCAAGTGCAATCAAGGGAGGAAGTGTAGTCCATGGCAATTATCAGCTTATCTCTATTCATAGAATCATAGAAATGTAGAGTTGGAAGAGACCACAGGGGCCATCCAGTCCAGCCCCCTGCCATGCAGGAACACCCTCAAAGCACACTGAACAAAGCATGTTCAGGAGGCAATTTGAATACTACAAGATAGGAACACACATTTTAACAAATTTCATTCACATGGGCAAAAACAAATAATTTAGCTTGTTTTCTATATACTACAAGAATGTCCTCAAAAAGTTGCACTCAAACCTGGGGAAAATACAGCTCTTCAAGACAGAAGCCCATCTGTATTAGGGACTGATGCAAACAGCTCTGAAACAATTATTGATCTCCCCAGAATTTTTTGGTGGACTGACTAGCATCTCTTTCTTTGCATACTTTAGTAAACTGAGCTTCTGCAATAGCTTCTTCTAGGGGACAGGCTTTCTGGCAAACATTGTGCAACTGACACTTGAAGAGCTTGTTTCATTAAAGACAACGTCTGATGTTGTGTTGCTCACAAATGTGGACATACAGGAGAAAACCACATTGCCCTTTCACAGCTCCAGTCTTGGGAGACTGAATGAAGCTGAGTCAGAGACTGGGAAGACACATCAGATACTTACTTATTTATTTATTTGTTGTTGTTATATGCCTTCAAGTTGATTCTGACCTATGGTAACTTTATGGTAGAATTTTCTTAGCAAGATCTATTCACAGGAGGTTTGTGATTAGCTTTCTCTGAGGCGGAGAGAATGTGACTTGCTCAAGGTACTCCAGGGGTTTCCAAGGCTGAATGAGGATTTGAACTCTGATCTCCCAGAATCCTAGTCCAATAGTCAGATCACTACATGTTGATGAATCACACTTACTTACTTATTGTATTTGCTGGCATATAAGACTCACTTTTCACCCTGAAAAATACTGTTTGAAAATGGGGTGCATCTTATACACCAGTGTGTCTTGTACACCAGCAACTTGTATTTGCCAACATATAAATAGGGTGTGTCATATACGTCAGTAAATATGGTACTTAATTTACTCATTTAATAACCTGTCTTTCTTCCAGCATGGAACCCAAGGCAGCTTACAATATATGTTGAAGAACACCTAAAACAATATATAATATATACGTTTTTAATACCGTTAAATAAACAATCCAGGTAAAATATTACATTAAAACAGTTACTTTGTTGTCACATTCAAAGACACAGCAGGTGTGACAGAGTCACATCTAGAAAAGTGTTATTTTATTCTAAGGCAAGCCAGACTGTCAGAACCCTGGACAGAGCAATGAGAGACAAGAAAGGCGATGAACCACTGTGCGCTGCAGATTCAGAGCAGTACTGTGCAAATCATTTCCTGTGCCCAGGGACCAACTTTGCAACCATTTAAAAAAGAATTTCTTTAACCTTCAAACAGACAGGCAAGACATTTTAGTCCCTCAGATTTCCTGCATGATTGAAACAGAATTAGACCTACAAGGAAAGCATTTTACAATGTTGTCATCTAAAGCGTTATAAGCTACATCCCTGAGTTTCAGCCTCCTGCCTTGAACAGTTTGTTTTGAAACAGACAAAAGGAATAATTAAACAAAACAAACATCACAATCATGTTGGCTATAGTTGATAGGAACTGAGAACATTCCATTCATATGAACACATTTTCCGCCTTCTGGATTTTTGAGTGTGCGGTAATATCCTTGACTTTTGACCCACACAAACACTCTATAGACATCAGCCTTTTTATACTCCTCAATACCTTGGAATTCTCATTCAATTTAGAAAATATTCCAGACAAGAAATTCTAAATGAGTCACTAGAACATTTTGAGATCAGAGAACACACCTTGCCTGCAAGGTTCTCAGCTCTTAAAGATTTTCTTTTATTAAAAAAAAGGGGGGGCAGACACGCTATTTAAAAATAGAAGACCAGTTCTAATGTGCTGCTATTTCATTTCTTGTACTTTGTGATGGAATTTGTTCCTCTCCTTACTCAAAGTGTTTTTTAGCTCCCTCATTGAGTATAACATTTTATAGGAGTCAGAATTATAATAAGCATTTAGGAAGAGAAATATTTACATAAAGTATGTGCAACTGTTTAAGAACCACATTAGCAGAAATGTTCAAAAGTGTGTTAGGAGATATTAAGGTGAATGGAGTTCTGGATCCTTTAAAGGCCATCTTGAAGATAAAATAATCTGCCTTTAACAGCTTTGATGCTGTTACTGAGACAGGTGCAACAAAGGTGTCCAAAGCTGCATGTAGCCCAGTTATTTGGGATTATACCCAATGGAGATGGACAAAGTGCTTCCAAAATTGCACCTGACCACGTGTTCCCCTGATCCTTGCTCTTCATGGCTGATTACAAATCCCAAAACGGTATGGCTGAGTGAATCCAGAATGTGATCATGCTTCTTATGGAATCAAGAAATGTAGAGTTGGAAGGGTCTTCATGGTCATCTAGTCCAACACACTGCCACTGCCAGAATCTACAACTAAACCATGACTGAGTGATGGCCATCCATTCATTAGAGATTTAAAAATCTCTAATGAAAAAAGTATGCCACTTTCTGAGGTATTCAGTTTCAATGTGAAAAACTTCTTAATGTTAAGATGATTCTTCCAAATGTATAGTTAGACTCTCCTTTCTTGTAATTTCAATTGTTCCTAGTCTTATCCTCTCTAGTAGCATAGAAAAAAAGCTTTGATCTTCCATAAAACAGCCCTTTAAGTATTTGAAGATGGCTGTCGTGCTATTTGTCAATCTTTTCCACCACATATGAAAGAAAGTCCCTTTCCAACACTTATCTGAGAAACTTTTATACATTTTGGACAGTTTCTCTGGGATCAAATACCAAATGTTTGAAGAGTTTCATCTGTCATCCATTGAGTTTCATCTGTCATCCATTGAGGCTTGTCTTTGTTTATGGCTTCAGATACTATATTTTTGCGTTCCATCCTGACACACACAAACTCTGGCTTCAATCCAGAGTTCTTTCGACTCCTGGTCAATAAGGTTTAATAGTGCAAATCTATTCTTTTACATTATCTTTACACTCTACAGAGGTGTCCTTCAGGCTGTATTTTGGTATGATGATTGGGTTAGTGTTAGCTAAAGCTTTACTCTAATTTTTGATATTAGCGGTTCATAGTCTGTGCCACAATCTGCTCTTGGTCTTGTTTTGCAGAGAGAATGGAGTTTCTCCATCTTCTGCTTCCAGTTATGTAGTCAGTTTGATTTCTATATTGCTGATCAGGTAATGCCCATGGGTACAGTTGCTTCTTTGGTTGCTTGAAGAATGTGTTTGTGATGAGCAAATGGCTGTCCTCACAAAATTCAATCAGTTGCTCTCTAGCTTCACTTCTTTATCCTAGGCCAAATTTTCCTACAATCTTTGATTCTGTTGTTTTTCCCAGTATTGCATTCTAATAGCCAATGATTAACAAGAACTCCAATTTTCGTGTGTGGTCAATTTCCTCCTGGGCTATAGCATAAAATCATTCAGTTTCTTCTTCTTCTGCCTCTATAGTTGAAACATAAACTTGGATTATGGTTATATTGATAAGTTTTCCTTGAAATCTTATAGCTATGATTTGGTCAGACTTTGCATTATATACTTTGACTGTCTTTATTACATCTGTCCTCGCTATTAAAGCCACTTCATTTGCTCTTAGATTTTTATTTTCTGAGGAGAACATTATGTAATTGTCTGACTCAAAATGTCCCATTCCTGTCCACTGTAGCTTGCTCATCCCAATTACTGCAATGTTTATATATCCCATTTCTTGTTTTACTATGTCTGGTTTCCCTTGATTCATGTTTTTCACACTCCATGTTCCTATACTATGTGTTGTACAGCTTCAGACTTTCCTTTCACCTCTGAGCACATTAACAGCTCAACATTATCCAGTTGCATCATTAGCCACACCATTACTTGTAGCTGTCTTCTGCTGTACCCCAGTAGCCTTCCAAGCTGAGAGTGTCATCTTTTGGCATTATTTCTTATTTCATTTTGGATTGTCTCATCATAGAGCATGCCTCCTTCTGTCCACTACTGACCAATATTAGCTTTGGTGCCACTACCTTTTCTCTGAGACATCCTTTGCTAGAGTCACCACCCACTGCTGCGGTTGCCCAGTAGCTGTTTGTCACATTTTGTCTGGCTTCTCAGAAGCCTATCTGACATGAGAGATCCTACCAGCAGCATAGCCTGCCCAACTAAGCCTACCTTTTTAAGCCATCTAGCCCCCAGCCAACAAAGGAATTTCCAAAGTGCTGAAAATCAAAGCAGTTAGCAATGATGTATCCAGCCCTCTCCCATTAGCACAGCACATTGCAACTGGTAGTAGAAGGAACCCTGTGGAGTCCTGTTACAGCTTCCTGTTGCAGCCCACCCACTACCAGGAGGCACTGCTGTTCTTACCCTCAGGCATTGATTTGCTGAGGTAGTTGCCTCACTGTGCCTAAAGGTAGGGATAGTCCCAAATGCAGTATCTTCCTATCAGCTTCTCCATATTTTGTCTAAACACCATTAAGGATTGCATAGTGCCTTACTAGTTGCATCATGACTCATGTGATTGATGGTGCACCCAGACAGTTGGCTGCTAGCACTATGTGAGCCCTTTTTAACAACTTCACACTGACCGTGCAATACTTATTAATCTTTAATGATTTCTAGATTCCGCCCACCCATGAAAAATAGTCAGAAACTTCAGAGTTGACTGGGGCTGCCAGAAGGAAATAATTGACTCTGATACTAGGCCAGTACCATAGTGTATTGTTTTTCAGGACTAAAGTTTGCTTGTGCAAACACTGATCAACATATGCTGATAATTCCTGAGTTGAATGGTGATAAACTACCAGATTCATGTCTAGAAGACAGTTTTATTTCTCCTGTATTTGGATAATAGTCATGTATTACCATTTCCACCACCAAATCTAACAGTCAGCCTTAACAGGAATGCCCATTCTTCCCCTTAGCCCCAGAATATAATGATAGGGGAAAGCACATCTCTCATTTCTGCAGATTCTGACTGGCCCACAGCTCTGCCTCTAGACTGCATCCTGCATGCCATAATAGAAGCCGTCATAGAAACTGGCCGGGTGGCTGCTGCGGCTGTTGCATTTACTGGCAAAAACCCAGCTGGTTCTGTAACTGAGTGCTGCAAAGTCAGAGGCAGGTTAAGTAAAGCAGAAAGCAGAAACGGGATGGAAGAGGGACAGAAGGAAAGGCTGGAGGCTACGGGGGGTAGAAAATAGAAGCGCAAGTCCATACGCATACATGCATGAGTATGTGTTATCTGCTGAAATATAGAAGATTACTCAGGAGAACTCAGTACCCTTTGGCAAGACAGAGGAGACATCTGAGCTCCCAGCAGCAGCAGGAGGAATGATTGCAGGAAAGCAGCATCTCTGCGCTGAACAGCCACATGATGCAGACTATGAAGGGAAGAGTATAGCTGCAGACATTCCTTCTCTCTCAGGATCAAGGCTGGTACAGAGAAAAGCTCCTGATAGATTTTAGGCAAGAAGAGGTGTGAGAGGGAAATGGAAGCAGGCAAGCTTGCTATGCCCAGAACCAAGCAGAGCTGAGCCCAGTAAAACTTTCTCAAAGCCCTGCAGCAAGGAGCCTTTCCTGCCCATCTAGCATCTGTACAGTTCAGGTGGCCTACTGGGTGGGGCCTGGTGGTCCTGAAGAAATCTGCATCCATGTCTAAGGGAGGGGAGGTAGCATACATCCCAGATGATTCTGACTTCAGCAGTTTCCGGCACCAATGTGAGAGCCACGACGGCTGGAGTCGACAGTACAGCAAAGGAGGAGTGATTGTATGGAGCCAGGTGCAGGAGGAGAACACGACTGTCCAAAAAATCAAGGTAAGGACCACATTTAGGATACATGCTGATATCACTAGGGCTGAAGATGTACAGATACTGCAGCCCAAGCCTACCCTATCTGCTCGAGGGCCTTTCCTCCCAGCTCCTTGTCCTAGACACAATAGTCTATGAAGCAGAAATATGCTCCCCATACTTTTGCTCCCTTTTGCTGCATCCAGTTCTGGAATTATTGCTCCATCCAGGCAACAGAAGGTGCAATGTTTCAACTCAGCTACTGTTGTAGGAAGATACTTGGGGCTCCTTCTTAGAAAAAAGTCTTCTTTTCTCCTGATCTTTTTGTCTATGAGATATCTTTGCTATTTCAGTCTCTAAGCACATTCTTCAGATAGAAATCTCCCTGTTCAACTTTCTTTTTAAAATTCTTTCTTTGTACTCAAATTGAAAGAGAGATAAAGAGAACCAAGAGGAGAATGCACAAAGCTCATTCTTTGTATTTTCAAGTGACTTGCCCCGGACTTATGACAATGCAGCCTTTTCTGGTTCCAATCCCCACCCATTAAAGATACCTCTTTTGGGGTGGGCTGCTACATATTTCCAGTAGAAAGATCAAGACCAATAGAAAGCAAAACCTTATTTACCTGTCCATATGAGGACAAAAGAGGATGGAAAATTAATTAACCCATTGAAGGTTGTGTAGAAAAGGATATTCCACTAATCAAACTTCTTCCACAAGCTGCATTTCTCTAACACCCTAAGGTACAAGTATTTTTGATGTTCCACTTTTCATTTACACATGCTACCATCATGTTGAAAATAGCAAAAAAAGAAGTTTCTGTGGGTTGCCAGAACTTCCACTCATTTGATTTCCTTGGCTTTTGTTTGGCTTTTTCCAGATTTTTCTGACAAAAAAAGTTGGGGGGGAATGATGTTGTCTGTTGGCAATGACATGACAACCTTAGCAATGGCTTTAGATATTTTCTTTACACCTTTGCAGGTGTGGCCTGTTCCCTCCATATAAGAGGTGTAGGGAATCCATTCTGGGTTTTATTCCATAGCTCAAAGGAGCTATCAGAGGTGCTGACACCTTTCCCCCGCAAACAATGTCAGCACCTTGGATGGCTTCTTTAAATCCAGAATAAAATCTTTTTGAGAGCTGCTTTTGACTCCCTGACAGGAGAAAGGTGGGATACAAATTAAAACATACATGCAGGCATGCATACATTCATACACAGAGTGGATGTACTGCACTCCTGACAGGTAAGCCTCATGTCACAAATGGACCTTCAATCATGGCTAGATTAAGGCCATTTCTGTATTATACTGGTATAGTGCTGTTATTCCACTTTCAATAACCTGTGGAATTCTGGGGTTTGCCATTTACTGAGGCCAAAGAACTCTCTGGCTGAGAATTCTAAATGCCCCTCCCTAAACTGCAAACCCCAGGATTCCATAGGGTGTTGAATAGCACTATAACAATATAGTGCAGAAATGATCTAAGTAATAGGTTAGGAGGGCTGCAGCCTTTGACGTACTATTTCAGGCTTCAGAGGTCCCACTTGCTTACTAAGTGTTATTATTCCACTGTCAACATCCTATGGAATCCTGGGGTTTGCAGCTGGGTCAGGCATTCAGAATTCTCAACCTGAGAGCTCTTTGGCCTCAGTAAACTACAAACTCCAGGATTCCACAGGATGATGAAAGTAGATAATAGCACTATAACAGCACAGTGCAGAAACGGCCAAAGATCCTCAGCTTTCAAATATTTTTTTAAAAAAATCCCAAATCTCTAATCCTTATAGAACCCAGGATATGAGACAAAAATTCATGCACAATTCTGACCAATAGTTTCCTGAGAAATAAGGCTGCCAGCACCTTTCAGTGTGTTTGGCTAACAAGTGAAACCTTTGCCATGGCTCAAGTAACCATTTGCTTGTAGAAGAGGCTTTCTTGTTCACTATCCACAACCTCCATACATTCTTTTAGTCTACACTTTTAGAATAGTATTTACTTCCAATGGAGAAATCCAGAACTTCAGGGAAGCTGTGGCTGGGCAATTCTATATCCAATAAGCAGCACCAATGAGATGAGTTTGTGTTCTTTGAGGTTTCAGTATTTGCAACAAAAAACAAATGAGTAATTTTATTGCGTGTTTCAAAACTTTAAAAAAAAATCAGTTCAACGCAAATTAACTCCATCATTATATCTATGATGAGTGTATGCACACAGACAGGGATGGGGGAGGCACTCTGGCTGAAGCCAGTGAGAGTTCCATGGGCCCTACAAAGTAACCCATTGTTATTATCTACACATTGTTGGAAAGGATTGGAGTAGGATAATCCAGTGCACTCTGCTGGTGGGTGGTGGTGGTTTTAGCAGAATGGAATAGATGGGAGTGGGGCTATGATATTAAATAGTAGGAGAATACTTGTAGTTTAGTAACAGTGCTATCCCCTCCATATCTAGATCTAAGTCCCATTTTGCTTAGCTAATGGGATACAAAGTGTACCCTCTTAACTGGCAATAAACTCCATTCAGCTCAAGGACAATGTATTTTTCTAATTTTAAAATCCTAGCCTCAATTCTAAAAGTTGGTATCAGTCCTCAGGCTCCTTCCTGAGCATCTCTCCAGTGGATATATGTTGTCTCTAGTGCATATGTATGTAAATCCAGACTCAAAATTACATAACCATCCATATGTTGTTGAACTGCAAGTCCCAGGAGCCCTAGACAGCATAGCTAGTGGTGAGGAATGCTGGGCACTGTAGACCAGTGATGTTTGGAGGGCCATGTGCTTCCCTCACTAATGTTAATCTTACATCCTCTCCAAGCAACAGATGGGCAGTTGGGATTACCCCCTTGTTGCCCTCCTGCTGAGTGGTGAAGAAGTTAAAAGCCAAAATATGCTTGCTTCTTGAAGGAGCAGCTACTCCCTCTCTCCCCAGTCACTGGGTGGGTTAGAGGTCCCCCTCCCCTGCTTTGCCACTCAGAGATAATGGTTGCTCCCACACTTAGGGTTCTTGGTGCTACTGATTCAGTAGAAAAAGATGGAACTAGCTGCTCAGTGCCTTCTAATTACACTCCATCACAAAATGCTCAGATCTTCTTGGGGGGAGGAGAACAAAGCAGTGGGAAAACATGGTAAGGTAATAAGTTGAAGACACTGATGTCAGGAACTCTTGTAAAATTCTATGAATGATTGCACCACTAAAGCCTCATTTGGAAACATGGAGACAGTGCAGGTGACTAAGGAGCTGAGGTGGCAGCTTTTTCAATAACTACACCCACTACACTTCACTGTCCAGAGACAGCAGTGTCAGCTGATATAAAGTTGAAGGTTTTCACAGCCAGAATCCATGGGTTGTTGCTGGTTTTTCAGGCTATGAGGCCATGTTCTAGTAGTATTTGCTCCTGATGTTTCTCCTGAATCTGTGGCTGGCATCTACAGAGGATCTGGAGATACAGAGGTGGAATGGAGTATATATACTTGTGTGATCCTCGGGGGGGGGGGGAGGGATTTGGACTAGCCTAGGGGCTAGTGCACTCAACAGTGGGCTATCTCACAGGCCAGCTGCATCACAAATGCAAATCCCTCCCACTCGGGGATCACACAAGTATATATACTCCATTCCACCTCCATGTCTCCAGATCCTCTGAAGATGCCAGCCACAGATGCAGGTGAAACGTCAGGAGCAAATACTACTAGAACACCATCTCATAGCCTGAAAAACCCACAACAACTCAGTGTCAGCCAAGCTCTATAGCAGTGGTTCTCAACCTGTGGGTCCCCAGATGTTTTTGGACTTCAGCTCCCAGAAGCCCTGAGCATTGACCATAGTGGCTGGGGCTTCTGGGAGCTGAAGTCCACAAACATCTGGGGACCCACAGGTTGAGAACCACTGCTCTATAGGGACAGGTGGGATGGAGGGAAGGATTACTATATGCAGAGTCAGCCTTTTCTAGCATTCTCCACATCCTCCTCTCCTCCAATGACCCTAAGGATACTTAAGCAATGCATTACAGTTAACTAAGCTGAGGAGCAGTTGTTGAGAAGGGTTGGCTGCTGTTATGTTTGATTCTGTTCTCTGCTGAACAAAAGCCTGGATGGCTTCCACCCCCTGTTACAGCCAAACTGATCTTGGTTATTAATCCCACTCCTTGAGCAAGAAACTACCCAGCAAAACTACTAGGACTAAGATTTTTGCATCGGAATAAAAATGGTGATGTAAACACCATTTTTAGGTCATGTGTTCAAAGTCATGTATAATTGGGTTACATATTAACATCACTTTACCAAGCAGCAGGAGGTCTCTGGGGCCTAGTCTTTATGAAGAAATGGAAGCCTTTTGCTGTTTACGTTACACAAGGTTTGTTTCTACCATATATATAGACTGAGCATAAGGTGGGGCTTCACAACACTACAGTGGATTGCTGTTCCCCATTCTTTGTCTAATGCAACCCAGAGTACTACAGGATTTCCTTGAAATTTAGGCCCTTTCCTCACGAGGCGAGGGAATCGCTCCGTGCTGTTACCTACCGCTTCTTCTGGGGTCCGAAGCAAGGTGGACTGTCCCTGAAGCCCTTCTGCAGGCTTCCTCCTTGGTCCAGGGTGAATCGGAGCAGTGCGAGGTCTGTAGATCCGCACTGCTCCGGCTTCCAAAATGGCGGCTTCCAGCTTCCAAAATGGCGGCCTCCAGCTTCCAAAATGGCAGCTTCCTGTTGGTCGTGCGTCTCGACCAACCGCTGAAGCTCACCACGCCTAAAGCCCACCCTCCGGAGATCGCAGGCTCGCATTGGTGTGAGCCTGCGAATCTGCACAAGGGAGCAGGAACGCAATGGTGCATTCCAGGAAAATAAAGGCCCTTTCCGCACCAGGCAATTAGAACGGGGCAGTGTGTCCTCTCACAGAGGTCGTCTGCACCTTGGAGCGGACTTGGTTCAGACTATTTACCGGAGATCTGCACCTAAGTCCACTCCGAAACGCACCCAAGTGGTCCTCCAGCATCTTTTTGAAAGACCGGAAAAAACAGGTCTTTATTTTCCTGGAATGCACCATTGCGTTCCTGCTCCCTTCTGCAGATTCGCAGGCTCGCACCAATGCAAGCCTGCGATCTCCGGAGGGCGGGCTTTAGGCGTGGTGAGCTTCAGCGGTTGGTTGGGATGCACGACCAACAGGAAGCTGCCATTTTGGAAGCCGGAAGCCGCCATTTTGGAAGCCAGAGCAGTGCGGATCTACAGACCTAGCACTGCTTCGATTCACCCTGGACCAAAGAGGAGCCCTGCAGAAGGGCTTTAGGGACAGTCCACCTTGCTTTGGACCCCAGAAGAAGCAGTAGGTAACAGCACGGAGCGATTCCCTCGCCTCGTGCGGAAAGGGCCAAAGACCTGTTTTTTCCAGTCTTTCAAAAAGACGCTGGAGGACCACTTGGGGCCGTTTCGGAGTGGACTGAGGTGCGGATCTCCGGTAAATAGTCTGAACCAAGTCCGCTCCAAGGTGCAGACTACCTCTGTGAGAGGACGCACTGTCCTGTCCTAATTGCCTAGTGTGGAAAGGGCCTTAGTTTATTCTCCCCTTTTCAAACTGACTTTGAGCACAGATTATCTAGGCACTACAAAGGCCATTTCCACACTAGACTTTTAGAGTACTATCATTTCACTTTCAACATCCTGTGGAATTCTGGAGTTTCTCTCTGGCTGAGAATTCTGAAGGCCCCTCCCTAAACTGCAAACCACAGAATTCCATAGGATGTGGAAAGTGGAATAATAGCACTATAACAGTCTAATGAGTAAATGGCCAAAGTCTGCTTTTATTGCTTTCACCCAGGATTCAATTAGTGCGTTTCTAAGCACACCTAAGTATCCCTGACCTCCCAGCTCTGAGCTATCCCAGCTCTCATTAAAACAGTAACAGAATGTTACCAGCCATTGGCTATCCATTGTTAGATCCTTGAGGAGAGTTGCTCTGAGCCTCTCCATTAACAGCTCTACTGAGTGAATTCTTAGCATAAAAATTTATAGAGTTGGAAGAGGCCCTGAATTGATTTGCAGTCAGAAGCACTGGATTGTAAAGATCTCTTGAAAGGTCATTCAGACTAAATCCAAACATATACCAGTTCCAGACTCATAGGTCACTCTTATTTATTTATTTTATCTTTGTGAATAGCAGCAAGCCCTTGATGTCCTAATGAGAGAACTCTGTGACTGCTATCAGTCACATTGGGGACAAAGAACTTAAAAACTCTTTATCTGTGCTAGAAGAGAAGAGTTCAGAAGCAGAGAGAAATAGCTAGTCCTGAAGGCCATATATTTGGTCAGGTCACTCAAAGATCGTGTGAGGAATAGCAACAGGTCTAGGGGCCCAGTAGAAAAGAAGAAGTAGAGGAAGAACTTCTCCCAAGGAATGAGATCACTGAGTGAGTGATCAGACACTCAAGAGAAGTAGCTGAAGGCAGAGTTACAGAAACCCAGAGCACGAAAGAAGTTATTCACAAGAAGAATAACAAACATGGGTTTATTTGGACACACACATACATGCACACAGCCCTGGAGCTTATCTGTGCAAAGAACTCGTTAACAGAGCACAGCTTCATTTTAGTTACGTCTGAGTGCCAGACCAATACATCTCCACAGCTGTGCATCAGGAAGTCTGGCTGGGATGATTATGGATAAAGCACTATGAACAAATGCAGCAGCACACAACACATGTGGATAGAAAATGTCCATGCAGAACATGGTCTTCTTTGGCTTTTGTCTCCCTCTAATCTTTCTTCTAATCAAATCAGGCCCTTTTCACATGCTATTTCCTATGCGAAATGGCCACAGGAGCGATGCAGGATCGCGAGGACGGCTGCGCATGACATCCTAGTGATCACATGTTGCTCCCACAGCAATCGTGCGGCAATCACGCAGTATATCATTTTCGGCTCTTTGCCGAAAATGATGCGCAATTACGTGTCCCTCCCACACTTACCTTGCATGCAGAAAGTCAGGAAGTGTGGCCATCATGATTCCTCCCCCAGCACAGCCTGGGAAAGTACCCAGCTGCACTGCAGAAGGAAGGGGCAGAGCTATTGCACGTCCTTCCATCCAGCACAGAGCTGGTGCAGAGGGAAGCGCAGGGGACACGATTCCCTCCCGGAGGAGGCTTTTTGCGTGATCCCAGCATGATGCCAGCGGTACCAGTAAGGTGTGAAAAAGGTCTCAGACATCCCCTGCTATGAAAACAATTCCACCTCCTCACTGTGAGAAATCTGCAGAACATTTCTGTCCTTTTATTTTTTAACGTATGATTATTGGTACTTACTTGTAGGCAAAACTACTCTGGTCCTACTACTAGTCCTTCAGAGAACTGGTTGCATTAGAGATAAATACCCATTCATCTGCACTTATTTCAACACATTCCAATGACAGCTCCACCCTAGAGATTAGCTGCTCTTGTAGCTTTATTGCATTTTTAATGAGGCGCTCACCAGATCCCAAGTAATTAGAGAAGTTCCTTTTGTAAATTGGCCTTTCTCTCCTTTCATATTTGTCTTCTTTCTAACACTAGTATATTAAAGAACTCATATATTCTTCCATTATCAGTCTGTATACCCATAAAAGCTGCCTTTGTCTGTAAATTAGATGCTGATTCAGTTCAGGTGAGTTATTCCTTGCTCTCTGGACCAACACATTTCAGATGTTTGGTATTGTCATCTACTGTTACATGCAAATACATGCAAATTCCAAAGTATCACCTTTCTCACCAAAACAAGAGAGTGTTGTGGCATCTTGCAGAGCTTATGTTACATTAAATCTGTTGGTCTTCCACACAGCATCCCTTGTTGGGATTTGGTTAACAGTGTCACCACTGACCTGACCTTCTTCATGGCTGAGCAGGCCCACTTGTATCAGAGGAGCTAACTTATGAAGTGTGGCCCCTTTAACTGTATACTGCTGTTGGTATATCATCACCACGTGCACAGACTTGTGGCCATTATGGCCACCTTTATGCCAATGGCAGTTACTCCAATCATGTAAGCTAATCACACTGAGAACTTACTGTGTGGTTAACTCATCTTGGATTGTGAGCATGCATCTCTTCAACTGCAAACACAGATATTTTCTATGGCTTCCCAAACCTTGAAGTTGTATTCATTACCTAATTACTACAGCATCAACTGATGACTTTCATGGGTCATCAAGGCCATGATAACAGACTGGCCGTGGTATAAACCTAAGTTTTATATTTGTCCTATTTGGAGATTCAGCTGAAAGTGAGGAAGCATGAACTACGTAGGAAGTGCAGTTTTTGTGTGCCCAAAATGCTGAGATTGTTTTGTTGTATTATGCCTTCAAGTTGTCTATGACATATGGTGACGCTAAAGCAAACTTATCATGAGGTTTTCTGGGGCTGAGAGTGTATGATGTGCCCAAGGTTATAGTCCATTGTCCTGGTCTCCAAGGTCATAGTCCAGTGCTCAAACCACTACAACACACTGGCTGTCTTACTCATTCCTAATTACTTACTTGCACAAGGGTTTAAAACACATTAAATGGAATGAGGCAGTAGTCTCAGATGATAGTGTACCAGCTGAGCCCAGATGACCACAGATAAGGACATAGGGTTATGAAACCCACAACAAGATTGAGGAGCCCTTTCACATTACACAATACTAGTACTATGATTCCACTTTAACTGCCATGGTTTCATTCTATAGAAACCTGGGTTCTGAAGTTTAGGGAGGGACATTTAGCACTGTTGGCCAGAGAATCTAGTGCCTCAACAGACCTTGTATCCCTGGTTTCCATAGAATGCAGCCATGGCAGTTAAAAATGGAATCATAATGTTTTAACGGTGCAGTGTGAAGGAACCTTGGGTTACTCCAAAAGATACACCTGGACCCAGCTCTATGTCTGTGTTCTATATGAAATAAAATTGAATTGTGTAGGTCCCAAAGCATTCTTTTCTCTATGAGCAGGGAGTTATTATAAGTGGAGGCACATCAGCTATAGTCAGATAATGTAAAAAAGAATAATAAGGAATTTGCTCTGTCCTCAGCCCAATAAGCTCTGGCCCATCCTAAGTCATACATGCCAGTAAGCACTTTTAGCCATGTGTGTGTGCCAGCCCAACCCAGTGTCACACAGGTACTCTCTGTTCATTCAGCCCAAAGTCTGAAAGGAAGTGCAATGATATGAATATACACTTAGAAGGATCTCTACAAGTGATAGAATCATAGAATCATAGAAATGTAGAGTTGGAAGAGACCACACAGGCCATCCAGTCCAACCCCCTGCCATGCAGGAACACTCTCAAAGCACTCCTGACAGATGGCCATCCAGCCTCTGCTTAAAAACCTCCAAAGAAGGAGATTCCACCACATTCCGAGGCAGCATATTCCACTGCTGGACAGCCCTGACCTTCAGGAAGTTCTTCCTGAGGTTCAGGTGAAATCTCCTTTCCTACAGCTTGAATCCATTGCTCCTTGTCCTGGTCTCTGGAGCAGTGGTAAACAAGCCCTCTCCTTCCTCTAAATGGCATCCCTTCAGATATTTAAACATGGCTATCATGTCCCCTCTTAACCTTCTCTTCTGCAGACTAAACATACCCAGCTCTCTAAGTCTATCCTCATAGGGCATGGCTTCCAGGCCTCTCACCATTTTGGTCACCCTCCTCTGGACTTGCTCCAACTTGACCATGTCCTTCTTGAATTGGGGTGCCCAGAACTGGACACAGTATTCAAGATGAAGTCTAACCAAAGCAGAGTAGAGTGGTACCAGTACCTCCCTTGATCTAGACACCATACTCCTATTGATGCAGCCGAGAATTGCATTGGCTTTCTTGGCTGCCGCATCACACTGCTGTGATCTATTAAGACTCCTAGATCCCTTTCGCACGTACTGCTATCCAGCCATGTGTTCCCCATCCTATATTTCTGTATTCCATTTTTTCTACCTAAGTGTAGGACCTTACACTTCACTCTGTTGAATTTCATTTTGTTAGCCATGGCCCAGCTTGCCAATCTGTCCAGGTCATTTTGAATTTTGATCCTGTCCTCTGGTGTATTAGCAACCCCTCCCAATTTGGTGTCATCTGCAAATTTGATGAGCATGCCCTCTATTCCTTCATCCAAGTCGTTGATGAAGATATTGAACAGCACTGAGCCCAGGACAGAACCCTGTGGCACCCCACTAGTCACTTCTCTCCAGGATGAAAAGCAGCCATTTGTGATCACGCTTTGGGTTCGGTTGGTTAACCAATTACAAATCCAACTAACAGTAGCCCTGTCCAGCCCGCATTTTATTAGCTTCTTTGCAGGGAGGTCATGGGGAACTTTGTCAAATGCCTTACTGAAATTGAGATATGCTACATCCACAGCATTCCCTTCATCTATCAAACTAGTAACTCTATCATAAAAAGAGATAAGATTAGTCTGGCATGACTTATTTTTGAGAAATCCATGTTGACTTCTCGTGATTACCGCATTGCTTTCTAAGTGATTAGAAACTGACTGCTTAATGATCTGCTCCAAGATCTTTCCGGGTACTGATGTCAGGCTGACTGGGCAATAATTATTTGGGTCCTCTTTTTTCCCTTCTTGAAGATGGGGACAACATTTGCTCTCTTCCAGTCTGCTGGAACTTCTCCTGTCCTCCAAGATTTCTCAAAGATTATAGCAAGCGGTTCCGAAATGACCTCTGCCAGTTCTTTTAATATCCTTGGATGCAGTTCATCTGGCCCCGGAGACTTGAATTTATCCAGTGTGGCCAGGTATTCCTGTACCACCTCTCTACCTACTATGTGCCTCATTTCCCCTGCTTCCTCACCTGCTCCCCACAACTGCCAGGTTGAGTGCTTGTATCCTTCTGGGAAAAAACTGAGGCAAAGAAGGTGTTAAGTAGTTCTGCCTTTTCTCTTCCCCTTGTGAGTAATTCGCCATCTTCTCTGCGCAGCGACCCTATCATCTCCTTCTTTTTCCTTTTGCAGCAGACATATTTTTAAAAAGCCCTTTTATTGTTTTTAATGTCTCTGGCCAGCCTAAGTTTGTTCTGTGCTTTAGCCTTTCTGACCTCCTCCCTACATCTCCAGGCTACTTGCTTAAATTCTTCTTTGGTGGTTTCTCCCTTCTTCCATTTCCTGTACATGTTTCTCTTAACATTTGGCTCAGCTGAGAGTTCTTTAGTCAACCATTCTGGTTTTTTCAGATGCCTTCCATTTTTCCTCCTTATTGGCACAGTTTTAGACTGTGCCTTCAGTATCTCCCTTTTAAGGAACTCCCATGCCTCCTGAACTCCTTTCCCTTTCACTATTCTTGACCACGGAATTCCAGCCAGCAGCTCCCTAAATTTACAGAAGTCCGCTTTTTTAAAATCTAAGATGAGTGTCTGGCTACACTTATCTTCTCCTTCCCACTGAATGCCAAATTCCAATAGGGCATGGTCACTCCCCCCTAAAGATCCAACCACTTCTACCTCATAAACAATGTCATCTCTGTTGGTCAGGATCAGATCTAGAATATTTGATCCCCTTGTCGCCTCTTCCATCTTCTGGACCATGAAATCATCTGCAAGACTAGCAAGAAACTTGCTGGACCTTGCTGTCTTGGCAGAGTTTGACTGCCAACATATATCCTGATAATGCCATGTTCCTGAATATTTGGAAGCTATTAGGCCATTTCTGCACTAGACTGTATTCTTATTCCTTTGAGGCCCCTCCCTAAACTGCAAACCCCAGGATTCCATAGGATGTTGAAAGTGGAATAATAGCACTACAACAGTCTAGTGCAGAAATGGCCCATGTGTGTTCAACTGAATCCAATTAGAATGTTCCTTCAGAGGTGGAGCAGCATGGCCAGAGTAGACAGCAGACTGGTGATGCATCTAGCATGTGTGATTCTTGCACTCTCTTCACATGTTATTTCAAAAGCAAATCCATGCCAGTTCACAAAATATAGTAATCAAGGGGAAAAATCATACAACATTCAGGAATATATGAACCAGCCTCTGGTCACATGGGAAACCATTTCAGCATTGTTGACAGCATAGAGGTGAGTGCCACCTACCATGTGCCCACAGAGAAAGGTAGGGGGATGTTGCAAAGATGTAGATATTCCCCTTACTCATCTCTGACTAATTTCCACACACAGTGATCATTAGTTTGATTGCATAACACTTGGGTGAATCTTTTGCTCTGTCTGAAACAGTTCTGTGCAGCTCACTGGTCTGCATACTCTTTAATCAAGGCATTGCTCTAATAAAAGGAATTGCCATTCCCACTTAAACATGGGGTGTCCACAATGGGGAAGGTTTATGGCCAACAGAATCTCCATCGCCATTACCAAATTAGTCTGACAAAAGCATTTCCGCAAGAGACAAGACAGGATGTCTCATTGGCTCATTATCATCAATCTGTAATTAATCAGTGATGAGATTCAGTTTTTTAAAAATCAGCCATAGTTCACTTCAGCCAAGAATAGGACTGAAAGAAAAGTACAGAGCAGAGGAAGTGAAAGACAGAATGTGGGGCTATTATATTTTTTTAACTGTGCTGATCTCCACCATAATCCATCTCATCAAGCATATGCTGATCACAGTTTCCTTTTGTTTCACAAGAATTCTGCTGTCTGAGTAATGTCTTAAAGAAATGTCAGAAATGATGTTTGTGAGACATCTGCTGATGTAATAGATAATAATTTAAATAATTTAAAATGGGAAAAGTTTAAGTAAAGGATATCTAACAGTCCTAGCCTTCATGCTTCCAGAGAAGTTTTTTGGGGGGAAAATCATGGAGTCATTCTGCTTCAAGAACTAATGACACATGACATGAAAGACATTTGAAAAAGAGTGCTTAATGCTACCACTCTTATTTTGAAGGAAAATAGAGTGATTCAGTGAAGAGAGGCGCTCAAACAGTGCACACTAAATAGCTTTCTTTCCCCTTTAGCAGAAGTTATAAAAGAACAGGAGGGAGAGACTCCACCATGAAACCTCCAGCCTTTGCCACTCTCATTCCTCTGAATATTACTGCCAATTCTGGAGGCAGATTGGGAAGTAGCTGCCATTCTTACCTATGAGTAGACTCCGCTACTTGTTCACTCCCCCTCCCGCCCCCAGCTTTGAGGGTTAGTCATTGAAAGCACAGCTGCCTCATCCTCTTACTCATTTGTACTCCTTGGCAGAGTCTAACAAGTAACAGTATTACTTGTATACCTTGTTTTTTGTGGTAACAAGGACATAACACTTCCTTTCTTTTTTTAATTAAATTAATGTCAACACATTATGGTTTGTGACATCATGAGTAATATACATTTGCCATTTTTAAAGAATATCAGCACATAAGTGGGACTTTTTGGCATTTTCCTTTTTTAAGGCCTTAAAAAAAATTTTATTTAGCAACACACTAGCAACATTAATACATAGCTCTCCTCCAAATGATTCTAAGTTTAATGTGTTAAAACTGATTTTTAAAAAATGATTCCTAACACTGATGTGCTACCACATTCAGTATTATCGCCAAGCTTTCCTGTCTGAGTGTTTCCAGATGAGAGTTTTATTCTGCAAGTACCATGTACAATTATTTATGGCATTTTACAGACACCGTTGCTGTCAGTGTATATTGCCTTTCCATGGCCATTTCCGCACTACAGTGTTATAGTGCTGTTATTCCACTTTCAACACCCTATGGAATTGGAGTTTGCAGTTTAGGGAGGGCCCTTTAGAATTCTCAGCCAGAGAGCTCTTTGGCCTCAGTAAACTACAAACCCCAGAATTCCACAGGATGCTGAAAATAGAAGAATAGCACTATAACAGTCTACAGCAGAAATGGCCTATGTTTTCCTCCATTGTTTCTTTCATTTTTTCCCCCTTTGAACAGAAAATCTACTCAGCAGGAAAAGAATAACTGTGTAGTGCCTTCTGTCCAGAAGTGCTAGCAATGGAAGTGCCATCAGGAAGTGCCCACTCTCTCACTGACTGGCAGGGCAGCGGGGAGAAAGAGGGTGAGCAAGACAGAGGTGGCTGCTGTTCCTTCCAAGGGCAACCACATCCCTTGCGCCCCTTCTTCCGCACCATCCAATGGCATGGAAGGGAACAGGTTTCTGATCAGACTCTGCCTCTAGGCAGCATTACAGGGAAGAGGTGCCAGGCCACCATGTTTGACACTCCCCACCTACCAAGGTGCCCAAGGAAGATAGGCAGGGGAGCAGATGCAAGAGCAGCACCAGCTGCCTTCTCTTGCTTACCCATTTCCCTGCTCCTGCCCTTCTACCACCTGAGAACTCAGGAGGAGGCAGAGTGGGGGGGCATCTTACAAGGAAACTTCCTGCTTCTTTTATAGCCTGTGCTGAATAGAGGAAAGGAGAGGAGATTGCTGTTCACTCTTCACTGTCTGGTGGCTTCTCATCACCAATGGGCTCATTTTCCTTTTACATAAGAGTGGCAGTGTTAAGCATCTCGATTCAAATACTTGTTTAGGGCCATGTGCAGTTCAGTCCAGTTTTTGTGTGACCCTTTCCTGAAGCCCCAACTGTTTCTCTCGCAGAGAAGTACTTGTCCAAAATTGCTGCTTACACCATTTGAGCTGGTGGTTGCTGCAATAACAAAACTCCAACCATTTTTAACACGATGATATTTGAGAAGAGCCTGAGCCCTATTTCTTCCACCATTCCGCAGTGACCAAGGCCAGGCTGAATCAAGGTCATGGTGAGCCATAAGGCCACCAGTCTACAATGGCTCTCTTATTCTGTCCCTGGTCAGGCAAGCATGCATACACACAGAGTCAAAGAATGTTATTTTATGTATAACAATGCCATATTTTTACTCAATATTTTAACAGAAATTATCTTCCATGATTCCTAGAAACAAAAAATGAGTACTTCATCCAATCCATGGTGAAGCATTTATATTCAGACATGTCCCCATATATTTCATTCTCTCATTTACATTATATGATCATAGGAAACATGAGAAGATTTTTTTTTCAAAACATGTACTTAAGAAACAGACACACTGGCATTGGTGGTGGGTGGGTGGGTGGGTGGGTGAGTGCGGGGTGAGTGTTTGCAAAAACTTGCACACAACTCCTTCCCTCCCTGCACACAGAAATGAGTTTCTTTGGAAGAAAGGTTCTGGGCTTTTCCACCTTCACAACCCAGGCCATTTCCGTACTAGTACCAGGATGCTGAAAGTGGAATAATAGCACTATAACAGTCTAGTGCGGAAATGGCCCCAGCCTTTGTGCCATCTCTTGCTGAGTTTTTTTGCCTCAGTGTCTGATAATCCCAGTTTCTCTGCTCAGTAAATGTTCTTCAGTGTATAACCATACTAATTCCCTGCCACACAGATGCAGATCACTTGCAAGGATGTGTCTCCAGAGACACTGTATGATGTTCTACATGACACTCATTATCGCAAGAAATGGGATTCTAACAT
Organism: Iguana delicatissima; assembly: GCA_948472985.1. NCBI lineage: Eukaryota > Metazoa > Chordata > Lepidosauria > Squamata > Iguanidae > Iguana > Iguana delicatissima. Next base: position 190,439 of record CAOKZL010001288.1, read on the forward strand.
GATTGAGACCTATGACATCGGGCGCCTGACTGTCAACGCAGATGTGGGATACTACTCCTGTGAGCACCTCTTTGCTTCTTGCACTTGACTGTCAGGGAACTCCATGCTTCTCCAGTATGCTTTTCCCCTCTATGCTTCTCAAGCATCTTCCACATCTGGGCCTCAAGCAGCTGTTGAGTAAGGGGCTTGTGTATTTTTCAAAAGCCATAGGGATATTTGGACACAGTAATTCATTAAATCCTTTGCAGCACAACTAAAAAATCAGCAGTAGTTATACATTCAGACTGTATCATGTTCCTTGATTAAAGTGAATATCTACTTAATACGTGTCATTTTGGAAGCAAATATGACATTAACTTTTCTTAGAAAGCAGTAGTTGATGTAAGGTGATGATGGTGATAATGCTGATGGTAATGTTTATATCCAACCTTTTTCCTGGTTTGGATTCTAGATGGCTTAAAACAGCTAAAACAAATATAGTTAAACTTCAGCATACAAAAATTCTAAAGTAATTTATCAAAAAAAATTAAAACCAGTTAAAATGAAAACCTAAAAGCAAATCAGTGGTGCACACATATAAAAAAAATTGTTTTTCCATGGCAGACAGATAAGAGCTTGAAATGTATACATTACTGCTTCTTCATTTAACACCAATTTTTTTTAGAATTTTTAAAATTATGTAATGCCATGTAGTTCAGAATTATGTAATGTAGTGTAGAATAGCCCAAAATTATATCCCCAAAATAGATAAGGGAGAGGGCAAGGCAGAGATTAAATGCAACTGCCTTTTCCAAAGTCAGTGATAATTTCATCACTGAACCAGAGATTTGACAGCCTTGCTCTTAAGCTGGTACCCCAGTTCCATTTCAGACCTTTTTGAGTAATCAGCTCATTTGAAACAACTCTGCATTTGTCTTGTATTTGCTGCTTTCTGATATGTCTTAATTCAGTATGGTGTACCTGTCACAGAAAGATCAAACTGCTCCAAAGGAGTACCTATAGTATATTGTACCTGGGGAAATGCATTTATTTATATGGAAAGCACCTTCATTGCCTTGCGAAATTTATTTCTGTAGGCATGACATTCATAACTGTAGGACAGGTTTGTAATTTAACTAATGATGAACCTCCACATGTTCCTTCATCACATATTTTTGGACATACATATAACAATATAATATATGTTTCCTTTTCTTCCCCACTCCTGGATTTATTCCTTGGAAAAGATGTCCTCTTCCTATCTGACGTGTGTATGTTAGCATTGCTAATGGACCCAACTCCTTTATTTCATTATGCAAAAGTTCAGTGGGAGCAGAAATGCACCATAGCTCTGAGCTGAGGAAGAAATGATCTTGGCAGGAGAAAGAGAAAGAAAAACATGAAACACAGGGAAAAACAACAGCTGAGCCATGTTGTCATTCAGGTTTCGCTGAATGATACCTTATTTCCTCTTGGAGTTTTTATTTCATTCTAGTCAACGGAAAGTCATCACATTATATACTAGTAGTTAAGTTTTCACTAGACTTGACTTATTTTTAATTTACCACATTATTGCTAACCGTCTTTTCTGTCTCTCTCCCTTCCTGTCTGTCTGTCTGCCTGCCTTTCGCAGGGAGGTGTCCAAGTCCTCTGAAGAACAGAGATTTTGTTACGCTGCGCTCCTGGCTGCCCCTTGGCAATGACTACATGATCATCAACTACAGCGTCAAACATCCAGTGAGCCGCATGCTCTTTGCTCCTAGCAGCTGATCTTCTGTTGTCTGCAAGTCCTGCTACAACTCAATGAGAAGCAGGGATGCTTATTATCTTTGGGTTGGTAACTTGCTAGCAAGGGGGAGGGGGAGCAAGAGGTTGGAACAAGCCTGAAGCCCATTTAGTAGAGGTTATAATGATCACCCAGATCTTTTTCCTCCAAGGTTGTCCTTTGACCAGGAGGAATCGTGGGTCTCTTTTATCATCAGCCTCTTATATAGGGCTCTCTCCACATACACTCCACCCCTCTTTCCCAGCTCCCTCCATAACCTCTTAAAATCTCATGAAAGGGTTTGTGCATGAGATGTTGTCATGCCTAGTCAAGGGTGTCATTCCAGGCTACTCTAGCAGGTGGATGTGTTTCACTTCTTTTCTCCTGGGCCAGCCAAAATGAGGAAATTGCCACCACCACCTACACAGTAGAGTCGCTCTCTCTGCATCACTCCCCTCTATGCTTGGCTCTCCCCTGCCTTCCTCACTCCCCATCATAGCCCCTCCTCAAGCTTCAAGGGCTTTTGCTGAATCAAAAACCCGTGATGCATGTTGAACTACTCCAAAAATGACTTAGCAGGTGGGTCAGTGCCTGCAGGGCACTGCATGTAAGAACCAGGCCTTAGACTCTGGGTCTCTTTGCAGAAGTATCCACCCCGGAAGGACTTTGTGAGAGCCATATCCCTGCAGACAGGCTACCTGATCAAGGGAACTGGCAACCGAGGCTGCATTCTTTACTACCTTACCCAAGTGGACCCTCGAGGTTAGTATTTTCAAGACGGTGGTTGGATAAAGGGAGTGCATGACTAGAGAAAGGGAGAAATATTAATTACTGTCCAGCTCAGTAAAAAAGATTATTTCATTTCCTTTATATCTATGTTTCATCCTTCTTCCAAAGAGCCCAGGTTTGCATGTGTGTTCACCTTTTTTCCATTACTTGCCTTCTCTAAAACTCTATGATGTAGGCCAAGATGAAAGATAGCGACTGGTTAAAGGTCACCCAGCATATCAGCTTCATGGGTAACTGCGAATTGTTAATTCAGATATATTGGCTGGAATCCTCTATCAACCTATACTTAACTATAGGAGGACCCCATACCCACAGATTCATTATCTACTGATTGAGTTATCTGCGGGCCCGTTCTCAGTGCTGGCGGGCAGGGGAGAAGCGAGGACTGCAGGATTGCCTCTCATCACTGCCTCCTGCCCCTCACCGCAGGCAAATTGTGGTGGCAGCTGGTGAGAAAACAGCAGGGATCACAGGATCACGCTCCTCACTGTTGTCCCACCTCCTGCCTCTGGCCCTGGGCCAATCATGGCAGCAGCTGGTGAGAAAACAGCAGGGATCAGAGGATCCTGTGCTCCTTGCTGTTTTTCTGCTGGCCGCTGCAGGGATCAGGCCTGGGGCCAGTGGTGGGAGAGGGCATTCGGTACTATCTGTGGATTTCAGTATCCGCAGGGGGCCCCAGAACCAATCCCCCGTGGATATGGGGGTCCTACTGTACACTGTTATAGCACTGTTGCCACGGTAATTGAAGGGAAATATAGTGCTATGATGTTGTAGGGTCACAGGGGCTTTGTAACTTCTAAAAGTAGGTTGGAGGGAGGAGAGTCACAGGCCTTTTCCACACCGGAGAAATAAAATGAGTTAGCGTGAGCTCTGACGGACATCGCCCACACATTCAAGTGCGCTAGCTCGTACATATTTGGCAAGCTCCACACCTTAATCCACCCAGTTAAGTCAGCAACAGTCAGTGCGCGGGCTTTTTGAAAAACGGGGAAAAGTTGGGTTTTTTCCCCTCATACTGTGCTGATTCGTGCATGATGTAATCGGAGGGTGGGCTGTGGGCGTGGACAGCTTCAGCAGTTGGAACGCACCGCAAGAAGCCTCCAAGCAGCGGCACAGAAAAGCTTAAATCCTCCGCAGCATTACCAATAAAAGGCCAATCGCCGGCGCTTCCTCGCACGGTCTTAAGCCCATAGATGTTCCAGTTCAGCCAGCACAACTCCAAGAAGCCAGAATACAGCTAAAATGGGCCGTTCAACTTCAGGAAACACCTCTTCCTCCATCGCTCGCAGGGAAAGATAAAAGCAGAAAACGGGTGCGAGAACCCACCAGAGATAGGGAGAAAAACTGCACTCCACCCAGCTATGGCGCGGAAAACCATTCCCTCAAGATAGGGCGCGAAAATAAAAAATCGACATGGTTTATTTTACAGCTAGCAGGAGGAATGGGAGGAGGAGTCATTGTGGGAGGAACTGCAGGGCATGACGTGAACACGCACGTCATGACGCACGGGGCCATTTTAAAAAAAAAGAGCTGCCAATCACATCCGCTGCGCAAATTTCACGGAACGTGTGGAAATGGCAATAGACCATTGTAAAATATGTCCGTGGTAGCACAGACAAAAATAAAAACCACCTGGAAACATTGCAGCGCAAATTCCACGGAACGTGTGGAAAGGGCCACAGTCATGGGAATAGTATCAAAATCATAACTAAGTAATGATGGTGAATACAAAGCAGTTGTGGAACCATAACTGTTTTGCATTGCGGCCGGCCCCTCCCCAAACTGCAAACCCCAGGATTCCATAGGATGTTGAAAGTGGAATCATAGCACTATAACAGTCTAGTGCAGAAATGGCTTAAGTCACAATTTTGACACCATTGCCAAAATCGTAACTCACCCCTCAACCTGCTTTACGAGGAACGAGTTGCATGAGTAGAAGAGCCATTCTCCTGACAATCAGTGTACAGCTGAATGATGTTTTTGTCAGATTTTCAGAGTTTGAGCCAGGAGAAGTTACTTATTTAAGTACATAGTTAACCATAAGCTGATACAGGATTCTGCCACTCTTAATATGAGTCTACTACCATCTATTACTTCTTAGTAAAGAGTGGGTTACCTCATTATCCGCAGAAGTTGGTAGAATCTCTTTCCCAACAACAGCAGTTCAAGAATTGTTACAAGGCACTAGGCACCAGATCTTGTCTGATTTTGGAAGCTAAGCAGGGTCAGCCCTGGTTAGTACTTGGATGGGAGACTGCCAGCGAATACCGGATGCTGTAGGCAATATTTGAGAGGAACGAACTTGCAAAACCACCTCTCAGTATTTCTTGCCTAATAAAACCCTATGAAATTCATGGAGTAGCCATAGGTCAACAGGCGACTTGAAAGCACAATCATTTTAATCAATGGTAAAAGCCCATGCCAAACCAACAAGCGTATGTCAGTAGGAAAACCAGAGAGTAAATTCAAGAAGGTGTGATATGATGCCAAAAACACAAACCAGGCATAAAGACAATCCTGCAGAGACAGCTGTTCTATGAGACTAAATGGCAAAATTTGGATGCCATTAAGGATGGCAAAGTGGGAAACAGACCCAAACCATGGGTCGTAATTGATTAGGCTATTCTCGTAAGGCAACTTCTAATGAAAATTAGTGGGACCTATGCAAAAGCACTGTAATTATCATGCAAGATGGGTGCACAAAGAATATATTAGTGACCAAAGAATCTGGCTTGCTTCTAGGTTCATTACCAAAGTGGGTGGTGAATAAAGTCTCACAGTATGTGGCACCAAAGGTAAGCTGTCAGTGTGCATGGGACTCCATGCGATAGCAGGGTGGCAACAAAAGGGGGATAGTACAAAAGCAAAGCACACCAGGCTTGAAAGAAAGGTTTGGTTGCCTGTATTAGCTGACTTGTCAAGTACCATAGCTTTGTACAATCTAAACAGGGCTCCATGCCCCTCCCAACTCCCTGCTGTCCAGGTGATCTGCATCTCTGCATTAACCCTGGGTCCTCCTCTTCCAAAGGAATATATGTTCCATATTCCTTGTGTGCAGGCCACCAGATTTTGTGGAAATTCTGGCCTAGGTTAATATTCCTACCTTCCTCTTGCAGGCCATGAAGAAGATCTACAAGGCTGGGCTAAAGTATCCAGAGTGGAAACAGAGGCATGAACCTGGTTTTAAGCCTTGGGTATATCCAGAACAGAACAGTTTGCCTAACATCAGCTTAGCTGAGCTCTCCCTGCAGCATGCTGACTCACTGGAAAACATTGATGAGAGTGGCCTGACTGAGGACAGGATGCACATCAGTGACGAAGAGGCCTGAGACCAGCAGCGTTGTCTGGATGAGCTCATCCTCCTCCTGTGGTCTGGATCTGGGCCATCCACCATTCAGAGCATAGTGGTCCTCACAGTGACACTCCATGCACTTGGGCATACAGCTCTCTGTTCTTGCTCACTTCTTACTCCAAGACACACACACACACACACATGCACACATCAGGGTGCCACAGAGCACTACTGCTTGTAAGCAATACAATCTGTTCTGAGGACTACAGATTAAAAGAAAATTTGACTGAATCACTTTTGGTATAAAAAGGTCTTCTTCCCCACCTTGTGCATTTAATGCTTTATCCTTTATAAAGGGAGTATCCCAACTGTGCATAGCTCTGAGGTTTTTTGGGTAGCCACAGCAACTTCTGAAACTAGGAAATGCATGGGGAGAAAAAAAAACAGCATAGTTGTGGTGCCAATGGAAAATTTTGAAATTCAGACACTTGTCATGATAGTCCCACTAGTTATGCCCCCCAAAGAGAGTCTCAGTATTCTGGCTCATGTGCTGCAGTGGTTTGAGCATTGGGCTATGACCCTGGAGACCAGAGTTCAGTTCCATGCCCAGTCATGGAAACTCATGACCTTGGGCATGTCACATACTCTCAGCTCCAGAAAACTCTCTGATAGGTTTGCCTTAGGGTTGCCATAAGTCAGAAATGACTTGAAAGTACACAACAACAACAACATGCTAAATCATTTCAAAATCAGTTCTAGAAGTTTTCGCTCTGAAGAGAAGCAGGTCTTTTGCAAAGTTTATGGGTCTTGGTTACCCATTCAAAACATAGCCAGTTCTAAATATGCCTGACATTACAACAATGTCAGATGAAGGTGAATGACATTGCAATAGAGAAAGTTCCTAGCAAAATATTATAGCTGGGGAAATTCATTTTCCTTCAGCAACTCTGAGAAGTGCCTCTGATCACAAACTGAACAGGAGCCAGAGCTGAGTGGCCAAATATATTGTTACACTTGCTAATCTAAACACCTGGGCCCTCTGATCCTCTGGGACCACTATGCTACATAACTGACTTATTGTGTCATCGTTTACAAACTATAGTGCAAAGAGCTCATAAGAAAATACATTGGAAGTGTGTGAATGTTCTTTCACTAGCTACATTGAATTCTGGAATTCTGGATTTTCTGATGAAATTTGGGGGAATGTACTCGCTAGTGGGGTCTCAGAAAAAGCCTCAACTTTGAAATTACGATACACATTTACACGTATGTGGGTGGAACATTCATTGTGGATCACTCTGTATCTTTCAGCTCCTCCTCCTCCTCCTCCTCCATGCCTCGGCATTTCTTGCTTCTTTTTTGACCTCCGCACAGCGGAAACCCAGTCTGGGTTTGGTTGATTTGTCACCTTTTGCAAATGGCTGACCTAAAGTGCACGCTGAAATTTGCTTAGGAGCCAGATTGAGCTCTTGGACTGCCCTCAATGAATGCTAAGAAATTAAAATATTGTGACAATGCTAATGATGTTCCTAAGGTCCTTCATGAAAGCAGGATTCTTTAGGAGCAGTGCCAGTTGAATCAGTGTGAAAGTAATTTCAATTTGTTGTGTAGTGCAGAAATTTTACTATAAAGAAAGGACATCCCAGAGCGACTGGGACCTTTTCTAGAGCAATGCTGCCTTTTATTTATGAGGAGGTATGTTGTGCATTGATAAGAAAGCAAGGAAGAGCTGGAGTGTGAACGCACCTGAAAATGCCAACTTACTGGTGGCGGTCTCTGCTGCTATAGCTGGGTTCTGAACCCATGAGGGGAAGCAAGCTTGAGAGCAGAGCCTGGAAAGGTGTCATGGTCACAGACAGAATCAGATGAGAAGATCAGTCTGGTTGGACCTGTGGCTTATACTGGCACTTACAGTAACTGTTCACAATATGAACTACCTGCATATGGCAGCAGGTGTGAGAGCAGTCTTTACAGTTGCACATTCTCCAACATTTCATTTTATTGGCAAAACTGGGAATATTATCATCACACCGATGATCATGCCCTAAATATATATCTGTCTGTCTCACTCTCCTCTCAATCCAGCTTAACTGGATTTGCCCTTCCATACAGAGCCAAAATGGTATAGTGGTTTGAGGATTGGATTATGACCATGGAGACCAGGGCCATGTCCACACTAGGCTGTTATAGTGTGATTATTGCACTTTCAACATCCTATGGAATCCTGGGGTTTGCAGTTTAGAGAAGGGTCTCAAAGGCCCGTCCCTAAACTGCAAACCTCAGGATTCCATAGGATGTTGAAAGAGGAATAATAGCACTATAACAGCCTAGTGCAGAAATGGCCTGTGGTTCGATTCCCTGTTTCGGCATGAAAATCCATTGGGTAACCTTGGGCACATCACATACTCTCAGCCCCAGAAAACCCCATGTTAGAGTCTCCTTAGAGTCGCCATAAATCTAAATCATTTGAAGGCACATAACAACAACAATAATTTACCAGAGACAGTCTCTATTTTCTAATATATTGGGAAATGTGGTGGTGTGAATGCAGCCACCACAACAGTTATGAACAGATAGCAAGGTGGAAATAGTGCGGAAGAGAAGATTTCTGTAAAATCTCCACCCGCCCCAAGACCCAGAATTACCTGACTAATATGATCAGAAAAAACATGCTCAACAATTCCCCCATTTCTCTGCCAAGTAGTGAATCTGAGTCCAATTATTACCCTTATAAACAGAAAAAACATTTGCAATTTCTCAGTTAAAGGACTTTTTCCTCCCTTGAAGCAGAGACAGCAAATTCTTTTAGGATAAAGAATCTGTTCACTGTACTCTTGCAAAATATTTCATTTTCTTTAATGTTATTCTTTGAAAGGGAAAAAACTTGTTTTGTTTTTTAAATCAGAGTCAATATTTAGGGGAGGAGAATCTCACATCTGTTCTGATGCACTTGTTGGCTAAAAGTAAAGTCAAGAAGCAAAATAAAAAGCCCAGTTAGAAATAAAAAAAAATCTTGGTAGTAACACTGCATGCATTTTGTGACAACATCATGATTTCTTGTCTCCAACACAAGATTTGACCCAAAGCACAAAAGTTGCCTGTTTAGCTAACGATTAGCACCCACTGATGGGAGGAGGGGGGTCTTTTTCCAGTGCACCAGTAAAGAGTCAACATCCAGGAAATGATGCAGCTTGTGAACATGGGAGGGGTTCCACCTTTAGCTGGACAGGTTTCCTGTTTGGCCAGTGGCACAGGGAGCCTCCCATGTCCTGACATTGGAAAGGAAACAGGAAGCTGCTGCTAAGCCTGAGATTAGTTAAGGCATACACCATTCATTCAGATTCAAAATCCAAATGTAATAGTCCTTGTTCCAACAAAGAGACAAGTTCCTGCTGCTACATAGGTCCAATTTTATTTTATTATTTTTATTTTCACATTTTTAAATGTTTAAATGCACAAAATAAGTGCATGCAAGTCAGTGGAATATGAGACTTTTCTATGCAGCTGAGCACTGAGGGAGCTGACCTTTCTTATAACCCAAGGGATAATTTGTATGTGCATTACTGATACAAGACTACGTTATATTCTGTCTTACTCTTTCAGTCTCAATCTTACCCACAACTTGTACTGTTAACAATGCACTGGATTACACTGAAGGGTACCTGTAATCCATTTTGTCACTGTCTAAGCCTCCTCCCCACCTGTGACATAGGTCTGATGGAGTGAATTGACACTGGTGTTTGTATACAGCTACTTATTTTTTTAAATACTTAGATAATCAAACATTTAAAATATGTTGCATTAAGGAAGGCTCTAGGTAGAAAGAGCAAGAACTTTTTATTACTGCCTGTTCTTTCTAAATAACTGGTGTTCAATGACTGTTGCATAAAAATTTAGATCAATGGAGAGATCTATGAGCAACTCACACTCCTGCCCAGAGGTGCATCTCAAAATTGGCTTCTCTACCTTCTGAAAACCATCTGTACAAAAAGTGAGATGTGTTGGAATGAACCATAAGAATATCTGTTGTAAGAGTAACACCAAGAGTTGTTTAACACTTTATAATGTTTTTTAAAAATTTGTAGCAAGTATTCTGATTCGTTACATTTCACAGGTCCTTACAAGATTGAACTGAAGCCTATTGGTGGAAAGGTTTAGATGGGTCTTTTGTCTGATGCAGCAGGGTTCCTTTTTCTGCTTTCATGACAGTGCTGCTCCAGCCCTGCCATCAAAATATAGGAGCCCTGCTAGTTCAGACCAAAGGTTTGCAACCTGTCCTCATGGCAACCAAGCAGGCCAGGGGTGCCAAGGCACGGGACGCCTTCCTGTTTTCTCCTCCAGGTTATAATTGGCACGAACCATCTAGAGCTCATTGCTTTCTCTACAGGTTTTTTTTTTAAAGGTTATCACATATTTTTGGTGAAAATACTGTTCTTCTTTGGGGTCTCTGTGATTCACACAAATGGGTTTACTGTGCCTGCACAGTTCATCATTCAGAAACTTCTAGAGCTGCTATGCAAATGTTTTGGCAATAGCCCCGCCTTTTCCGGTCCCATGTGACAAGCCCAATTCCCGCTCAGATCTTCAGCTGCAGCTGTATTTCTTAGTATTCTTGTTCTTAATTCTTAGTCTGCATTCCGCTTCTTCTTTCAGATTTCAATTTGGCTTTGGCTTAGGACTCTGTCTTCCTTGGACTTGGACTGTTTTTCAGTTGATCTTCCTGTCAGAGAGTGCCTATTTGCAGCAGAGCAGTGATGCTGATCAAGGAGCAAGATGGCTTAAAGGAAAATGAACTAAAGCTTTATTATAGGAACTCCATACTAAGATAGTTACTGGGGGCTATCTAGTCAAGCTGCATTCTCAGGAAGGACTGGGAAGACAGAAGAGGGGTCTTGAGAAGGAGCAGAGAGACATCCCTAAGAGTACCAGTTTACATCACAGGGGGGTCAGGATAGGTAGAGCCTAGAGGGAGAACACTTTGGGTCACCCTAACTAACTAACTCTATTACTGCTGCCCACTGCAAGGCATTCTTGGTTCTTCAGTGCTAAATGTTGTTGCGCTTCTAACACTTCCACTGGTACAACCTTGTTAGTACAGTATTCCTTCTGGGTCCTTTAAGAAGTACACTTCTTTTGGCACTAAGATCCCAACTACTGATGTGTATTTGTGCTGTCATTTGTGCCTGCACATCAGGTCTTGCACTAGTTGTAAAGCCGTGACACCTCCTCACATCTGAAGGCTCTTCTCTGTTAGCAGGCTCTGACTTCTACAGAGACACCCTGTACTTTGGACAATTCTTTGGTTCTGCGCTCCTTGACTCCACCTATTGCCTTGAGCTCTTCGGTCCAGATCACAGTCGAAAGATCCCTGCAGCAGCCCAGCTCCAAAGACAGCTCAAACAGGCCAGCTTGACCTGATAGCTCATCGGTACCAACCTGATAGGTTGAATTTCAAGCTAGATCTAGAGTCCCATTGACAATGGGTTTGTCTTTCAAACTGGAGGTTTCCTCCAAACATCGTTCTGAGGGATGCTGCCTTACGAAGAAGACCAAAAATGGCCCTAGGCCTGTTCCTTCCTCTCCAAATATGTCAGCCAAGTCTCACACTGGCACAGACAGGAGAAGGAACCCTCACAACCTCAGCATTTGCCAGCGGTCCAGTTCAATCCTAGTCCTTCTCTGCACAGATCCCCAGAAGTAGTTCATGTGGCTACAGCCCTGTAAAGGGAAATAACGGAGTCTGCTGCAGATATTCTGTAGTTGTCTCCTACACTGCCTGTGCAGGCCTCAGGGGCTCATTCACCTGTCCCTTTGGCACACCCAATGAAAGAGATCCTGTACTGCCTCCTTTGTGTTCTGTATCCCAAGGATAACACTCAGCACCATCCTCTTCTTTAGATTCATCCTTTATATCATAATCTTTTGCCTCTACATCTGGTAATTGGTTTCCTTGGTCCTCAAACTGGCACTATAATCACTGTTCCGCATGTTATTGGCGTGGGTGTGATTCTGGGAATTAAGGCTGTAGGCATCAGGATTGACACGACTGACGCTGCTGCTGCTCACTCTGCTACTGGCACGAATAGTCTCCCTTCTCTGACATGGACTATGGGGAGTACCATGGTAATAGAAACCATCATATCACCACAATCCTGCAGACTATTCTCACTATTGACACTCTCCACCATGCTACTGATGTAGTTAGTATTGTAGATTACACTCTAATTTGAGCCCTTATGCAGTTCAAACAACTACTGCCTCCAGCCCAATTACATCCCACTGTCCACACTGAGTGTGCTCAGATCTACACCACCCGGGTGCTCTCTCTGTTGTTCCTGCCCAGATTTCAATATCTCGGCAAATGGAATCTGGTCCATTGGCTGAGGCCACCCACTCTCATACTCTGCTTCCTCCTTCACCTTGAGTTCAGTCTTTATCTTCTAGGATCGTACAGCCCAGTCCATCTCTTTCTCATGTTGCCAAGCTTTTTCATTTTGATTTCTCTACCTCTACCAACTCTGACCTGGAGTCATCCTCTGCTGCCTCAGATATGCCCATGATACAGTCTCCACCAACTGTTTTAAGAGAACATGAATTGATCTCTCCAACTGACAACATCCACTCTGTCACAGAACAAATTATTAGGATGGCACATGTACTACAGCCACACATCAGGCAACCTGAGACTGAACCCCAGGACCTTATCTAGCATAGTTCAGTCAAACGTTGCTGCACCTGGTTCCATCCTGTTAGTTCCTAATTTATTGTAGGCCATTTCTGCACTAGGCTGTTATAGTGCTATTATTCCACTTTCAACATCCTATGGAATCCTGGGGTTCGCAATTTAGGGAGGGGCCTGAAAGGATTCCATAGGATGTTGAAAGTGGAAACAGTCTAGAGCAGAAATGGCCATAGATAGCCTACAGGTCTTGGTCTTAGACAAGTTAGAGCATACACATAAAATTTGTACCACTGCTAGAAAATTCAGGTTCCAACCTCAAGCTCACTTGTCTCCTCGATCCCACTGCAGATCATCCAGAAAGCCTTCAGGACTGAAGTGATGCTTCAGCATTTTGGCATCCAGACATGCAAGAACATCAACACTCTCGCTGTCTTCTGTATGGAAGTCTTCAGCCACTCGTTACCATATTCAGTTGTACCATAAAAAAGTCTACCAACCATGACAAGTGCCATCATTGACTGCCCTGCTGGCCCTCTTCTTTCCAGTGCTCCTCTCTTCGGAAACAGGCTGTGGAATTACCACGACAACTGGGTTGCTATAACTTTGACACCTGGGTTCTGGAGCAGGAAAGGCTTTGCCACTGAGTTTGGGGATTATTCTCCTGCAGGGGTTATCTGCATTACTCCTCAATTTATTGTCAACAATCATTTGAAATAGGTCAGGTAGAGCAAGAATGACTGGTTTGAATAAAACCTCTTGGAAGTTCAAAAGAAAAATATTAATCCACTGTCATACTGAGACTGGCACCAGCAGGCATGCTGCAAAATCTACCTGTGGTTATTTAGAAACATGCCTGGTAGGGATAATACAGGACAGGTGGTACTGCTGTTGAAAAGAAGCAATAAATGAAAGGGCTAAGCATCCACTTCCAGTGTGCTATTTCATTGCCTTAAATTGAATCCTTCCCAAATCACTTTGAAAAGAAAAAAAATGTGTTGTTTAAGGTCTCTGGGCTCACTTGTCTAATGTGGAGTGCTTTCAGATGGAGGGCTTCTCACACTAGCTGTCAGAAAATGTGTGGCTTTTCCATCTTGTACTCCATATAGATTAAACAAACCTTTTCATTCCATTTTTTCTCTTTAAAGGATTTTACTCCTTGATGAAAAAACAAAACAGGAGAAGCAATGGGACAACCAGGGAACTTCTTTTGTGTAGATGGTGACATTGTCTGAAATCCACATAAATTTCAGTGAATAAGGGCAGTGGCAGAGCTTGGAGCATGCGGAGGGGGGTGGGGGGGCTATGGCATGAGGGGCATGGCCACTACACATGGGGGCATGGCTGTGGTGCATGGGGACATGGCCAGAGCACGCAGGGGCGTGACTATGGGCTGGGATGCCCAAACAACATTGCTGCCCAGGACAAACCAACTCCCTCCCCCGTCCCTATGCGACTGAATAAGGGAGGGAGATGGCATCATCAAGAGTTGTCTGAAACTGCTCTTGGTTTTATTTTAAGTCTCTCTGAGCATGTTATAGAGACGAAGAGGCAGTGGCCTCCAAATGAACTGAAATATAAATAATTAAGTAACTCATTGCTGTTCAAAATCAGTCATTCTCTTCCACCATATCATGCACTTTTTCATAGTAACTCTTAAACATCTATGGAACTGCAGGATTACTGTCAAAACTTGCTTGGACATTTCTGAACCTGAATCAGTTGCAGTGATGCTAGGAAAGTACCACAGCCCAAGTCATTGCCAGCAGTAGCACTATCACCTCTGCTAGGTCATCTTCCACAACTGAACTGTAGTACAATCATGGGCCAACTCATAAGAGGATTTCTCTAGCAATATGGTAAGGTTTTGATGTTAACCTTACGTATGAATGGACTGACTCACCTGTTAAGGACCATTAACATGTGACAGATGTTTATGTGCGGATTCTCATTAACCATTGGTATAATCATGTTAACTTCTGTTTAACTTTTGTAAACTAATATTTTAGCTTAATCTTTTTTAAATCAATGTAAGCTGCCTTGAATCCCATCTTGAAAGAAAGGCAGGTTATCAAATAAATAAATAAATAAATGAAATGAAATGTCTGTTTTGATGGACTGAAACAGTGTCAATATTAGGTGCCCCTGAGCTGCAATTGCTCCATTCCTAATGGAAGGCAGCTAGTTCGTCATGGGCCATGGGCACAGCGTCAACAGCAGAAGAGTTAGATTACAACTGATTCTAATTTCCAGGCATAATGACTTCTGGAAGTTCTCCTCCCTTCTGAACTTCAGGCTGTGGACTGCATGAGCCACATCAATGCCCATTTCTCTGAATGTATACCTTCCATGATTTAAGAAAAAATGCAAAACAACATAATGCTCTGTTTAAAGCAAAAGAGAGTTAAGCCCTTTGACTTGTGTGTTGTTGCAAGAGAAGGTAGGAGTATAGTCTGCACAGTGGCTGACTGAAACATAACCCTCCTCCAGTCTCCCAAAAATTTCACCAAGGAGAAAGAAGCCCCAGGATCACTAACGAACACTAGACACAAGCTTTTGTAGGGCTAAATCTGCTTCATCAGATGCGTGGAGCGAAGTGCCTAGGAGCAGACTTCTATTGCTATGAATGAACAGCTTTTATGTGTGAATAGCAACAGAAAAGCAACACTTGTGGGTATAGCAGTGGCATAACAAGTTAAGGCCCTACCTTCCCTTACTGCACACCCTGCAGTCTGGCTTCTCACCCCACTTCTTCTGCTTCCTCTCTCTCCTAGGGCGGCTGGGGCTGTCAGAGAATGGGAGATGGGGACAGGGTGATAAGTGGAGTGAAGAGCTGGATTGCTGAGAGTGCAGTAAGGGAAGGGAAGGGCTGGTGCTATTGGGATGGGAAGAGGGAGAAGGAGAAGTTGGGCAAGGAGTTGGATCATGGCTGGCTTGATTCTAAAACTGGGCTGAGCTTGCCAGCTCTGAAAATCTAGGTGTGGTGTTGTTTTGTGAGATGAGGTAGGGGGAGCTACAAACATGAATAATCAAATTTGTGAAAGAGAAACCCATGAAAATGGAAGGCCAGCTTTAGAAGACAGTGGTGCCTAGAAAACCCCTTTAATTCTGTGTATCAGGTATGGCAATTGCAAAATAAAAGCCTTCTCTGGCAGTATCCAAACACATATGAACAGCATGCAAGGAATTTAATCTTTGCCTGCTAAAAACACTGGCAGGGCAAGGGCATGGGTGGGTGTGATACCATCTCCACTGGAGAAGGCTGGAATCAGTGCCTTCAGTTCAGTACCAAGAGAGCAAAGGGTTTTCTCAGACTGTGTGCACAAGGCAATAACATTCGTATTATACATTCAGCTGGAAAAGCTACTGTCCCTTGGTTAGGTACTCACTCTTAATATATAGGAAAATTCCTTCCTTACTTTAGTTATCTATGTGAACCTAGATGGGGATAGTGGGTGTAAGAACTGACTGAAACCATTATAAGTGATTTTGCCTTAAAAAGCTGGGATGTTCAGTAGGCTGGTGTAGAGAGAGATAAACAGGAATGGCTGGGCTACATTGAACAACATATTCTTGTTTGGAACTTGGGGCCCTTTCACGTTGCAGTCATAGTGCTATGACTCCATTTTAACTGCCGTGGCTGCACACATGGAATTCTGGGGCCCTTTCACTATTACGGTGCTGTGATTCCACTTTAATTGCCATGGTTCTATCCTATAGAATCCTAGCATTTGCAGTTTAGGGAGGGCCATTTAGAATTCTCAACCAGAGAACTCTAGTGGCTCTCCAAACTACAAAACCCTGGATTTCATAGAATTCACCCATGGCAATTAAAATGGTATCATAGCATGAGAATTGTTTTGTGTGAAGGGCCCATGGTATTTGTAATCTGGGGAAACATAGATCTCTGGCTGAAAATTCAAAATAGGCTTCCCTAAACTGCAAAACCCAGGGTTCCATAGGGTGGAGGCATGGCAATTAAAAGTGGTACTGAAGTGCTATAATTGTTCAGTGTTGATACACTCATAGTGCTCCTGCATAAGATATGGGTGTCCGTGATCTAAAATAATTGTAATATCCTGCTCAGAAAAATGCTACATTAAGAACTCCTCATCAAAAGGATGCATAATTGATCAGGGTTATTAACAAAAGCACAACACTTTTTTAACCATACTGAGAAAACTTGTAGGCATACAGGATCAAGGATCAAGGTTGTATGTTTAATAATAGAAAATAGATTCCTGTAAAGATCTGTGATTTTTCACAACAATTTTAATTTGATTTTTCCCCCGGTGTTCTTACAGGGGAAATCTTTTATACCACGTTTCCACCCTGGTCTTATTACTCCTTGTTTTGTGAGGCTGTGATCTGCTTGGATTTGGTTGTGGAGAGTTTTCTACAAGAATTATAAGAAAGAAAATTAGCATAGGATCAAATATTTCAATACTATTGCCTAAAATACCTGACTTTCTAACATAACCACTTTTTTTTCTGTTTGCTGAAGACAGGAGGCAGGGTGAGCGTAACATTAATTCGATTAATGCTTCACATGTCCTTTTGGGTTAATTGGTGTGGCTGAGTTTCTGTTGCCCTAGACTATAATCCTAAACACACTTTCAAGGCAGTGAGCCTACTGAAGAGACTTATTTCTGTGTAAACTAGCATATAATTATGCTGTTAGCTGTTGTACCATTAGCTGATTAGTTAATATGTATTCTATTATTAATGAATATATAGTCCTCATTATATATATCCAAGTCCATTTGTAAACTTGACAGCTGGCTAATTTTAAACCCATTTGACATACAGACAAAGTGTTATAATTCATACCCACTGCAGAATTTATTTTTGTCAACTGCAGTATAGATTGGGGACACAGGTCATTTCCACACTAGACTGTTATAGCACTGTCATTCCACTTTCAACATCCTATGGAATCCTGGGGTTTACAGTTTAGGGAGGGGGCCCCTCCCTAAACTGCAGACCCCAGGATTCCATAGGATATTGAAAGTGGAATGATAGTGCTATAACAGTCTAGTGCAGGAATGGATTGAGGTGACTGAAGGCAGCGGTAATTCACAAATAATCCTAAACCCCATTCCCTGTTCTTGTAGCGTTAGTCACTTGAGTGCATTAAATTGTGGCTTATGTTCTCTTTCTTTCTGCTCGATTAGACCATTTGGAACAACAACAGGCTCTGCTTTTCCTGTCATCTTTGTTTATGATTAGTTACATATGGGAGGACTCAAAGCATGTGACTTTTGGCTGGGTTGGGGACTTACAGTGACTAGGTTCACAAATCTCTGCTTTGCCATTTTTCCTTATTTGTAAACTCTTTGACACTATAGTGTATGTTGACCCTTGTAACTTTCTGTCTCTGTACTGCAGAAAATGAAACTAATGTACCTTCTCAGGCCTCACAAGGCTAGGGAAGAATTCTTTCCCTTGACATCCAGAATTTTTTTTTCTGACATGTTTGCCCAGAGACTTTTGTTTATGGAGAAGTGCATTTGATCAGGTGAACTTTTCTTTGCCATCTGAAAACTTACAGCCAAAGTACAAGTTTACTGAGAATAACTACTAGGTCTTTTATATCCTGCTAAATGCACACCGGAACTCTACATATTACATGAACAAACTACCTGCAGACACAGTATCAACAGACACATGCACATACAGTGTCAGGCTGAATGGTTGCTGAGGGGTAGGAGAGAGCAACAGGAAGGAAGCCTAATCTGAACAATGGGAGGAAGTGGAGGAACTGGAAAAAAAGACCCAGCAACAGCAGAGTGAGCACATATGGCTTATGGAGCGGCTTGATTCATGGGAAAAATACTGCCCTGGGTTACTGAACAAACAAGACTGCTGTGGATATCTTTTAGCTTTTCTCTGGTACCAGCCACTGAATCCCAACATGAGCGAGGAGGAGGGTAAGGAAGGGTAAGCATTCTTTGTATTACAGTAGTATCCATAGATTCAAGCTGCCTGGAAGCTGCATTGATCAGAATTTTAGAGCGTTCTTAAATCTGGTGGGGAGCGTTCCAAAGGCAAATTGAGAAGCCGAACTAGAGTTATAGCTGAGAGACAATCAGAAAACCTTGATTTTGCCAGAGTTCTGCTAAGTGGTCCCAGGCAAACCACGTTGCTTCATCCGTTAGCGTGCAATACAGGAATGGGTCTTACTGATCTACCTGACATAGGCATAATGTAATGTGATGTAAGCTGAACCAAGCTAATGTATGTTAAACTCTTTGACCACATGGAATTGATGTTAAAAGGCTAGGTTTTATTGTTGTCACCACCATCAAGATAGTAGGGTGAAATCTGAGTGCTAAAGTGTTTTAAAAGTTTAACTGGTTTTGTGCCATCTCAGGGGGATGTTGGCAAAAAAAGATGCAGAGGGCCCCTCTATCTTGTTTTAAAAGAAAATCACCACTCCTGCAGCTTCCAGCACCAGAAAATATTTTTTGGCAAAGGAAATTGGCCAAAGGTTTTGGAGGAGGGGTGTAGGAGAGGCCCAAAGCTGGAAAGAGGCCCTGTGGCCACACATGGGCACAGGATCCCCATGATTACTTTGAACTATAAACGCAAAGTAGTTGTGACCTGGACAAATAAAAAGCACACATTCTATGGGAGATATTTCCCCACATGACTGAAAACAGGGATGGGCAGAAGACAGACAGGCAGTCAGACTAAAGCAATAGTAGACCATGGATGACTGAAGTAAGACAGTGTACTTTAGAACAGAGGA
This sequence comes from Iguana delicatissima, assembly GCA_948472985.1. NCBI lineage: Eukaryota > Metazoa > Chordata > Lepidosauria > Squamata > Iguanidae > Iguana > Iguana delicatissima. The sequence continues at coordinate 209,694 of CAOKZL010001288.1, forward strand.
ATTACCTTCATTGGTGGTTAGAGCAAGGCCCGTTCAGTTCCAGTTTTCTTTATCAACAGTGTACACAGTCAGATGCCTCTGAGAAATTCATAAACGAGGCATAAAGCTGATGGTCATTCTCCATTGTTTGTCCCAGCATCTGATGTTGAGAGAAATACTGTAAATAACATACTAACAGCACATTTGTAACCCATAGTACTGATAGCTGTGAAAGTTGGAGCAAAAATGGGATGAAACAGTTATGCATTCTTTTCCCTTCCTTCCACCTGTGTCACCTTTCCTTCCCTCCTCTTTGCTGCAATTTCCTCAGTAGAGAGAAGCAGTTGTTACTGGCATTTGCCTGATACATTTGGTTTATTGAAGACTATCTTGTGGTAGGTGTGTAGTGGTCTGAGGTATTTGTCCCTTCCATAAACTGTGGCAGGGCTTCTGTACAAGAGCACTACGAAATGAAGCAGACTTAATACAGTAGAGAAAGGTAAAATAATAGGTGATGCCTATGAGCCAAAGATAGACAAATTAGAAATTAAGTTTTGGTTTGTCATTGTTTTTATGAGGATATTATTAGGCTGGAGCTCAGACTGCCTTAGGCAGGAGAGCTGGCAGCTTCAGATTTAACTAACATAAGACAAATGTATACAAACAAAAGCCATTGGGCTCCATCTAGCAGCAGAAAGCAGAGAGATTTTTTGAGAAGAAAACAGAAAGTAGGCAGGGATTTTATTGGCAAAGCAGTACAGGATGAGGAGGACTTTCCACCGTGCTCAGCAGCTTGGATGCTGCCTTACTTGCTGGCTGGGCTGCCTGTGTGCAGGAGATTCTCACTGTGCGTGTGACTCACAGTACACTGACCTCTCTCATGCCCTCAGACACCACAGCAGTACAGTAAATCAGATTACAGCAGTGCCTTTTCAGCTACAAATCTCTCCCTGTATTTGTGACTATAAGAATTCCTTCCCCGGGAGAGTTTTGCTCTAGCTGCAACATGGTTATTGCACTCATTTCTGACTTGTGTTCCCACAGAGAAACAGAAAGAGTGAGAGCTGATTTCTTGGTCCAGCAAAGATTGCAGATGGTGAAGATAAACTGGTTTGATGACAGGACATGGCACAGAATATGCCTTTGTGAGAATGCAAGTTCTATCCTCAATTCTGCTGTCGGCCCTCTCAGTCTGGGGCAGGGAGGCCTCTCTGTGAGATCAGTACAACTTTAATTTGTTGTTTATGCAGCTTCTGGCATGAATGGGATGCTAGGAATGGGAGCTACACTAGAGGAAGAACAGTTTGAAGGATGTTTATGAGATCCTTTTTTTTCCTCCACAAACTGGAGATAAGCATGGGAAGCATGATGCAGAGTGGGGAACCAAATAGGATTACTCTTCTCTCCCTTGCTCTCATTGCTACCACAAATGCTTTGCTGCTGCCTGTCTTTACCAGAGTTTTCACTGCTTTCCTTGCTTCCCACAGATGGTAAACTGAAAAAAGTCCTTCCTTCCCTGCCAAAGGGACATGCACCACCAGTGCCATGTGGACTCTGAAATTGCAGACTGGCTTTCTGCTATACATCTGGAGAGATATCAAGGTACTTTCAAGCGGCATGGATATGTCTCCGTCAGAGATGTGATCTCTCTCAGTAAAGAGGACCTACAGAAGCTTGGCATCACTGCTACTGGGCATTGCAAAAGGATTCTGAATTTAGTACAACAAACCTGTCTGCTTGTGGGGGACAAAAGCAGGCACATGGCAGGAGATGCCCACTACAGATCTGGCAAATGTTCAGATTCTCTGGATGGACCTAAAGCTGAAGAGAAGAATGATATTGGCACAAAGAAAGAAATCATGGCAGAAACTGTTCCTGGCCCTGGAATTCAGCATGGCTCAACAGATCAGAACCAACACCCACCATCAAATAAGAAACCAGCTTCTCCAGTGGCCAAGCCAATACCCAAACCTAGAACTGTGTTCCTTCATGCACACCGCACGGCCAAGCCAGAGCAGGCTTTGTTGTTGCCACCACAGACATCTGTACCTGTTGGTAAACCAACTTCTTTATCTGAACAAAATCTAGGAACAATTATTAACCTAGAGGGGTTTGATCCAGGTAAAAGTGCCACAAATGCTGAGAGTCTTGAGATTACAACAGGATCCCAGGCTGGGATGAGAGATCAAGTCCCAAGCACCAACCTGCCACCTCGGTGTGGGGATGGGATGCACAACTCAGGATCTGCTCTGCAGTCTTTTGCTTCTATGAAAGAAATGAATAGTGAAGTCAAGAGTGTTGATACAGCCTCCTTTTCCCCCACCCCTACACATTCTGCCTGTCAGAGCCAACCTGCAAACATCAGTCCATCGGAATCATTTTCAACTGCTACCAAAGTACAGAGAGGGCCCTTGCCACTTTCTCCTGCCCTTACCAAGTCTTCTTCCCCAGAGGACAGGAAAGGGATAGTGTCTGATGTTCCTGTACTCTTGTCAATGCCAACCAAAAGTGGGGATGTAAAGGAGTCTCCAAGGCATCAGCCTAGCACACAGCCTTCTGGCCTAGCCATGCAAAATGGGATTGTGGCCGTGGAGAAGGAGGCCAAGTGAGTATATGTACTCCTCCTAACAGTACAGTTTACCATCTTTCAGGAAGCCACTAGAGCAGCGGTTCTCAACCTGTGGATCACGACCCCTTTGGGGGTCGAACGACCCTTTCACAGGGGTCTCCTAAGACCATCGGAAAATACGTATTTCCTATGGTCTTAGGCTCCATTCCTTCCTTGGTGGTGGTGCGCAAGTGCGAGCCATATGCTCACGTCCTCCTGCTCCCTTTGGCGGGAGCACGTGTGGCCACACGTGCTCCTGCCAAAGGGGGCAGGAGGATGTGAGCGTGTGGCTTGCACTTGCGCACCAGCACTCCTGGGCCTTTTCCACATGTTACCTTATCGCGGAGGTGGGGGTGCCCTCTCTTCGCTGCTCCTTCGTCCCGCATCTGGCTTCCTGGTCGCGCGACTGCCCCTTCCTTCCTTCCGCAGTGCAGCCGGGCGGGGCGGGGCGGTCACGTGACCAGGAAGCCAGCTGCGGGATGAAGGAGCAGCGAAGAGAGCACCTCGCACAAAAACTTGCTTGCGCAAACGGCACCCCCCTCACCTCCGCGATAAGGTAACGTGCGGAAAAGGCCCAGGAGTGGTGGTGTGCAAGCGCGAGCCACGTGCTCGCGTCCTCCTGCCCCCTGTTTAGAAGGGACTGAAATCGCTCCCCTTCTCTGCTACCGGGAGAACCTCCTGTCTGACGGGCCAGCTTGGGGGGGGCGGCAGCACGGGGGGCAGGTCCCCTCCTACCCACAACCCCTGCCCCACTCGCTACGGAGGGGGACGCTGCGGAAGGACCAGGGAGCCGCAAGGCAGTGCTTTTCTGGGGGGCGAGCTGCGCCCGGCGCAAAAGACAAAGGCGCTGGGATTCCTCCCCACCCCCGGCCAGGGTCGACACTCTGGAAACTTTTCCCACACTACCCCCCCAGCGGAAACGAGAGCGAAGCAGAAGCAGAGCCCGGGGGGGTCTCGGAGTTTTTCCCGGGAGAGACGTGCAGCTCCTCTTCCCCGCTCTGTCTGTCTCCGCCCCATTCCTGGCCGGCGAGGCGGCCTTGGCCGGGGGGGGGAGGCATTGTAAATAATAAATAAATAATTTTATGGTTGGGGGTCACCACAACATGAGGAACTGTATTAAAGGGTTGCGGCATTAGGAAGGTTGAGAACCACTGCACTAGAGTGAGCTTGGATAGAAGAGGAAAGGGTGTTGTCTAGATATGGCACATGTAACTTCCCTTGTAAGTTATGTACACCACTTCCTTGAGAATTACTGAATGGATCCCTCTTGTACCTTACAGCCAGATAGTGTGCCTTAGTTATATATAGGTTTAGGGCATGGGTGGAGAACATTTTTGATCCCAAGGCTGGATTTTGTAAAATCATTACAGTTGTATACATTCATATACATAATGTATATGTATTTGTGGCATAATGTATTCACATATCCGTATGGTTCTCTTTCCTTACTGAAAAGAAAGCTATAATTTCTTCTTATCTCCCAACAAAGGAAATTCATTCTCCCCCAGCAATCCTGATATAGATAATTCTTTCCTTGTTGCTAGCAGCAATCACTATGGAGTTGAGGAGGCATTCATGGTAAATAGACCAAGAGACCTATGTGGGGGGTGGAGTTATATGGGCCACAATAAAGGCCTGTACATGTTCTAAGAACACCAGCTTACACTGTAAATGATCAGCATCCCACAACTGCAGCAGAAGTTTGCAGTCTCACCTATTCCTGATAAGTTTGGCAGTAGAATAGTGTGGAAGCTGCAGTACTTTGCATCCTGAGGGTAAGGTGGATTTGATATCTTTCTGTCTCATCTGGCCCCACAATTGGAAATAGTCATGGCAAGGAAGTTCTAGGGATCAGAGTCCCATGTGAATATTATAAATAGGTATTGGGCAGGAGTCTCTAGATCTGAACTTACAAACTTCTGCTACATGTTCACAGTGCAGGAAGCCTGAGACCCTGAGTTGTCATAGGTAGGTTGCTTCTAAAAGGGTAGTTAGGAACATGAGACATTCTCAGTTTTGTTGCTTTTCTTTCAGTCCTACTTAGATTTTCCTTCTGTCTTTGTCTCGTGTTGGCTTGCAAGACTTTGTTTTGCCTTTCCACATGGAAATTCGTATGCATTTTGGCATACTGTTTTAATACACTTTTCTTAAGAATTTTTCTTAGTATATATATCCTGCATGCATTTTTCCCATTGCGCACATTTTCTCAAAAGATACTAAAGTAGTTGTGTGTATTTTGTGTATACAGTTGTCCCTCCATGTTTGTGGGTCTGATTTTTTTGCAAGTTTCTCCAACATGTGCACCCCCATCTCAGGCCCTTCTTTTCAGGGGAAATCTTCCCTCTCAGTGGCTCTGATCAGGCCATGCGGACCTTTAAAAACCTACCTCTGATCCTCCTCCTCTTCCACCAGTCACTGCCTCGCCAGCTAAGAATGCCTGCAGCCCAATTTCTCAGCACCACAAACCTTCTCCTAGTGTCCCCCACCCCACTCAAGGAAGGAGATGGGCCAAAGAGAGGACATATATAGACACCACACCAACCCACCCCTTTCCTTCTCCTTTCCTTGACCTGGTTTGGACCCTGTGTGTCTTCTCCCCATCATGCCTTGCCCCTCCCTTCCCACAGACTCACACACACGTTTTGATATTTGCTATTTTTCCACTCTTGCAGGAGTCTTACTCCTAGCTATAGCAAATGTGGAGGGCCAACTGTAAATTGGAAAGTGAAAAGGAGGGGGAGAAAATTAGATGATTGTAGTTTCCTGCCAATGATGAGAAACTGCGGAGAAAAAAACTTCAATCAATAGACTCATAGACCATTTCTTCCCATCCCAGTTAAGACTATTCGTTCCCATCCCTAGATGTGGTACTTTAGGGAATATATCCCCACAGGGTCACAGGCCCAGTACAGTAGTTCAGACACTATGGAATGGAACAACTACAAATTAAAAGGAATTCCTGTTGAACTATCTGACTTGTTTTCAGTAAAGCCAATTAATTTTAGTTGGAAATTCAGAAACAGAGAAAAATGCAAGACTTAATATATTCGGATTTTCTTGAATGATTTTTATGGACGTACTTTATTTTTAATTTTTGTAATCTCCTTTGAACAGTGTGTACCTAAGGCCATTTCCGCACTACATTGTTATAGCGCTATTATTCCACTTTCAACATCCTGTGGATTTCTGGGATTTGCGGTTTAGGGAGAGGCATTTAGAATTCTCAGCCAGAGAACTCTTGAGTAAACTACAAACCTCAGAATTCCACAGGATGTTGAAAGTGGAATAATAGCAGTATAACAGTGTAGTGCTGAAATGGTCCAAGTCAGACCAAGCTATTGCCCCAAAAGAGGAAATATATCACCAACAAAGAGAAAGGAGCCTAAAGGTTTGCATAATATTTGCATATGTAAATTATACGTGTATAGTGGCAAACAAGGTAATGGTATGTGTGACAGTTTCTGAATGTGAGGTGTAGCTGCTTGTCCAGGATTTAGCATGAAAGGAAAGAGAAGAAATAGCATAGGTAGTGTTTTCAGGATTACATGGCTTCCAAAATTTAATCAAAGTACAAAAGATGTCTGTGATACACCTTCCTATTTGGAATTTTCTCTCTTTATTCTTGCAGCTCCATGGGACAACTCTGCCAGGATCTAGACCATATGCCACAGGGATCAGCCGGCAGCTCAGGTGAGAAAGAAGGCTGCAGTTCTGTTGCGTGCCTGTAGGAAGGAAGAGCAGGAAACAGACCTCCTATTTGGCATTACTGCAAACCATAGGAGCTGGGGCAATGTAAAGATGCCATGAGGAGTTACATTTTGGACTACATCTACCAGAATCCCCCAGCCAGCCTGGCCACTGTGCTGCATGGGGGATTGTAGGTATATAATCCAAAAATTAACTTGTATAGGGCCTGAGCTGACGTCATATCAAATTCAGGAGCATGTGATTGATATGGGAAGGGAACAGTAAGAGAACAGAGTGGCCTTAGGGTTATATGGATTTCCAAATTTGAAAGTTTCTGGCTGGGCAAAATACATCTCCTCTGTAGATCTTTCTGTATACGTGAACAAGAGTGGGGCTGAAATACCTTAGGAATCTGGTGTTATTAAGGATGCTTCTACACAAGAAATGTTGTGTAGGGGCATTCACACAACATATAACACTCAGGAGACCAAAGGTCAGGTCTCTAGAGGTTTTCATTTTTATGAAGAAGTCTCTGTCACCTGAGTACTCCTTATTGCTCTTCCATCTCTGGGTTACCTACAGGTCTAATTGAGGAGTCCATCAGCCCCTACTGTGAGAGCATGTTTGGACACTTTTGGTCTTCTCAGGTAAGAATAGCTGGCACCATTTTCCTCACTATGCTGCTTCCTGTATCTCCAGCTAACCTACTCCCCAGGATTTTTGAGTCCCTCAGACTGCTTGCATACAAGCAAATAGAATTAAATGAACAAACTGGAGCAAAGCAAATCCTAACCACAGATTAGTCTGTGGAGTTTGAAGAAGCTGTGGCCATCACACAGAAAGAGATCGTGGTATTCTTATGTCATCTTATGGAGAATGTCAGCTCAGTGTTTTGGGGACCAGGGCCTTCAGTGCTTGAGGTAGAACAGAAAATGATGTCTGCCACTCACTTAAATCTTAGTTTGTGGGATCTAAAGCCAGTCAAGGTACCTTGGCAGCTCAGCTGGGAAACCTCACAAGCTTATCTATCGTTTCATGAAAGTAGATGTTAACAATTTTCTGATCTTTCATGATATTCACATTCTGCTTCCTGAGGAAGCTGCCTCTCTGCCTATTTATAAAATGGGAAAATACAGCCCATAGGCCATGTACAACCCCCAGGTCACATCTGTGGTCCTCAAGGACCCTCCCACTTCTTCACACAAGGGTGTTTTGAGTTACCTTTGCTGGACCCCCAAATGGCCAGTATGATCCTCATGCTTCTAGAGGAAGACTCCTGTTGACCATTAACTGCATTTGGGGCATGTTTACCACATCATATTTGATTTGCACAGGACTTATTTCAAACAGAAATCGACCAAGTGCATGTAATTTCCTGATCTGATAAAAAGCCTATATAGACTTTAAAAAAAAAGTGAGGACTCCTCAACACCTAAAATGTCATGAGATGGCTGTGAGCATTCCCACTCCTAGACTTGATGGGTACTGTTGTCTCTTGGGGAGCAAAAATAACTCAGTCCTCCACAGTTTGGAAGGGAAGGCACAGGTGAGGGGGGAAATGGGAGGACTAGCCTTTAAGTAAACCCCAACCCCTGGTACTTACCTGTCCCTTTTGTAAAGCTAGTCCTATCTGGGGTGATGAATAATATAAATTAAACTTTAGAGACTACTACATCATTGTTGTTGCTGCTGCTACTACTGCTGCTGTTGTTGTTGGATATGCCCAAGACCTTCATGCCATATTCATGAATTCCTGAGACATTTGACTGTCCACTTTTGGAAACATAAAGCTAGACTAAGTGGTCTCCAGCAAAGCAATTTAATTAGCATCCATTTGTGCACTGTGCCTAGAGTGCTGTAACTCGCTAAGCTATAGACCACATGAAAACCGTCGGTGCTCCATCTCTTAAGCATTCTGATAACATTTTTCCAGGGTGCAGCTTCCCTTGAATGCCAGGAATATGAAGAGGTGCCAGAATGTATATTGAGCCAGAGAGAAGAAGGGCCCATGTAAGTGGCTTTAATTACTCTTTCATCTTTGTTTCTTTTCTCTAATTCATGAAAGAAAAATGTGGCTGAATAGAAGCGGGGTCTGTGAAGAGCAAGAGCTGAGAAGGCAGTTTATCTTCTTGTTATAACCTATAGATACTGCTCACAAAGGCAGGGTGAGGAGAGGGTACAGTTCAGCACTCACGGTGGTTGCCTGTCTTTGATGTAAAACTTAGGGCTCTTCCAGATACCCCATGCAACATTTTATCACAAAACCCAAGCAGGTTACTTTTTAACTCCAAGACGTATTGAAATAAAACAGACTCTTCCTCCTCCTCCTCTCTCTCCTTTTTTTTTTAAAAAACAACTTTTTAGAGTTATGGTGCATGAGTGAAATGCCAGTTTTATATTATAGCACTATGACTCTAAGGCCATTTCCGCACTAGCCTGTTATAGCGCTCTTATTCCACTTTTAACATCCTATGGAATCCTGGGGTTTGCAGGTTAGGGAGGGGCTATAACAGGCTAGTGCAGAAATGGCCTAAGAAAATAAAAATTCATAGAAGACAGAATTAGTCCTTCAGATCGTAGTACCACTGCATTGAACCACACATGATTTTTTAAAAACCTTTGGAAGATCCCTAAAATACATCCAAGAAATCAGTACAGACGGTGCCCCCGAAAGAATGAAATGATCAGATGCACAAGTGACAACAATCAGCAGAACTGAAGGATGCATAGCGCAATAACTCCTGCTTCTTTTAGCCGGTCCGAGCAGGGTTTGGCAGCTGTGGGAAGCTGGGAGGCCATACTAGATCCCTAGGAGACCTTGAAGAATCACTTTCTCACAATCCCGTAAAAAAAATTTTTTTTAAAGTTTTGCTTCCCAATGCCACCATGTTTTTTAGCCCTCCTCTGGGTCATTTTAAGCCCAAGAAATCCTAATTAAAAAACAGAAAGTCATTTCTGGATTACTTCCTTTTTTTAAGAAAAGGCCTCCCCTGGTCCTAAAATGGTCCAGAGAGAAATGCCCCTGAACCCCTACAGAGCGTTGAGGAGCAAGAATTCAAAATATTGTTATACCTGGGGGAACATGGGGGCTGCAAGCAGCCAGTGGGCTGTACTTGCTCACTCCTATTGTAGAAGCAGAGAGGAAAAGGTAGCACCATTGCTGGCTGTTTGGTGTGGAAAGGGAGGGAAGTGTTAGAATGAAGAATTTAAAAGGAACAAGAGACAAAACCTTCCAGTGGAGGCTGGATTTTTCTTTTGATAGGATCATTTGCACCTCATGAAACAGCCCTATCATCTGTTATTTCAGCAGCAGGGGCACCCGGACAGAAGAAAAGAGCCCGTGTGCTAAGAAGGAGTCTGCCCTCAGCAGCTGCATAGCCCAGAGTGAGAATGAGGGCTACTCTACAGTGGAGGCTCCATGGGCCCAAGGCACTCCCTTCCGACTCTCCAACCACCTGTATCCGGATGAAACTTTAGATGACCTGACCATCTCTCCTTATGCCAGCTACACCTCGTTGTCAGAACGGCCATCCACTGTGCTCAATGGCTGGCTAGACAAGCTCTCTCCGCAGGGGTAGGTGACTAACTGGAAAGGAGTAGAGTACAGAGGGACGCTGTTGGGCCCTGAGTAGAAGTGAATGAGTTGTCCACTTTGCATCATTTATTGACCACTTGCTTAAAGCAGTTTATATCTTAAAGTATCAATAAAAACAGCGGAAATCAAACAATGTAAAACTACTACAAAGCTTGAAGTAGGAACAGCAGCTGAAATTTGATACTTCTATTTTAGCATTTGGTAAATGAAAACAGTCCCGGTTAGTAACTCCACCCTGCTGGGCTGGTTTATTTTTAGAAGGCGATATCTGGGAATCACACACGCCTAGGAGCTGGGATTTCAGGCCGGAAGCCCTCCCCCTGTGAGTGTAGGCTATGGTGCCTCGGTGAGGGAATTGCACTCTGCACTTAATTAGAGCATGGCTGAACACTTTAATCATCAAATTAATTCACCAAAGTGCTATTGGAATTATTAGTAAGAGCAAATGTCAGGCCATTTCCGCACTAGACTGTTATAGTGCTATTATTCCACTTTCAACATCCTATGGAATCCTGGGGCTTGGAGTTTAGGGAGAGACATTTAGAATTCTCAACCAGAGAGCTCTTTGGCCTCAGTAAACTGCAAACCCCAGAATTCCACAGGATGTTGAATGTGGAATAATAGCACTATAACAGTGTAGGATGGAAATGGCCTCAGTCAGGTGTTAGAAACACAGCTTACTTAGTCTTTGAGAACAGTTTGGTTCTGATATAGAAGAAGTGAAAAAAATGGGAAGTTTAAAGATGTGCTTTCCTCCTTACAGAGAGTAGTGTTTTTATTTTTGCTGCTGCTGTTGTTAGGGCTAAAATGCATGTTATATGTAAATGTGTGTAATAAATCACCTGCCAACATTTATTCCAAACCAAGAGGGCCATCAGGAATGGAGAAGCTAGAAAGCTTAGAGTGCTTCCCCTTCCTACTGTCACTCCCCACCAATAATACCTTATTCTAAATTGTCCCCAGCTTTGCTTAGGAAAAGTTACCATTTCTGAGTAACATGTACATAGGTGCTAGGACTGTAAGTTTTTGCTTAAAAAGTCAGACATACTGAAGTTTTGATAATATTTTAATTGATTTCAATTGTTTTTTTAATTGAAGAATACACTGGTAAATTTTGGTTGATGAAATAAGTAATTAATCTTCAACGCTAACTTTGAGTAGGGAAGGCAAATCTGTCAGTTTTACTTTCTTACACATCCACATTTTCTGAATTGTGTTGCATTCTAATCAAAACCAGACTAGGCCCTTTCTGCAGCCTATCTTTTCCCATGGTCTTCCAGTCACAATCCTGGCAGTGCCTCTGCTAGGAAGGGAGTGCAGTGGGAATGCTCCCTTCTGCACCAGACTGCCTCTCTGCAGAAGAGAGCACAATGGACAAGCCTCTTCCTTCCGCAGTGCAGCTGGGCTCTTCCCCATGTTGTGGTGGGGCAGGAAGCACCTCCATCACACCTCTAGGCCTTCTGCAGGGCAGGTAAGTGTGAGACCATCACACAGTTGGTGGTCATTGACGGGGAAATTCCGTCAATGATTTACTGTGCAATGACGCTGACTGGTAACGGGAGAAGGACAGGACTGTGACACCATCCTGTGGAAGCATCATCGCAGTCCTGCTCATCTCACGTCCCCAAGCCAGGACACAGGCCTCCTGCAGAAAGGGCCTTACTCTGACCCATCCCTGTTTGCAAGACACTCTGTTCCAGGCCTGGAACTCTTCCAATGATAAGCCTTAGAGGCAGTTTCCAGGACTAGATTCTCATGATTTCGGAACTGGCCATGGTCACAGCTGTCCTTTCATGCACTCCTTCTGTGCAGAGGGATTTCTGGGTTGAGGGATCTGAATTTAATGGGTTCCCCTTTCATTCTTGATAGGAATTATGTGTTCCAGCGACGCTTTGTCAGATTCGATGGAAAAAACATCATGTATTTTAACAACGAAAAGGTGGGAACAGAATTCTTCTTGCTAACCCCTGTATGTTTGGGAGGCTAAAGTGATTGGTGGCCAGGGGAGAAGTAAACAAGCTGAGAAAGTCAAGTGGGGTCCTAGTTAGTTAGGGAAAGAAAAAAAGAGGGAGGAAGCAAGACAATGAAAGGAGGTATATCAGCTTTGGGCCTGTAAACATGCCTTGCCCCCTCTATTTCTGAAAGCTTTTGTCACCCCATCCACAAGCGAAAAGAGGTAAAACTAAATTATCAGTTCAGTCAGTCTCAAAGTTCAGTGTGAAAATGTCAACACTCAACCCCTTGCTCCCTTGGCTTCTTTCAGGAGCCGTATCCAAAAGGAATGATTCCTCTCTCTATCATTGACATGGTGCGGTCCACCAAGGACAGCAAATTCCAGGTTGTCACAAAGCATAGGATCTTTGTCTTCCGGGCCGAAAGCGAAGGTGAGAAATCCCACCTTGAATCAGACACTCCTTCCCTCTTCACTGTTACAGCCTGCTGCACCATTCTCATTTTCTGTTATTTCTGTTCTTCATTTACAAAGGTAGGAAAGTACAGGGAGAAATCACTTTTCCTTGGGGGGTTCTATACATGATGCTTCTACCAGCTCTGGTAAGAAATAATTTTCCAAACTGTCTTGCAGCCCTCTGACCTTTTGCTATTGTCCCCTCCAGCACAGCGAGATGAATGGTGCAACACTTTGCAGAAGAAGTTGACTGAACAGCGGCTGCTTTCTTCCCAGCCATGCCTCAGTGGCAATAACAATCGCTTTGAGAAGTTTGGCTACCTAGAACTGAAGGGCTACAAATCCAAGGTCTTTGTGGTTCTTATCCTGGCAGAGATGTGGCTGTACAAAAGTGAGCAGGTGAATGTCAAACAGCACTTCTTTCTCCATCTTCAGGAATGTACACCTGGTGCTGTGCCCTATGAAAGAGGGGTTGTGATTTCCCTCCTTCTCCTGCATTAAGAACTGGAAGATATTACCACTTTTTTTTTTGTACTGAGTTTTTTCTTGTGGACAGAATCAGAAAGAAGACAGATCCTCTCTGCTTTGCTCTAGGAATAATGGACTGTACATAACTCTGACTAATAATGGAACAAGGATAGGGGTATATCAGTACTGACCAAAAGACATGCTGATCATTTGCAGGCCCTGTGTGCTGCAAGACAGCTAGTATCAAATATTGATATGTTTTTTCATTGTTTCTCCTCCTTCTTACATCTTCCCGCATTTCTTAGTGGAAAGGCAAAGAGGGAAATTGTATTTTCCCATTGTTTTTTCTAAGAGGCTTTGGTTGCGGGAGGGAGCAGGGGTTTCATGCTAATGAGGGTATCATCACAGCTATGAGCTGAAATTGAATAATTCTTGTCCACTTATCTGCTCTAGTTCTTTAAGATGGGTGTTGCCATCTGCCTGATTGAGATGCATGGCACCACCATTCGAGAAGCCAAAGGCCGCAGTTTTGAGCTCATCACCCCATTCAAGATCTTCAGGTAATACTCCAGTAGCACATTCAAGAGGAGTGCTGTTGGATTCTGGGCAGGAACAGCATCAATGGCTGGCAAGACTAAGGTTCCTTGACCCCTAGCCCAAGAAGCTGAGCCAGCTTCCCACTTCCAGATAGGAGAGATACCCAGGAGCCATGGGATAAACAGAGTGCAATGAATTTGTATTCTGCTGCCTCTTCCAGGCATTCCTTCCATTGAGAAGTGGGAGTGCTCTCCCAAGAGGCCCCAGTGACATCATAGGAGCAGAAGTGGACCCTGTACTATTTTTAGCTCTGCTGGCTCCCTGGGGTCCAAGAAAGTCATGCTTCGCTGATGCTGGGCACACCTCCCACCCAAAAATGATAGATCCCTACACCAATAGGGCAAGCTTCCACTCCCAATGGTGAAGGACTCCTGGAAGGAGCTGAACAGCAACCTGCAGGGGCTCCTTGGTGGGCAAGAAAGTTTCTACTCCAGTTACTCTTCTCATTGGAAATGAGAGCTTGTGCCAAAGGTCTTTGGATCACATAGACACTTGGGAGGACCAGTGCTTCCCATAGTAAGAAAACCAAGGAAGCTGCTGCTCCATTCCTTCCAGTTATTCTCATTCCAGTTATCCTCCCAACTGAGGAAAAGGAGCTCGCTCCAGGGGCCCATGTTTAAGTGGAAGGAGAAAAATATGCTGTGGCTCCCTTCAGAGACCTGGGGCATGGGGTGGGGAGGGTGCTGAAGGAATCTCTGGTGGAGGGCAAGGATATCTTGTGGCTGGGAAAACAAAAGCTGGCAACCGTCCTGGATGCTGGAACCTCACATATACAAGTTTATTCTCTCAGGACACAGCAGGGGATAGGAGCAATGAAAGGCAATGAAGAGGGATTGCAATTTGCTTGGAGTACTGGAACCAGATCTTCTTTAATGCACTCGCATACATACTCATGTCAGTCGTTCACACTCTTAGCAGAATAACAGATAATAACTTGCAGTATTATGTCCATAAGGTCAGACCCAAAATATTGAAGCATATTTGGGCTGTGGGCACCCCAACAGAGTGATTATTACTTTAAAGTGTGTTTGCTGTTTGAATCCCTCAGTTTTGTTGCTGAGTCTGAACGAGAGAAGCGGGAGTGGATGGAAGCCCTGCAGAATTCCATTGCAGAGACACTGTATGATTACGAGGTCGCTGAGAAGATCTGGTCTAACAAAGCAAACAGATTCTGTGCTGACTGCCATGCCCTGAGCCCCGACTGGGCGTCCATCAACCTGTGTGTGGTGATCTGTAAGCAGTGTGCAGGCAAGTGCCTACATGTGCCTGGTATGCAAGAATGGAGATGGTGTGGTTGAGTGGAGTGACTAAGGAGCTAGTGCTAAGTATTCTGAAACTGGATACAGACACAAAATATTAGACTGCAACCAAGCTTTGGGATTGGAGCAGTCACGTGCCCTAGAATTATCTGTTTTAATTCTGAAGTGAATGAGTGGCTATGTGTGAAGAGTAGGAGGGAAGGGCTGTTTCCATGGCCACAGCAGATGTTTGGAGGCAGCTGAATAATTCACCTGCCATATGAAGTTTATGCTCATAACCTTACTCTTTCCACAGGTCAGCACCGAAGCCTAGGCTCCAGCATTTCTAAGGTGCAGAGTCTGAAGCTGGACACAACTATCTGGAGCAATGAGATGGTTCAGGTATGAAGCCTGTCTTCAAGGAGATTGGAAAGTGGTAGGCCCTATATTCTGAGCTGTAGAAATTCAACAGGTGTGGAAAGGAAAAACTAGGGAGGCCAGTTTTGAATTTGAATCCTTAGGGTGCAAGCTCACTTAAGGGGCAAGCTCACTTCTCTTTTTTCAGCCTGCTCCGGAGATATGAAGAGCAGTCTTCCTCCAGAAAGTCTTTTGGCACATTAAAGATGAACAAATTTTATTTGTTGTAAGCTTCCATGAACTCCCATTCACTTCATCAAATGCTCATCACACCATCTTTTGGGGACAATGCCAATGTCACCCCATCTCTCTTTCCTGAAGTTATTCATCATGCTGGGGAATGAACAAGTGAACAAATTTTGGGAAGCACGTCTCCCACCTTCTGAGGCCTTGTACCCTGATGCCAACACTGAACAGAGACAAAACTTCATCACTTGCAAGTACCAGTACGGACGTTACCGTATGCCACATCCACACTACAGCTGCCAGGAAAATATTTTGCAGGTATAGTCACGATACAGTCTTCATAAATTGAGGAATCAGGTAGAACTATAAACTGCTGATTCCCAAATGGACATTCTTGTGCACTGCTCCCTCCTCAGTATTGGACCTGCGCAAGCAGGAGAGGACAGACTATTCCTCACCCTGTGACTATCTTATTGCAAGTCAGAATCTATCTGGAGGCTTCTTGGCATAGCCTTCCCATTTACTTTAAAGAGCTGCACTAACAGCCATCTTTTTCTCAGGCCCTGTGTACAGCTGTGTCTGGACCTGGACTGCTGAAAACAATGTTGCAGTTCTTTGCAACCACCGTGGAAACAGAGGTGGGATCTGGTGGCACCAGTTTGGAAACCAAGCCTTGGTGCAGCAATGGCCAGGGTCAACACGGGATCTCCCCAGGTAACTCTCTCTTTCTCCCTGTCTCTCTCTTTACTTATGAAAGGGGAGAATAATTCTTTCTTTGACCATACATTTTTAATAGTATCCCATCTTTTCTGTTTGAAGTTCCAGTATATTGTTGCTATAAAGTACATTCTGACATCTGTCTCATTCAGCAGGAAATCCCATATCCGAATGAGCCTTTCTGTGTTTTTGAATTTACATCACAATCTACAACCAGAAAATATTAACTTTCATTTCCATCACCAAAAAAGTCAAACCTTGGAGATTTAGAAGAAATGTTAAAGCAAAACCTTTATTTGAAGAAAGACAAATTATGATTAGTTGGAGATTTTTTAAAATAAGTTTTTGTTACTTTTTAATAACAAAGAAAGTCAATTTTGCTTGTTACTGAATTTCCACTGAGTACTACAGATCATGATCCAAGTATGTAAGTACTTACTTGCCTCATTCCTGGAATTCTTTCAGTTAAGGCAAGCAGGAAAAACAAAGTTTCTGGCATTGTAAGGTCTGATTTTTTTAATAAAATGGACAGCTGCTCAGGTAATAGTCTGATATGTGTATAGTATGATCTACTTGATGAGTTTTACAAGTGTGAAAAATTTCAAACTGACCCCATAAAAAGTTACTGGTACAGCAAATTCAAAGGGGCTGAGAACTAATACATTTACTTTGATTTTCAAATAGACTTCTCATACACAACTCTCCCTCCACGTTTGTGGCTTTGACCTTTGTGAATTTGATTATTAGTGATGAGCCCATTCCTCCCCTCCATTTTCCTCTTCAAGTTTCCTTGCATTTTGCCAGGGCATGTGAGTCTTCCTTCTCCACACTTGGGCAAAAGGCAAGAGAATGGGGCGGGGCACCACACTTGGAGAAGGAAAGCACACGTGTGCCTCCCCACCCCAAATCCCTTTTCTTTGCCCTTCTGCAGAGAAGGCATGTCAAGGCAGAAGGCAAGGGAAGTAGGGGGGAAGGCATGCGCACGCCTTCCTTTTCCATGCTCCTCCTCCCATTCCCTTGCCTTTTGCCAGCCATGCATGCCTTCGTCCTCCGCACACCAAGGCAACAGGCAAAGAAATGGGAGGGCGCACCACATCCGAAAGGAGAAGGTGTGCATGGGCTCCCCCCATTCCCTTGCCTTTTGTCCAGGCGTGAAGAACATACACTGATACAAAAGGCAAGAGAATGGCAGGGAAGGTACCGCATGCCGTCCTTCTCTACACGCAGTGCTCCTCCTCTCATTTCCTTGCCTTTTGTCTTAGCACCCAGGCAAAAGGCAAGGCAATGGCGGGAGGCACGCGTGCACCTTCCTTTACCTTTTGCCTCAGTGCTCAGAGAAGGAAGGCAAGCGCACAAGGACAAAAGGCAAGAGAATAGGAGGGGGGAACCCCAAAAGGGAATGAGAGGGGGAGCGTAGGGGGAAGTTATTCACAGTTTTTCCATTTTTGCTAGGTTTCTGTGCCCTTAACTCTCATGAAAAGAGGAGGGGACACTGTACTGCTATCAAAGCTGGGTGAAAAATAATGATACTCTTTAATCACTTATCAAGGAGGACAGCATTCATAGGTTTGTTGAAGCTGAAATAGGCATGGTTACTCCACTCCACCTCCTCATCTGAGGGATTTGCAGGTCTGCAGTTGATGACAAGGCAAAACCACATCTGTTGTAGTCTTCATTTTTTATTTCCCATATGACATTGGCCTCATTTACTAGGCTCTTGTCAGAGTCGTTATTGTCTGGATCTAGCATGGCATCTAATTATTATTTTCTTATTTGGACCTTTTTGCTATATCTTTTATTTATAGCTAAGTGACTGACCATGCATGTGCCTATTATCTCTGTGAAGACACTGGTCGCAGAGCAAACCTTTTTCTTCGTTTCTTCCCAATGTACAAACTTGAAGGCCGTAATTTTTACAAAATACATAACAAATATAGCGTTCAACCTAATAAAATTCTGACTTGCAATCCAAACGTTATTAAGTTTCTCCTGTTATATTAAACCCCATGGCAGCAAACTGCTGGCCAGGTCATACTGTAAATGCTCAGTTTTAATCTGAAGCTAAAATGTTGCCTGTTCTGCAGTATTTGCAAAGTGAGCCACCTAGTGGATTCTGTAGTACAGTGTGTAAGGCTGTCACAAGCAGCTATAATCCTGCCCCCATTTCTCCAAAATAAGTGCAGGGGATCCCTTACCAACAGAAGCCTTGGTGTGGGCATTGGAGAACTTCAACCATTTGACCTGTGTTGTAGTCCTGATCCTGATCAGGAGCTCTTCACTTCAATTTACATTGTCAGAAGAGAGAGATCATTTTTTGACAATATAGAATGAATATATGGAAAAGGAAATGGAGATTGAGATCAAGATGACAACATGAGGCAAAGGGTCAAAACCTACCAAAAAGTCACATCCTTTAACCTTATTTTAACGCAGTGAAATGTTCAATGTGCTCAGAAGGCGATACATAGGCCCCATTTCTTTCTTCTATGCGATAAGAAGGAACCTTTTTGCCACTGTCATTCTGAAAGCAGAAATAAAGCAGGGGAACCCAATCACTGCTGTTTCTTTCTGTGTGGTAAGAAAAGGAAGTGCAAGGATCAAGCTTTACACTGTCTTCAGAAAGAAAGTGCCAGTGGAGCATGAGGAGGGCAGGCAAGGTGTGCAGTTGGAACAACAGGTGGAGAAAGTTTTCAGTGGCCACTTCACCTGTCCATCCCATCTTGCCCCTTTGGCCTGTCCCTGGCATACTGTAATTTTGAAAGTCTGCAACTGTGGAGAGGTGACTGAAGAGGGAGAAAAGAAAGAGTGAAGTGTACAGTAAGCAGACAACAGAAAGATGACTTTAAGCTGTGCACGCCCACAGGAGTTCCCTAGCATTCTGATCTAGATATGGGGCTCTTACACACTACCCAAATATAATGCCAAGATTCCACTTTAACTGCCATGGCAATATCCTATGTAATCTTGAATTAGCAGTTTAGGGAGAACCGTTAGAATTTGCATCCAGAGATAAATATAAATTCTGCCATTTACCTAAAATTTTTCTTATATTATCCCACTTTACTTTACTTTATACTTTAATATAATTATTCTCAAATAACTCTGGATTGTTAGTGGGTAAGTTGATACCCAAATACTTCCTTTCATTACTATTTCAAAATTCTCTTTTTGCTCTGGTATTGACATTTTTTTGTCAAAATTTTTGATTTATCAGAGTTCACCTTGAAACCTGAATATTTACCATGTTCTCTTATCACTTTTAATAAATTTTTTGCATTTGACTGAAGATCTTCTAATATAGAGACTATATCATCTTAATTTTCTTGTCCAATTTAATTTCTCTACATAGTGTTTCCAATGCTAAAATAAACAATAGAGGAGGTAACAGAAATCCCTGACATCTTCCTTTTTCTATTTGTATAAACTCTGATTCACTATCATCGATACTCAGTTTGGCTCTTTGATTCATATAGGTAACCTTAATCCAATTATCCGCAATCTCAATTTCTTTCAGTAGATTCAATAAAAATGTCCAGTTTAAATTATCAAGTAGCAAGATAGGCAATTGCATTTGTTGATGTGCTGGCTTCCTAATTTAGCATTTGAAGCCAACCAATGTGACAATTATAGTGACCTAGAAGTTGTCCCATTATAAAAGTTAAAACATTTTTTGTCTAAGGTATTGTTAGAAGCAAGAGTATTAGGTATTTGTTAGAAGCGAGAAAGTTAATGATCTTTAACAATAACTTTAACAATATATCCATTATAACAATGGCTATACTGTGTTTTGTGAATAGCCAATACTCTGTTTTTCAGTGAAATTAGGTGTGTGTGCGCATGCATGAATGCAAGCGCATGCATGTGTGCTTGTTTGAGAGCCAGCGTGGTGTGGTCATTTGAGTCTTGGACAAAGATTCCAGGAGATCAAGGTTTGACTCCCTGCCTGCCATGGAAAGTCACTGGATGACCTTGGCCATGTCCTGTTCTCTCAGCTCTGGGAAAAGGAAATGGTAAACCTCCTCTGAATAAATCTTGCCAAGAAAATGCTAGGATAGGGATTTTAGGCCTGAATTTATTATAGATGAAACAATTTATAAATCATCCTGGGTGCTTTTGACAGGCAATCTTGGTGTAGAGGAACTGAGCCCAGAAGGAGTCTACAATGAGGTCACACAGCCTATTGCCCATTGTGGCTATCTCTACAAGGCCCCATCTGTGACAAAACTCACAATGATCAAGAAGAGTAGAGAGGGTAAGTGTCAAGTAGGATTTACTACTTGTGAGTAATGGAATAATTACTATTGCTGATGTGTTCTCTCTCTCTCCCTCTCACTCACTCACATGTAGACTTTCAGAGAGTCTGGTGCTCACTAGAGAAGTTTTTCCTCTTCTATGAGACTGACAAGAGCTCTGAACCAGTGGGGAAGATAGAAATGGTGGATGTGCTTTCACTTGGTGTCAACAGAACAGATGTGCAGGCTAATCCTGGCTCTTCAGACAGGTATGTGCGTATGTTTGTGTATACATGTGTATATGTAGAAATATGACATGATCAGTGTCTCTCTCTCACCCCTTCTTTTTAAAGTTATCTGTCACATTGATCCTTGCTGAAGTGAGTTTACATTTATATACATGGTGACAGTGTCACACAGTGAGTTAACACTAGACTCAACCATGTTGAGCAAGAGAGAACAATGTGGCAACTTGAGAGCCTGATCTGTGCATACCACAAGCTTCAAAAACTTTCAAAAACCATGGTACTTTTCCATCTTCTGTTGTCTGGGATTCAAGAATATCTTTAAAATTTGGATTCAGCTGATGGTAGGTGAGCTGGAATGTGCTCTCACTGGGTACTAAGCTTAGCTTGGAGATAAACTGATGGTTGAGTCTACTGCTGGAGCTGAGTGTGGGAGGGGGGACTGTCATTGACTTTATTATTTTTTTAACCTTTATATAAGTTGTTCAGGTACTAATTACAAAAATCAAATTCTATCAGTCTGATAATCAGTTATTCTAGATTTAAAAGGGGGGGGGCTTTAGCTGGGAAGATTTTACCAAGCACTAACAAATGCTATAAACACAAAGGAGGGGAGAAAGCCAGTAGTGAGGGATGGCCAAATGTGGCCCCCCAGGGCCTCAGGTCCAGAAATAACTTGTTGTTTTGAAACATACATACTTTTGATCCAAAAGCCATTCTTGGGAGAGAAACAAATTAAAACTCCCTATGCCCCTGTTTGTGGAAGAGGCCTTTGCAAGTCAAAATTGTTTTTTAAAATAGGGGTAGAAGTGGGGGATGCATGTCTTTGTGCAGCCCTTTGAGGTATGTAGAAGGTGTGTGCAGTTCACGTAATTCTTCCCACCCTGCCATAAGCCCATGGAGAACTCTGAAAGCATTCTTCCTACTGGGTACTCTCTTTCCTAAGGTTCTGCTCAATTCCTCTTTTCAAAAGAATCCCAATATTATCTCAGTACTGAATTGATCTGCTATGCCTGTAGCAGGAGTATGTATTGATTGAAAACACAAAGGCACAAACAATATGTAACTGAAGTAGTACTGAATGATTTTAAGGTAATCAGAGTTCATTTGGCCAAGAAACAAATATAAAAGTGTGAATGTGTTTGTGAAGGGAAATCTACATTGGCAAAAGAATAGAAAAGTACAGGAGGCGGGAAACACATGTCCTACATTAGTCTATTTCCAGTTAGGAATTTTCCTTCAATGTCCCAATGGACAGAAGACAATGTGTAAGAGTTATCTCTCCTTGTACCACCTCCTGTTTCGTGTCCAGAAGTTCTCCGCAAACAAACAGTCCCTAGAGTTTGGAGGCTGTTTATGAGGATTCCAAGCTGACAGTCTGGCATACAGAGACAAGGCTTCTGTGCTGGATGCAGCAGTTCCGTCTTTGCTCAAAGCCACACGCAGGGCTCTGAGACAGCCAGGTGCTAGACCTGTTCCTGAGAAGGCTTTCCTGACATTGTTCCTTACAGCACATCATCACCCATCACCATTATATTTATTTATATCCCACTTTTTCCCCAGTTGTGGTGCTCAAGGGGCCATAGAAGACTGAAAGCAGATGCAAGTAAAAGTTCACGTTAGTAAAGCTATAGGAAAGATATAGTTATACTATTGATAGAATTTTTAAAAATTTAGAAACATATCCATTAACAAGCAAGAAATAAAGACAGTGTAAAACATTATGTAAAAACCCTTCTGCATAAACCATCAGTTTCCAAAAGGCTCCCAAAACAAAACAAAAAAAGTGTGAGGGGGATTTCAGTCATACTGGGCAAAATTAGCTCTGTTTTCTGCACCAAGTTCTGAATTTTATCTCTGTGTGGCATTTCCATACTATCTTGTGAGATCAGGACCTCCATTCTTCTTGCTGTTCTCGAAAGAACTGAAGTACACATTTCATGGGGACTCTTAAGAGACAAAGTACATTTTACTCACAGCTATATCCCAGTACTGTGGGCAATAACTGCTATCCCTGACAACCACTAAGAATTTCATGCCCCTGCTTGATATCGATATGACATCATTCATTTCTAATGTATTTTTGGCCCTCTTTATTTAGTAGCCATTCCTATAGCCACAATGAAGAGTGAGTCATTCTCAATTCCCACAGAGGGAACTAACAAGAAAGGGCAGATTGATACAGCTACATCTCTGGAAATTTCATTGTTAACTCGTCAGCATACTCTTTCAGGAAAAGTCCTGGCTTTTCAGTATTTAGTTTCAAGTTACTGTTCCATACACACCTATATATATACTTTGCATGTAAGATGAAGACAGTGTAACATACCGGTATTTAAAGATTTTGGGTCACTTAATCTAGTCTCTTGCATAGACTTCTGTTAAAAAGGTAACCATCCTACATGTAAGAAAATACCTGTGGAAGGGTAAAAACTATGGGTTGATTTCATCATTCTTGGCTAAGTGTGTCATCTTAGAATATTTACTCCTTGGTGACTGGTATGTCCTCTTCTAATTGTGACAGAAAGGGAATTTGAGACCTAAATGCAGTTGTTAGTTCCAATCAGGGCAGATCTATTGAAGCAGTGATTTAATGGGTTTACTTTAACAATTAGATGTAGGCTTCAGTATTTAACCAGGATGTTCAAAAATAAAATATGCATAAGGCAAGAAGAGAAAGATTTATGGGTGAGCCAGCTGATTGGTGTAGTTGTGTGTTATTTCGTTTGTCACTCTAGAAAATCTGGAGTCCCCTGAATCTGAGGAATGTCCAGTGAGTGCTCTCCACATTCTTACTTCTGTCTTTACTCTTAATTTTTTCTTGTGTTTTCATTCCCTGTTCTTCATGCAAGAAGGGGACGGTCAGGGATATTTGGAGTTAATTTCCATTTCTTCCTTGATGCAGCCCTGTGAAATAGGCTAAGCTGATTGTGACCAGCCAATGACACCCAGAGAGCCTAATGACTGAGTAGAGAACTGAAGCCACATTTTTGTGCTTCACATTCCACACTGCTGCCACTACACTACTGTGGCTAGCCTGAGCTCTGTCATTTCTTCTAATATTCTTTTGCATTAGTATAACCTAGAGAATCTTGTGGATTATTTGTTGAGAAAGGATGCTTTTCACTTTAAATAAATCCTACAAGATTCCTGTTTAGTTATGTTCCAGGCTATGATCAGCTTAATTTTTTGCTGGGGACAGTGAAATTATTGCCCACATTCAAGTAGATTAGTACAGTAAATTAGCATGTCAGTAGGTTAGTTTCATATTCAGAAGCAGGGCACCTCTGGACGGTTATTGTTGGGAACAACAGGAGGCTCTTTCCTTCGTAATGTGTTTGTAGACTTCTTGAATGCTTCTGGCTGATCACTGCTAGAAATTGGTTGGTTGCTGGGTATCCCATACAGGATAACTCTAGCCCCAGAAGGAGATAACCAGAGCTCATCTGATTCCTTACATTCTCCCTTTGATCTCCTTCTGTCCATGACTCCACAGTTTGACTGAAGACCAAACTGAGCAAGATGCAGGAACCCTATGACCGCATTTCTTTTCTCCTGACATCTCTGTTTGTTCTAACCACAGCTGAGATAAGGCAGAATTTGGACTGGGGTCATGGCGCTGAGAGAATGAGGTTTACTCTTGTGCCTGCACAATTTTCCCAGTCTAAATTGTTCCATGAAAATGTTATTTGTTCTGTTGGGGAGAATTGCAACCAGCAGCAAAAATACTGGCTAGGCGATAGGATCTTTACTGGGAAATGATGTGAGGTACAAGAGAGAGAGAGAGAAGGAGAGAACTAGTTCTGGAGAGTCTCATGTTTCATCTGAGTAAAAGTGTTGCACTTCATTAGGACAGCCACATTCCATAACCCCTCTCTGCTATAAACAGGTTCCGCTTCACACTGGAGCTATATCTAAGCAATGAACGAGTACAACAGCTGGGAGCTGACGGTCCAGATAGTCTGCAGTCCTGGGCCAGTGCCATTGGGAAGGTAATGGCAGGCAAGAACAGCTCTCCACTGGCAGCCTAAAAGCACTGAGTTATGCATGAGTTTTCTGAGCATAAGCATCACAGTTCCACCTATGCTATTACTGGCTCCTAGAAGTCCCATTCATTGACCTCATGTCTAGGATGTGACATGATTTTTGCTTACCTTCTGGAAGAGATGGGAAAAATATTTGTTCCCAGCTTTAAAAAAATAGGTTTCCAGACAGTCAGAAAACTCCATAAGGAAGGCTTTTTCCTCACCAGGGATAATTTTGCACAATTTTCTCCTGATAATTAACACCCGGTAATGTGGTGACAGAATTACCCTGTGGAGAAAACCAAGGGGGACATGGTGCACAAAAGAAAATCTGATTCCTTTTTGGAAAATGGGTTGTTTATGGAGAAAACACTGCTTCCTGCACAGGAAACATTTTCCCCCCCATACAGGAAAAAAAACCTTTGTGCAAAAAAACTCCATGTGCTCCCCCCTCACAGAACAATTTCTTTGCAACACCTCAGGACATCTGAATGCAAGGAGAATACTGGAGAGGGATATTTATTTGTACTGCAGCAGAAAGAAAACTACTATTTATAGCTCTAACAAATATGTTAATTACTTGTCGTCATATGTGAAAAAGAAATAATCAGGGATTTACCTCCCTTTCTTATGCCATAGCTATTTCCCCTGTGTCATGGTTGAAAATCATACAGCGCATGGGGTACATGCACCACTACTACTCTGTTTATTTGTGTGGCCGCAAGATCCCTTTTAGGCTCCCATGCTGCATTTTTTTTTTCCAAAAATGGAGAATTGCACCTCCAGAAGCCACCAAGCAAAACAAGTGTCTTGCAAAGCAAACTCCCTTCCTCTTGTTTTATTTATTTTTTTAACCATCTAATAAAGATAAATTGGAAGTGATATTCTGGTTATTTCTTGTTTTGCTAGAAGGGGGTGGTGCATCCTGAAGCAAGTCAGTGTG
The DNA here is from genome assembly GCA_948472985.1 of Iguana delicatissima. Taxonomy (NCBI): domain Eukaryota; kingdom Metazoa; phylum Chordata; class Lepidosauria; order Squamata; family Iguanidae; genus Iguana; species Iguana delicatissima. Next base: position 235,038 of record CAOKZL010001288.1, read on the forward strand.
TGTGGAAAATGGTCCCCAGGCCCTCAACAGTAGCCCACCCATCCTATGTATAGATCCCTGTGGGTTCATAACAAATTGATCCCACATGTGAGTTCCCTGTAGCCCTGTGTCACAAATCTATTTCTCCATAATCTTGTATCCTTCTATCTATATATTCTCATCGCCTACAAAGAAAGGTTGATTTTGTTTGTCTGTACTACTGCTACGTCTGTTCTAGTATTCTTCTTTTTTTTTCTTCTGTGGATATTTTGTGCTGAATTGGAAAGTGTTTTAGATTGCGGCTTTAATTATGCAATGTTAAATTGTTGGTTTCTTAAATTGTCATTTATATTTTAATATTCTATGTAAGCTACCTTAGACAGACTTTTTGTCCAAAAAAAGTAGCACAGAAATACAATTGGCAAATAACAATAATTCAGTCGATGTGCCGATGTCCTGCTTACATGTTCTGGACAACATTCACAGGGCCGGTGTATCCATTTCAAGTGCCTCTCCAAATCTGACACTTCCTTCTGTTGCAGTGGTTCACACCTCTCAGTTGCCATTGCCTGCTGGGCTTCGAATTCCAGAGAGTGGGCAGGCTCTGCTATAAGTCCATGGTAAATCCCAATCAGTGGCTGCAAGGCTTCTTCATCCTCCAGAAATCTCACCTTTTCATCTGTCCAGGGGAAGAAGGAGCAGCTGAGGACAGCATCAACCTGCGGCAGCTTCAGGAACTCAGTGAGTTCAGTCCCTATCCTGACAAAGTAGAGAAGGGCTATGCTCCATGTCTGCTGGGGGAGAAGCTGTATCAGCCCCATTTTTTGATTGCTTGTAAATTACTAGGGGATATTTTTAAGCTTCTGTTGATTCAACTTAGGAGCCCCATTTGGGCCTACAAGCTATTGCACACAGCTTATATCTCAGTTCTCATTGTTCTTCTTTTATGTAGGTGTTGTTCCCCTTGCTGAAGGTGCAGAGAAGAAAGAGATGCTGGTCCTGGTGGAGATGGGGCGGTAAGATGCATGAGACACTGGACAGGTCCCTTCACTTCCCTGTGAAGGAGCTGCTAGCAGGGATAAAGTAATAGGAGCTCGGTCTGTGTGGAAAAGCTGAGCAGACCTGCAGCAATCTGTCCATCTTCAGTACCTTCCTCATATTGCCTAGAAAGCACTCTTGCTCTCCATTCTAAAAGATTCTGATCTTGTCTGCAGGTAGTGTCATCATTGATGCTGCTAGGTATTTAGAGGAGTGATGGGTAATGGTGAAACAACCCTGGGATACTGATGCCCCAATTTTTGCCCACTTTGCTTGGCTCTCATTTCAGAGCTGACAAAGGAAGAGAGTTTTCAAAGCCTCCTTAGACAAACAAAATGCTTGAATCCCACTGATTTGGGAATAAATGCCACTTAGTAAATTACAAATTCTATATTGAAAGAGAGTCATGACCTATGAATTTCTGGCCCTTACTTCTTTGCCCTATTCCTGCAGTGCCCACAACTCACCCACTCAAAATGTAGCTGCTCATAGCTTCTGCTTGCTGTTCTATAAAATCTGAGACAGTTGCCAGTCACTGTGGCTGGTAAGATAGTAGTTAAAACCCTGAAAGTGTTGTAGACCAAATTTAGCTTAGGTTATGATGAGCAATCAATTGTATCATGTGATGAGCCAGGCAACTGTCAGCAGCAAGAACACTATTGCCCCTTTACATCCCTTAAACGTTTACAAACTGGTTGCTGTAGTGCTGCCCTCCGGTCATCTGCCATTGTACTCAAGCACAACAAGGAGCAGGTCAGCTGCTCCTTTTCCACAAAGCTACCACTATGGGCCAGAGAATAAAGTGGCCAATCTTTGCTTTGATGCTGCAGACACTTTCCATCAGTGTCACTAACAATGGTTACTTAACCATGATGCATATTAGTTTTCTATCCTCTTCCAGATCCAGAAAATGGAGTCTCTTCTGGCCATCTAAATTTCTTCAGAAATACTCTTTCTTTTTGTTTTCTTCTTCTCCTCCCTTTAGAAACCATATTAGAGCAAAAGCTAGGATATGTGTTAGTTCAGAACAACCGTTCCCAGGGATTTCATGGTGGCAATTCTCTTTAAAAATGCCAAAAAGAAGGGTTAGTGTGGAGAAGGGATAAGGAACTATGATATTCCTGTCTTGCAGAAGGGCAAGTGATTCTCAAAAAACCCAGACTTGTAGAAGAGCTAGTGAACTAGAGTTGACTGTAGAAGGAGTAACAGCATAGTTCTAGAGACACTGGAATTTGGAGGATGAAAATCCTAGGGTAAGAAGGGGTGATGCCATGGTGGATAGTAAGACCAAAAGCCTAGACACAATCACATGGGTACCAGTGGCAGAGAGGAGGAGAAGGAGGAAGCAGCTCACCAGCCCTCCTAGTCCCACTCACTTTGTGCTTCATTTTTAGGACTTTCTGCCTCCAAGGAACTTGCCGACTAGACTTTTCCACGTGGTGCATGGCGATCCAGGCTTCAGCTGGTGGCCAGGGAAATGCCTTGCGAGATCAGCAGCTCAGCAGGAGTGGCATCCCCATCATTGTGAACAGCTGTATTGCTTTCATCACCCAGTATGGTGAGTTACTCAGGGCTTCTTCTTATTGGCCAAAAATAATATATTCTTTATTGTAAACCCAAAAAACAATATGGGGCAGAGTGGAGTGGAATTGCTCTATGCCTTGTCTGCTTGCTATCACTGCAGTTGTTTTAAAAAAAGTGAAAAGCTGTGCTGCTTTTCAACTTGCAGACTGCTTCTCCAAGAGAGGAGTTTATTCTATGGAGTTTAGTGTGCAGCAGAATTTTGAAACAGAGAGCACATCCTCACTGCTCTCTGCTATCACACCAGAAGAAGAAATATTCCATGATAATAGGAGCTGTTCATCCAGCAGCTCTGTGGCTGATCAGAGGAACATGTCCACCTACTCACTGACACCTATTCTGAAAGAAGCAAACAGATACCATTAGCCTTAGATCCCCACCCACCAACCCTGGCCTCAGCTTCAGTCTAAGCTGAACTGACGGGCAGCTCTAGCTCTGGAATTTCCTGTAGGCAGAATCTCTATGAAGAGATGTTCATCAGCCAATATATTTGCTAATGTCTGAGTTGGATAGAGGGCTGGCTGTGCTGCCTTGCTGGGTGGATGCCCCGGATCCAGGCATAGCAATTCAGAGACACCAGGTTCAGTAAACTCCAAATCTTTTTGTGATACTACAAACTCTATCTGGTTTGCTGCATTTGTGGCTCAGAGTTCAGTCTAGAAGGGCCATTACATAGGGGTCAACATCAGTATGCTCCTGACCCTGGAATTAACATTTAAATTACATACCATATTTTGGATATGAATCAGCACTCATGCATTCAAAGCTATGGATCATTGGACACAGTCAAATATACACAATGGAAATATATATACAGTACATGGTTTATACTAGCTTATCATGCAATGTGATCTAAAGGAAAGCACTACTGTATTACAAAAAAATGAAGAACAGAAGTTTGTTCATTGTTCAATAGTGGATTCTGAACCTTTTAAGACTTGGCTTCTGCAAAAATAACTATTTATAACAGCAGAAGGGTTCTAGTATTCGAATTAGTTTTGCAAGCCTTTCTAGATTTATATATCAATGTTCCTTCCACAGCAGGGCCCTTTAGTACTGCTGAAATACCACTTTTTCACAGGCTTCTGAAAGCAGAATTAAAACAGTAGTTCAAAATGGCAGTTCATACAGCACTATATTATCTGGCAGTTCCCATCGCTTTCCAATATTTCCTGCAACTTTAATTAGAAACTCTTTGCTTGCATCTTCTTCTCTTATAATTGCGTTGTGAGAGGCTAGTCTGTCAAATTTTCTTCCAGTACAGCAGTTTTAACACTGGATAGGGTCAAAGTATTTCAGTTTTGGCTATCAGCGGCACAGTGCCAGTGGAAGTTATTTGCACATAAAGGCTTGCAAATTATCTGAGCATCCTCACACAGCCCATATAGAGCAGGTAAACTTTAAAGCCAATTAGATTACTGAAAAGTAAAATTACACAATAGCATCTTTTTAATAAAAGATTTGTGGTAGTACCTTAAATCCTTTCAATATTCATCAAGTATATCATCTTGCCAAAGAAAAAGAAAAAGCTGGTAGAAACACACATACAACTGAGACTTCTGTGTACTGTAAGCCTAGTCATAGACTCAAGGGCAGAATAGCTTGCTTTCATTCCGCTCACCAATCCAAATGGTTATATCTGTTAGTTCCCCTTCTTTTCTGTGGTGGTGGTGATGAATAGGCTGGGTTTTGTTTATATCAGGGGCCTCATTACTGCTACAGGTATCTTGCAGAATGACTATATTGAAATATTGTATCTTAAGCAAAATCTCAGTTAAAATGTTTAGTAATTAAGGAAGTTTTAAAAGGCTAGAGGAAATAAAATCAGCTGGGTTAGATTTTATTCTGTTCTCCTGAGGTAGAGGGAGAGCTGGCTTCTATTATCCACCTCAAGCCACTGGGTTGAAATGAGCTATAAATAGAAATCAAGAACTTTTCAGTTAAAATTCAGTTGAAGTACTAGGCTTAGAATCTCAGCTGTTTCTGTATTTTGTATTGGATTTAGGGTTTCTGTCCCCCAGAATCTTTCCTTCAGTACCTTGCCTGCTCTGAGTTAACCTTTTTTTCCATCAGGTCTGCAACATGAAGGTATTTATCGGAAGAATGGAGCTAAGTCCCGCATCAAGCTTTTGATGGAGGATTTCCGTCGGGATGCCCGAAATGTCAAACTCCGCATCAGTGATAATTTCATTGAAGATGTGACAGATGTGCTGAAGAGGTTTTTCCGAGAGTTGGAGGATCCTGTTTTCACAACATACTTGCACTCCCAGTGGAAGGAAGCTGCAGGTACTGTCCTACTCTTTTGTGTCTTCTTCCTTCATTCCTCCATGCAATCAGCATTTAGGAACATTAGGTTTAACAATGATGCTAAATTAAAATATTCATTCATGAACTTTTGATTGTTTTAGTGAGAATTATAAAATTACTATGTTAATCATCAGTAGCGCATTGCCACCATTTTACTTTTAATTAAAAAACAGGAGAATAACTAAAACAACCACCTAAATCATGTTCAAATAACTAATTAAAAAACATGAAATGTTAACATTTTTCTCAAATGATTAAATTCTTTGCTGTTACTGTATAGTGGTCCAAACGATAACTTTTAAGCTGTATTTTTTAAAAAAATAACAAATTTGGATAACGAATTAATTTTAATGAATTATTTCCAAGCTCTGATCCAGATGTTGACCTGTAGCCTGTCATCCTTCATTACTGGCTGTACTGGTTAGGGCCGGTAGAAGTGGCAGTCAAGCAACATCTGGAAGTTCCCATGTTGCCCACCCTTCTGCTAGAGGGGTAGAATTGCTGTGGGCACTTTTCTGAGGAACATGCAGAGATGTCAGCTCACTGTAATGTTATTGTTGAGCCACTGATTGCAGAGTGGTCCTCCAGTGCATTATCCTACGATCAGATTTTCAGTTCACCCTTTTTTGTACTGATTTCTCTGACTCCTATGAAAGGAGGAGATATGAGAGGGGGTTACACTAGGAATAAAGCTACTGTGGATGAGAAGACTGCAACGACTATCTCCTCTGCCTTGGAAGGGATGACAGCTTCTAGAGCTAAGCCTCTTTGCCAGCTGAGTCTTTCGCTGAGCTGGGTGGCCTGGGAACAGGGGCAAGGGCTTGAAACCGCAGAACATGAAATCAGCACATGTCAAATGTACAGGCTACATTCACTCAGTAAAGACTATACAAATAACATGTAATAATATCTAGAATTTATAAACCATATATCTACCAAATCATTTAAACTATTTATTAATTTTGATGCAAACACAAACAATCAGGTTCACAAATAAGAACTAAAATTAAACTAAAACACAACACTAAAACACTAAACTAAACCACTAATCACTAACTAGCTAAAATCCAAAGAGGCTCTGAACCCACCCTAAGCCAATCTGTAAGGAAAAAGAAAAAAAAAGTATATTATTCAACTGTTACAAATCCACTAGAATTACTAGCAAGCATAGCCATGGATTATTGCACTGTTAGGTTTTTATTGCTCAAAAAATAGATAAATGGTTTCCAATTTTTCAAAAACTCTTCAGTTGGCTTATCCTTTAAAACCCACATTAGCTTGGCAACTCAGCAGCCTTAACAATCCATTCTTCTGTTGTCAGTGGTTCAGTCCGTTTCCAGGTTTGAGCAAAACTACTAAAATAAGAATTCTTTGCTTCCTCCTTCTAGGAATCTTCCAGAAGTCCCAACGACTGGAACGATACAAGGAGCTGATAAACCACTTGCCCCACCTCAACCGCAGGACCCTGGCTGCTCTCATTGGCCACCTGTATCGGTTAGTCTGTCTTCCCTCTCCTCAAGTCACTGCAAAGAAGTTACTCCTTGCTGGCCAGAACTACTATAGCATATGTTTGATTAAAGCTAAGCCCATCTGAGATATTTAATTTCAACTAATGCTTCATCCAGATGGCTGGTTTGGATATTCTCATCTCAAACTATCTAAGGTCTAGTATGTATGTTTCAGAACACGGTGAAGTATATTGAAGAATGTAAAGTTATTGTTGAAGTTCTACAAAGCAGATTATGATGATAAGCCTGATTCAGTTTTAATGTTCTGATATTCTAATTGTGAAAAGACGATTTGATTCAACTGTATACACGTCTGAAGAAAGCGATTCTTAACTAGACAGAGTGTTCTGCACATTTAGACATTCAAAATATCAGCAATTTTGATTTCTTTTAAGTAGCACCTAAAAACATACCATTCTTTCTCTAGGCTAAACTAAAGAGAACTCAGGCTTTGTGATCAGATCCCCCAGAGTCATTTTCAGGTATAAAAGTAGCCATTGGGAGGGCAAGACCAGATCAGGGCTGTGGCACTAGCAGGCGGTGAACTAACTTTGTCCCTTTGTGCCATTTCTGTTCTGATGCTGTCAGTAGCCATGGACACAAAAAGACAGGGGTTCCTCTCCTGTTTCCCCTTCACCTAATCTGTATCTAGTAGTTAGGGGTGGCTGAAATTGGGAAGTTGATCCATAGGGGAAGGATCAAACCCCTTCTTGTAATGCCACAGACCCAGTTCAGATTCCTCTCCCTTTCATTCCAGTTGTCCTTAAATTAGATATGGGCAAAGTATGCTCCATGCTCCATCCCAAATGACCAAAATTGTCCCCAAAATGGCCAGCAGAACCCACTGAAACCTCTGGGAGCACATTTTGCCATTTTCAACTCTCCCCTCTTAGTTGTTCTAGGTCTCTGGGGCCTTTTTTCAAAATTAGATGTGGCTATTTGAATTCTGGGGTTGCTGTTGGCCTTTTTTGGTGGGAAAAAAGTACAAACTTTTTTGAGGGCTCAAAATTGAGGGACAGGAGAGGCAGCCGTCCATGGTTCTGGGAGTATGAATGTAGCCCTCAGCCCTTGAAAACTGCCTACTCCTGTTCTAAATCTTAAAAGAGGATGCCCCATCTAGATGGCACACAACACATTCAAATTATAGATTATCTCTTCCAGACTCAGTTAAGCAACCCAACTTGTACTTGTCCCATGGATCACTTTGAAGTTCTTCACATAGTAACTTCAGTCAGTACAGTACCAAATTCACAGTCGGTTGAAATCAGTGAATGAAGGGCTCATTCTGAATGGCCCCCTGAAAGTAATGCAGTTAAATTCATACAGCTCCCCCATTTTTCAAGTGTGTGTATGTGCGCAGGCACATACACACAAGCACACAAACACTTATTTAGTCTATTTGTGGCAGGAAAATGTACGTGATCTGAAAATTAAGACCCCCAGATATTTGTTGCCTAATTTATGGATAACCTTTTGAATATCATTCCCTCTCCTTAACAGTTCCTCATATCTTGGAAATGGGAAAAATTGGGAAAATGGTGCTGTTTTCCAGCCCTAAAGGTATATATTGGGAGAGATGGAAGATATTTCAAAGAGTAAAAGGTCTCTCTGCAGGATCAGAGAGATGGACAACAGAGGGCAAGCACATCAGTGTATGAGGGGCAGTGGAAGATATATGCAAATGAAAGTCCTAAAAATATCCTACTTGGAAGTTTATCTGATAGTGGAGCTCTTGCTGTCATCCCTGCCTATTTCTGATGAAGACAAGTGAAGTTTTCACCATGTCTTTTCACCTTCTATGCCAGGGTACAGAAGTGTGCTGACCTCAACCAGATGAACACCAAGAACCTGGCTCTCCTGTTTGCACCCAGCCTCTTCCAGACCGATGGGAAAGGGGAACATGAGGTCAAGGTGATGGAGGACCTGATTGACAACTATGTCTACATCTTCAATGTGAGTTCCTTGCCTCTTTGTCCTATGCCTCTTCCAGTCCTACCCTGCACAAGTTTCTCCCTTACTGTGCGTTCACTGCATCTCTCTTCTGCCCCATAGATTGATGAAGACCAGGTATCACAGATGGATCTGGAGAACAGTCTGATTACTACCTGGAGGGACGTGCAGGTACTGCGGCTCCTCCTGCCCATCCTTTCAGCATATTGCCCAGCAGGTATGCTGGCAACTGCAGCAGCCAAAAAAAAGACATCCTTTAAGGGATTAGAATCATTGGATGACTGAAAGCTTGATAATCTGTAGCCAAATTGGGAAGCTAGCCCCTTTGTAAAGCCTGGGCTGAGATCCTACATCACAGTTGCATGGCATAAATCTCTACTTATGGAGCTATGCATTGATTGTGCTTTGCAAACCATTTGTTGAATGTCATTGTTGTGCAACTAAACAGCCAAATTTGCAACTGAATGTTCATGTGCACCTCTACATGCATGTATATTTGCATGCACAATGGCACAGCACACCTAAAACACCATCAGGATTCTGGCCTGTGTGTTTGAAGAAACACTGGAGGAACTACACTCAGTCCTTAGAGTGTGATTTGTGATGACTCATCTATAGCCCACAGAATCATTGTGTGACATTGCAGTCATCAGTGATGAATATGCATCTGTAAATCAACCCTAGTAATGGGTAATAATCAGATATTACTGAGGGAGCTACCACTCTGTATTTTATGTACTCCTCCTTCAGATGAGTGTTGGACAGAAACTGTGGTGGACACTTCCTGTCCTCCAAAACAATTTGTGAATGTACTGTGGCATTCAGATTTTCTTTTTGACCAGCTAAGAATGCTATCTGTCTCCATTTTTTTCTCCCTTTTCCTTTCCTTTTTGTTGTTCTTGCTTTTTTTTTCTTTGCTTTTTTTTTGTGCTGCCATTCATGGCCGCCATGTCTTTCTGCGTGCAGCTTTCACAAGCTGGTGATATCATTCTTGAAGTTTACCTGGAGCAGAAGAATCCCAACTGTTGTGTCACTCTTAAGGTGAGCAAGAAGCCTTTCAGCCATCAGTGTCTCTGTGATAATGGGGTTTCCCATTATCCAGGTAACAGTGCTTGAGGGAGATAGTTCTCCCTTCGGGCATATAAAGGGTTAGTGAACTCCTAGGGTTAGGTTTTATTGGGGTTAGCATCATAGGTCACAAGAGATAGTTGCCCAATCAGGGGGAGAAAGGTGAGTTTTTGGAGATGTTTTGATGGAGAGGTTCTAAAAATCCTTGAGAGACCATGACGTAGAGCCAGAACAAAGGAACGATCCAAGACAGTAACAAAGGGGCAAATATGTTGGTGGCAGACAGGCCACGGGCCTGTCTCCTGACTATCTCAACATACCATCTCAGAAATGACCAACTGATGTGAGTAGCTTAGAATGTTACCTAGTTAGCTTCATTAGGTTTTTCTGTTATTTTGAAAGTTTTGGCTGATCTGAGGAATCTATCTGTTCTTATAACTGCTAAGCATACCTGGGAGGAGGAGCTTCTTATAAATAATATTTCTCTTGTTTACCTTGCATGTCTTAGAATAAATACTTTTCTATAAAAACCTCTCTGTTTCCTCTCCATTCCATGTGTACTTCAGCAACACATGTAGATAGGATTTCCCTCACCCAGAAGGGATGGTGGTGGAAGGAAAGGGATCTCTGAGCACAGAGATTAGCAAGTCCCAGGCAACATCCCACTGTGTTGCTGAAGCTTTGGGGTAATTTGGTGGGTGGTAGCAGCTTGTAATTTAGAGAATTTGGGAGAAGCTCCTGTCTCCTGTTCAAGGGCAGAAGTCAGCATTGAATGGCAGAGGAGCCTCTCCAGCTCTGCAGTCTCAGAGCATCTCTAGGCTATGTGAGGCAGTTGGTCTTTTCATGCAGAAAGAGAAACCAGTCCAAGAAGAATGGATTTGTAAGGAAATCTCCAGAGCAGCCAGAGCTACTGTGTCCTTCTTTACTGGGAGCAAGATGTGGGCTCATTACAGTCATTGAAGCATAGAGATTCTCCTGCCTTCCTAGTGGTTGATTTTCAGCTAGGGTGTATCGATGGACTGCAAGTCATCCCATTGTGTTCTAGACTGGCTGACCTCAGATTCTTCTTGCCCATCATCTTGCAGGTGTCCCCTGTCATGAGAGCAGAAGAACTTACAAATCAAGTGCTGGAGATGCGAAACATGCCAGCAAGCCAGGACATTTGGCTGACTTTTGAGGTCTTAGAGAATGGGGAATTGGGTGAGTGAAGCAGTACTTTTTCTGTTGTATGCATGTGAATAGGCCTGTAGAGGTATTTCAGAGTCTATATATCTAAGGCATATATATTTTATTTGTATATTTGTTTAGCCATTTTCCATTAAGAATCCACAAAGCTGCTAATAATAATTGAGTTTCACTGCTTCTGGAGTGCTGTGGCCATTTCAGGGTTCCTCATTTTAAGAAGGATGTAGGCAAACTGAAGCATGTCCAAAAGACAATGACTACAGTGGTGAGGAAACCTGGTCCCTATGAGGAAAGGCTGAAAGAGCCATATACACATCCTTAACCAGAGGAGATTAAAGGCAATCAGAAGGGTGAGAGATCTGGACATCCTGTCTTACAAGGAATGATTGAGGCAGTTTTGCATGTTTAACCTGAAGAGGAGAAAATTTGGGGTTTACATTTTGTTTGATATGGTCTGATGGGTATTTTAATTTTGTAATCTATTTTTCTTATTAGCTGCCATGAGTGATATTTTCAGTGGAAAAGCAGGACGTAAATTGAATACATACATACATACGGAGAATCATGGCAGCAGTCTTCAAAAACTTGAAGGACTGGTATGGGGGAAGATGGAGCAGGTCTGTTCTCTGTTGCTCCAGAGGGCAGGACTAGAACCAGGGGATGGAAATAATGAAGAAGCAGATTTTGGGTAAACCTTTGAGAGAACTGTCCAAATGGCAAGAGCTGTTCAGCAGTGGAACATACTGGTTTGGTAGGCAATAGTCTCTCCTTTGTTGGAAGAAATTAAAGCAGAAGCAAAGCAGTCTTCTGTCTGAGATACTGTAGTTGCAATTCAGTTCCTGAACTGAGCAAAGGTTTATATGAAGTGGCCTCTAAGATCCCTCCCAATTCTAAAATTCTATGATTTTATAAAGTATAGAATATATTCCCTGGAGTCCTTGTGCTTGTACCAATTGGCCAAATCACAAAGCAAACTTGACCCTCTAGATTTACTGAGTACGTTCTGTGCACCACCGCCCCACCAAATATGCATCCAGTGAATTCTGACAACATTCTGCCCCCAATTTTTCAGAGCGCCCTTTACATCCCAAGGAGAAGGTTCTAGAGCAGGCTCTGCAGTGGTGTAAGCTCTCCAAACCGAGCTCTGCCTATTTGCTAGTGAAAAAGGTGCCCATCCGGGAAGGCAGCTGCCTTTTCACAGGTGAGTCAATTTGCCCTTTGGGGAGAGCCCAATCTATTGACGTTGCTGAGACAAGCAAATCAGAGCCCTAGCAAATATTGCCTTTTGGGTATATAGTGACAGTTTAGTATGTGTGCTTAAAGGAACAGAACTGGGAATGGATGTGTGTGCTGCTAGTCACAAGAGACAATACTGTTCCAGTGATCTTATTCAGTCTATGGCGGCTTCCTATATCATTAATAAAATGTCCATGTGCATATATTCTAGAGAGGGAAGCACAGTGAAGTGGTAGACCATATGCTTTGCACTCAGAAGTTACCAGGTTCAGGCCTTGCTATCTCTGTTTTAAGCAGGGTGGAGAAATTTTGATCCTGAAGCTTACATTCACCTATGAGCACACTCCTGGGGGCAGAGAACTAGAGGGAAACTTGAATAGAGAATTCAGAAATAGGCATCCACAAACACACATACCATATACTGTGGAATCCCTTTTCTTTACCCCTCCGCTGTTTTCTAACCATCTAGAAGGTGAGGACAGGGTGAAGGTTGGGCAGTTGTTTCCAGGGCCTCAGGTCCTGGAAGGATCTCTGGGTGTAAAAGATGTAAAACATTTTAGTCTGTGTAGAGCATTTGTCAGTGTCGGGCAATACAGATCAAGATGCACTGCTAATCTAACTGTATGAGGCTATCTTGTACATTTGTTCACATTCATGACAGAATGTGCAAAACAGAACAAAATCAAAAATCCATAAAACAGCGATACCTTTATTGGGTCAACCAAAATGCATAAATAAATAAATAAGTACCTGTAACACTTGTGGCATGTTCCTTTTCTTGCCACAAGATGTTCTCGGGTACACCTGCACCAAGTGCAAGCTGGTCACCTTCTTGGAGGAGAAGGTGCGCCAGCTGGAGGCACAAGTTTCTGATCTTCATCTTATTAGGGAAGGGGAGGAGTTCTTGGATAGGGCAGAGAAGACCTACCGGAAGACCGAACGCACGGAGGAGCTGCCAGATCAGGAAGTTAGCACACTGTGCCAGGAAACGGAGGCTTGGGCAAATGTCACACGGAGGTGTAGAAGGACCAGGAAGGCAACAGAGACTCTTCACCTACACAATCGCTTCAAAGTTCTTGGCCTTACGAACAATGAGGAGCACCATGCGGAGGGAACAGAATGTCAACAAGAAGAAATCCAACTTCGGCAACAGGAACTAGGTCAATGCTCCCAGCCTCAACAGAATGCCCAGGCAGTCCTAGTGGAACATGCTCATCGAGGAGACCAGGACAAGCCTCAGAGGAGGCGAGTTCTGGTTGTTGGGGACTCTTTGCTCAGAGGAACCGAAACGGTAATTTGCAAACTGGACAAGCTCAACCGAGAGGTCTGCTGTCTGCCTGAGGCCAGGATCAACCACGTAACGGAGAGGCTAACCAGGCTGGTCAAACCCACTGACCATAAGCCCCTCATTTTGGTTCATGTTGGAACCAATGACACTGTGAGGAGCAGCTTTTACCACATCGCAAAGGACTATGAGCTTATGGGGATGAAGCTTAAGGACCTTGGTGCGCAGGTGGTCATTTTGTCTCTCCTCCCTGTTCAAGGATATGGCGCACGTCGGGAAAGGACAATAGCAGAGGTCAACAACTGGCTCCGCACGTGGTGCCGCCAGCAACGGTTTGGGTTTTTGGAACATGGCCTGAATTTCCATGAACGTGGGCTTCTGGCAAGGGATGGGTTGCACCTCACAAAACTTGGCAGGAATGTTTTTGCAAACAGTCTCGCAAGGAGGATTAAGAGGTCTTTAAACTAAGTTCCGCTGGGGAGGGAGACAATATTATTCAGGGCAGGGACTTGGCGAGTGCTGGGGGGAAAGGCCCAAATGATACTGGACAAGTAGTACAAGTGGCCAATGGCGGTAGGAGTAGAAGCAATAGTACAGGACTGGCAGAAAGGGCCCAGGGACTTAAGTTTCTCTACACTAATGCACAGAGTATGGGAAACAAGCAGGATGAACTTGAACTCCTAGTACAACAAAATAAATACAATTTAATAGACCTGGTGGGATGAGTCTCATGATTGGAATATAGGAATAGAGGGGTATAGCCTATTTTGTAAAAATAGACCAAACAAGAAAGGAGGAGGAGTAGCCTTGTATGTCAAGGATGTTTTCACCTGTGAAGAGATCCATGACTTAAACGCAGAAAGCCAGGTCGAGAGCATTTGGGTAAGAATTAAGGGAGCGAGAAACAGTAGGGATATTCTGGTGGGGGTTTACTACAGACCTCCAACCCAGGCTGAGGACTTTGGTGACGCCTTCCTCAACCAAATGACTGCACATTCAAGGAGGAGAGATACAGTAATAATGGGAGATTTTAATTACCCGGATATATGCTGGCAGTCAAACTCTGCCAAGACAGCAAGGTCCAGCAAGTTTCTTGCTTGTCTTGCAGACAATTTCATGGTCCAGAAGGTGGAAGAGGCCACAAGGGGATCAAATATTCTAGATCTGATCCTGACCAACAGGGATGACCTTGTTAATGAGGTAGAAGTGGTTGGATCTTTAGGGGGGAGTGACCATGCCCTATTGGAATTTGGCATTCAGTGGGAAGGAGAAGATAAGGGTAGGCAGACACTCATCTTAGATTTTAAAAAAGCGTACCTCTGTAAACTTAGGGAGCTGCTGGCTGGAATTCCGTGGTCAAGAATAGTGAAAGGGAAAGGAGTTCAGGAGGCATGGGAGTTCCTTAAAAGGGAGATACTGAAGGCACAGTCTAAAACTGTGCCAATAAGGAGGAAAAATGGAAGACATCTGAAGAAACCAGAATGGTTGACTAAAGAACTCTCAGCTGAGCTAAGTGTTAAGAGAAACATGTATAGGAAATGGAAGAAGGGGGAAACCACCAAAGAAGACTTTAAGCAAGTAGCCCGGAGATGTAGGGAGGAGGTCAGAAAGGCTAAAGCACAGAACGAACTTAGGCTGGCCAGAGACATTAAAAACAATAAAAAGGGCTTTTTTAAATACGTCCGCAGCAAAAGGAAAAAGAAGGAGACAATAGGGTCGCTGCGCAGAGAAGATGGAGAATTACTCACAGGGGGAAGGGAAAAGGCAGAACTACTTAACACCTTCTTTGCCTCAGTTTTTTCCCAGAAGGATACAAGCACTCAACCTGGCAGTAGGGGAGCAGGTGAGGAAGCAGGGGAAATGAGGAACGTAATAGGTAGAGGGGTGGTACAGGAATACCTGGCCACACTGGATGAATTCAAGTCTCCAGGGCCGGATGAATTGCATCCTAGGATATTAAAAGAGCTGGCAGAGGTCATTTCGGAACCGCTTGCTATAATCTTTGAGAAATCTTGGAGGACAGGAGAAGTTCCAGCAGACTGGAAGAGAGCAAATGTTGTCCCCATCTTCAAGAAGGGAAAAAAAGAGGACCCAAATAATTATTGCCCAGTCAGCCTGACATCAGTACCCGGAAAGATCCTGGAGCAGATCATTAAGCAGTCAGTTGCTAATCACTTAGAAAGCAAGGTAGTAATCACGAGAAGTCAACATGGATTTCTCAGAAATAAGTCATGCCAGACTAATCTTATCTCTTTTTATGATAGAGTTACTAGCTTGATAGATGAAGGGAATGCTGTGGATGTACCATATCTGGATTTCAGTGAGGCCTTTGACAAAGTACCCCATGACATTCTTGCAAAGAAACTAGTAAAATGCGGGCTGGACAGGGCTACTGTTAGTTGGATTTGTAATTGGTTGACTGACCGAACGAAAGAGTAATCACGAATGGCTGCTTTTCATCCTGGAGAGAAGTGACTAGCGGGGTGCCACAGGGTTCTGTCCTGGGCCCAGTGCTGTTCAATATTTTTATCAACGACTTGGATGAAGGAATAGAGGGCATGCTCATCAAATTTGCAGATGACACCAAATTGGGAGGGGTTGCTAATACGCAGAGGACAGGATCAAAATTCAAAATGACCTGGATAGATTGGAGAGCTGGGCCAAGGCTAACAAAATGAAATTCAACAGAGAGAAGTGTAAGGTCCTACACTTAGGTAGAAAAAATGGAATACAGAAATATAGGATGGGGGACACGTGGCTGGATAGCAGTACATGTGAAAGGGATCTAGGAGTCTTCATAGACCACAAGCGGAACATGAGTCAGCAGTGTGATGCGGCAGCCAAGAAAGCCAATGCAATTCTCGGATGCATCAACAGGAGTATGGTGTCTAGATCAAGGGAGGTACTGGTACCACTCTACTCTGCTTTGGGTAGACGTCATCTTGAATACTGTGTCCAGTTCTGGGCACCCCAATTCAAGAAGGACATGGTCAAGCTGGAGCAAGTCCAGAGGAGGGCGATCAAAATGGTGAGAGGCCTGGAAGCCATGCCCTATGAGGATAGACTTAGAGAGCTGTTTAGTCTGCAGAAGAGAAGGTTAAGAGGGGACATGATAACCATGTTTAAATATTTGAAGGGATGCTATGTAGAGGAAGGAGAGAGCTTGTTTTCTGCTGCTCCAGAGACCAGGACAAGGAGCAATAGATTCAAGCTGCAGGAAAGGAGATTCCACCTGAACCTCAGGAAGAACTTCCTGACAGTCAGGGCTGTCCGGCAGTGGAATATGCTGCCTCGGAGTGTAGTGGAGTCTTCTTCCTTGGAGGTTTTTAAGCAGAGGCTAGATGGCCATCTGTTGGGAGTGCTTTGAGGGTGTTCCTGCATAGCAGAGGGTTGGACTGGATGGCCCGTATGGTCTCTTCCAACTCTACATTTCTATGATTCTATGATTCTATATTTGTATGCTGTCGTTCACCCAGAGTGGGACCCAAGGTGGCTTGCAATAATAAATCAGAGACATTAAAAACCTTTTAAACAATTAAAAACATTTAAAAACATAAAAATCTAAAACAATATTCAATTTTTAAAACAATTAGTTAGTAAAGCTGAATAAATACATACACACACACACACACACACACACATATATATGCATGAGTGTGTGTGTGTGTGTGTGTGTGTACATACATACATGATGCAAGCTTTGGAAGCTTCATTTCATTGGTAAATCTTGCCAATTGTGGCCCAAATGGAAGACTTTCGTTGGAGAGGAAACCTCAACAAATTAAGTTTTCCCTATGCCAGTTTTACTTAGACAGTACATAAAAGGTTTTTCCAGATGTAGCAGCATGGAGATTTCTTCAGAAATTCAGTGTTCTCTGCCTCAGAAAGGGCCATTTAGCCTCACACAGGACGGAGATTGCCTGGATCTCAGTCGAAGTTACTTTGCTGCTATTAACGGACTCAAAATTTTATTCTCTATGTTTATTACCTTTGTTTCCTGTCCGCACATGATCTATCCATAGCCAAGAAGGGGAGTGGCCTCTGCCTGCATTCATCTTAACTCCAGACTATCTTATCTGACAACAGAAGTAACATCTGAGACAAAATGTAGGCCTGTGACTCTAACATAGTCATTTTTTCTTCTCCTCTATGATTTTTAACATCTTTGCCCAATTGAGAAGCCGGGGAATCTTTAAAAGCTTGCATATGTTTTGTGCATGTTGATTGGACAATGAAGGTACTGCTGTTTTGTGGATTTTGGATATTGTTGTGGCCAGCATGGCTACCTCTGAATATATTTACCACAGAACCTGGATGTGGAAGGAACTGTGGTTTGTCTGTTGTTTAACCTCAGAGTCTTGACTCTGTAGTTCCTCTGCCTAGTACTTTTTTTAGGAAGCCATGCTTTCTTTGTTCACCCCTGAGGTCCTGGTTTCATTGCAGGCATCAAACGGGAGAGCCCAAAATGTGGTCTGTTAAAGTGTCGTGAAGAATGGCCCAAGCTTCTGGGGAGCAAGTTTCAGGAGCGCTATTTTGTCATCAAGGACCACAAGTTGCTTATGCTGAAAGAGAAACGGGTATAGCAACTTAACCAGTTCATTTACTTGCTCTGCATTTTTATTTCATGCCTTGCTTTGTAAAAGTAATCTTATTTGGCTTTTTAAAACATTAAGCAGGAGGTTTGGTTTAGTTTTCTGTATTTTGACTCTTGAACAACTGCTTTAGAAAAAAAGATCTGGCTTGAGGATTAACCCTAGGGGCCAGCCAATCTGTGCTGGGCACAACCCTGGTCTTCTGAGAGGGGCAAGATGGCTATAGGGAGGCTAGTCCCATAAATGCCATCCACTAATTCTGCGCAAGTCCAACTTCAGGCATAAACTGGAGGCACATGTTCTCCCTGAGTTCAGTCTAGGGTGATTGGCGCATCACATCCAGTTCAGAGAGCCTTTCACTTGAATGTTGCTTCTGCCATGATTTCATAAAGTTTCCTCTGCCAAACTGGATTGATAACATTAAGCAATCTCACAGAACTGTTGCAAGGATTACAACTAGTCCATGTATATAAAACACTTTTGATAGTGTGTGCAAAGTACTCTGTAAATGTCAAGTATTATTACATTGGTAATAGTAATCAGTTGAAAGACCCAAGTGGCCATGGAGTTAAAAAGAGAAAAATAGCACCAGCTACGTTAAGGTATAGTATTAGCTTTTGATACCCTGAGAATTCCTTGAGATAGATCAGAGATGTTTGAATTTTTTTCTGCATGGAGTCAATGAAGAGAACCTAAATGAAGGCATTTCTCCTCACTTTCTGTACCCTTCAAACTACAAAGCACATTGAATTCAGTTTGACACCAGCAAATGGAAAATGTATTAATTGGGATGTAATCACATTTTCTGGATGCAGTAAAAGAACTGTGAACAAAAGGTGGGCTAGTTAAAAGAGTAAAGCTTGAAATCTGAACTTCCTTTATGTTGTGGTGATGCTAACACCGCATTGTGTCTTTGGACTAATGATTTATCTTGCTCTTCTCTTTCCTAGAGTGTCAAACCAGAGCGGGAGTGGCTGCTGGACACGGCCAAGGTTTATATGGGGATTCGAAAAAAGTTGAAACCACCTTCACAGTGAGTGACTACATCATCCTCACAAACTGTAAAATGCAACTGAGAAGACTGTAGCTTGCTTTATAGCTTCTCCCACAACCACTGCTTTTTCATTGGTCATGGAATCTAATAAAGGCCGCCTCTACCAGAAGCCCTGTCACCAAAGCCTGATTTACATATAGAAAGCCCCAGTCAAAGAATCTGAGTGCTGCCTGAGAAACACAGGCTGTTTCCACACTAGACTGTTATAGCTCTATGATTCCACTTTCAACTTTCTATGGAATCCTGGGGTTTGCAGTTTAGGGAGGGGCCAGCCAGCCCCTCCTGAAACTGCAAACCCCAGGATTCCATAGGATGTTGAAAGTGGAATCATAGAGCTATAACAGTCTAGTGCGGAAATGGCTACAGTCTTGAGACTGGGTTGCTGCTTTGGGCCAGAATAGAAGTAGCAGGCTAGTGTAAGTAACAGTGGTCTGACAGAATATATGGCAGCTTCTTATGTCCACATGAAACCTGCCAAACCTCACTCCAGTTTTGGTTGATATATTGGGGCTATTTTACACTCCACATTTTAGAGATGCACCTAAGTGCTTATCGCATACAAAAGACAAGAATTGTTTCCCAGCTGTGTGTATTGTAAAGTTACCTGTG
Organism: Iguana delicatissima; assembly: GCA_948472985.1. Lineage (NCBI taxonomy): Eukaryota > Metazoa > Chordata > Lepidosauria > Squamata > Iguanidae > Iguana > Iguana delicatissima. Next base: position 254,430 of record CAOKZL010001288.1, read on the forward strand.
ACAGAGAGCTAGGATGGACTGTGATTCCTGGCCATGTGCACACACAGAAGTACGTGTTTACTACTACATGAGAGTTGAAATGGTGTAAAGAACAACAACAACACTGAAGAAGGAAAAGTGCAGGAAGCCCCAGAGCAAGCAGGGGAAAAGTGAGTCATTCCTTTGCAAAGATCAGAGCCTGCCCCAACTTTCTATATGTAGGAGCATTACCACAGCAATGTCTAGTTTGTTTCTCAGTCTTTTGAAAATCTTGACTTTATTCGGTAGACTTATTCAGTATGCATCTCTTCTCTAGGTGGGGTTTTACTCTGGCCTTAGAAAAACAGCAACTGTGAGTACCCTTTCTTTGTTGACCAGGGAGGGTAGGAAGACAGGCCATTTCTATCATTCAGCTTAGCCCCTTTTTTCCCTGTATTTTTCTCATCACAAGCAAGGAGGGATAGAAGAAACTTGTCAAAAATTGGCTGTCTATGTGTATAAATGACAGTATGGTCCACAAAAGCCATCTCATCTCCGCTGCAGAATAGCTAGTAGCATAGTTACACTTTCTGACTGGCTACAGTTCACCCTGACAGTACCACTACTCAAGGTGGAATAAAGGACTTGACTTTGTTTTCATTCGGGATGGGGACATAACTCTATAGTATTTGCCTACCCTCTTGTGGCCATAAGACAGCAGTGCAGAGGAAGGGAAATATGAATCATAGCTGCTCAACCTTTGTTCCTAGGAAAGTTGATGATATGTCATTCTGCCTCCTATTGTGGTGTGGCTAACAGAATGTATAGAGATTTGGGTACAAGGAGTTCCCTGTTGGGTTCCAGGTGGGAACTACAAATCTTCTAATTCCTAATAGCTATGAGCCACAATAGCTAAATGAGACCACCATGTTCAATGACAACTCATCTCATCTAGAAACAAACAATAACAGATAGCTATATTCCCTTCACATGCTGCTTGTGAATTTTTTGAAGTATCTGGCTCGTTGTCAATGGAAACAGAATGCTGGCCTTTGGTATTTTCTACAGGGGCATTTCTGGTGTTCCTGGAGAAACTTCAGGTGTTGCTCTGAAAAATGTTCCACTGTTTGTTGAGCTAGAGAGAAGGATGGCATGGGACAAAGATAAATAGGGCTTGCAGTAACTGGTAGTGTCTCTTCCACAGGTATTTGGCATGTACAGGACAATCAGAGCTGTGGGACTGGACCACAAGCATTCTGAAAGCCCAGGTGTGTAGTGAAGAAAGGCATTGCACCAGAAAATGAGTTTCAGTCCAAACCTTTAGGTGCTTTCACATAGCATGCTAGTGAAATCTCTGTGTGGAGAACCATAATGTTGATGTGAAGTAAGGGTTCTGCTCTGATATGATTGTTCATCTGCTCCAATGATGTTTCCTGGGTTGTATAGTCTTATCCCTTGTGATGACATGCCTTCATTATGAGAACATCCAACAGTAAGATTCTCATCTGAAGAGATCTTTGAGTAGGAAATGTTATAATTATGGGCCATCCCATGGTCAAGCTCAGCTAGTCTTCCTTCACATAAAATCCTGGTTATGCTCACAGGAACGAATCATTCCAGATTTTCAGTGTACTTATTGGACCTAGGTAAGATGTCATTCCTCTCCAAGGCTAGCGGGAGGAAAGGACCATCAGTGCCAATTAACTCTGCAGCAATTTTCAAATATAAAATGAGAGGGCCAAAGAAGGAATCCTTCCCTCCCTCTTAAACTATATGGTTGCATGCATATATTAGTCTGAGGACAAGCAAAGAATTTGGCTTCTTGAGGGTTGAGATAGGAGGTTTATAAGCTAAGGCAGAAGTAGCTGATGGCTCAGTGTGGTGGTGAGTCCACTCCAGGTGTTATTGCAGGCTTTAAAGGAGTTCTCCAAGGTGCTCAACTTGATTCATTTATTGGGCTTTTACAGGAACCTCTTGGCAAACTTTGCTCAGAGAATCCTACTCTGTATCAAGTAATTAATTTCCTTAACAATCCTGAGCCTTGCTTCTGGACTGTCTGGAGACATCTGTCTGACTATTATGGGAAATAAGGAGCAAGGCCAGATGACCCTTTGGTCTAAACCATTTGGGCTTTTCTGATGTTCTTTTTAGAGGCAGGAGTTCTATCATTGTTTTCTTTTGTTTCTTAATTTAAGTTGGCATCACATTTCATAGTCAGAAAAATGAGAAGGTACAATTGGATCCTGTTGCCAAAAAGTTTGTTTCAACAGTATTTAGTGTGAGGAACTATTTTAGCTGTGGTTGTTTTTATTGAACAAAGAGCTTCTGCAGCTTTCTCCTCCAGGGCTTTCATTACAAGTGTGAAATTCCCTGATACATTAATTATCACATGCAGGTAGGAATTTCAGAAATGTCTTCAAGGATCCCTTCCTTTATAACAGAATTTTGCTTTGTAACAGTTTTCTGTCTATATCAGTAAGGTGGAAAGTCATTGATTTCAATTCAAAATGTGGGGGGGGAAGCATTTAGGAGCAGCATCAAAGCTTTGAACTGTATATTACTTTTGTCTCTACCAACAGATATGTATGTGTCATGGCAGGGGATTATTGTTCTTTAATTTTGCAATAATTTTATGTAATTAGTTGGTGGCCAGGTAATAAGCATGTATCTTCTGACGTAAGAACATTTATTCAACAGATGGTCATTTAGAGTTGCTACTCAGCTACCCATACTAAAATTGTACAAACTAAAGTCTTCCTTATACTAAAGTTCAACAGAGAGAAATCTTCTGCAGTTCTAAAGTATAAGATACCAAAACATTGTTCTCTACCCAAAGAAATCATAAAAAATGCAGCATCTGGCCAAATTAAATTTGAATGAATGAAGCAGTCTATTTGGTATTCATATATTTCTCTCCAGCTCAGCTAAGCTCAGCTCACTTCCAGTATCAGAGCTGGATGGCTAGGAGAATTGTCTTAAACAACAATTAGATCCCCTAACTACTGGTATAAATATAACTGGGCAAACATATATAACAAATCATATTGAAACAAGCATAGTTCAGAAATTAGTTTGATCTTGGTTTGTTTCAAATAACCCTAGTGTTTAGACATAATGACTGTGGCAGATAGAGATGTGTACCTACACAAGCAAGACCAAACCTTATCTAGGTAGGGCAGGGTGCACAACACATTTTGTCTATATTCCAGGGATAGGGTTGCTATCACTCTTGCAATTTAATATCACCTTTGAACAGGCAAGACAGTTTAGGTCCTTAATAGTATGGCTGCTTGGCACTAAAACTAAATAGAACATCCATGTTTGGATGTACTCTACCTCTTAATATCACATGATGGGGACATAGGAGAGTGCTCTTGCCTTCATACTCTGTTTGGGAGCTCCACAGCAGTATCTGGGTGGGCCAGTTTTACAAGCAGAACATTGGGCTAGAAGAAGCTCTGCCAGGGCTCCGGGAACACCTGTGGCTGCCACCACTGTTGCCTTATCACCACAAGTAAGTGGTGAGAGCAGGAGAAGAAGGTGGCACAGGCAAGTGTTTCACAAGCAAGCTGAGCCTTTTCTAAGCATCATTCCCTACGGTGAGGACATTGCAGCAATTTGGCAGATGAAGAATGGAAATTTCACCACATTTAATGTCAGATTATTATAATATAGGTGTTTAAAAGTATCTGTTTATAGAAATAAAAAAATTCAGTGCTTATGTGGGTAAACTGAATAAGCTACACAGTTCCATGGATGGCAAGACATGCTGAACATGCCATGCTGTGAATAACAATAACTAATCACTCTCTTTCCTTCATACAGCATGACAGCATCCATCCTGTCATCCTACGTCGACGCTCTTCTTCTGACCTGGCCAAGCAGAAGTTTGGCACCATGCCTCTTATTCCTCTACGTGGAGACAGTACAAATCCCATAATGCTCTCTGCTAATCAAACCTTGGTAAGCCTACCTCACCTGTATTCTGTTGAAACCTACCTCTTCTGAGAAGCAAGACCTAATTGCAATGTGTCACAGTTGTTATGTACACCAAGCAGACATTTTGAGTTCATGGAGGAAGGGACTATTAGGGGCTACCAGTCATGATGGTTATATATTGCCACCAATGTCAAAATTACCACCATGTCAGTGTCAAGATTACCAGCCGTGTTTCCTAGTACTGGTTTCTGGGGAATATGTACAGGAGGAAGTGAGATCCTGCTTTTAGGCTTCCTGTACCTCTCACCACTGTGGAATCAAAATGTAGCACTACTTGGCCATTTTCTCTGATCTAGCACAGCTCTTCCTTTGTCCATGTGTAGCTAAGAAGCAAGCGCTTATGCTATAAAGATTTCTGTACATTTACAGATACAATGTGTGCAACCAAGGTAGCACCTACATGCTTGGAGCAGGCATGTATCATGCCAGTATTTAGACAGTTCACATTAGCAGGGGAGAAGTAGGGTAAATTTTTCCTGCAGAGAAATGTCCTGAGAAAAGATGCTGTTCATACCACGTTCCAGGAAGGATTCCTGTTCTGTGTCTTTGTTTGGATGCATGCATGAGAAAAGCACTGCCTCATTACAAGAGATTTTCATTTCCACTCCATCTGTCCTAGGAAGTGGGAGCCTACTTATGAGTGGGACTGTGACGAATGCTGTTTACTGGTTTGGGGAAAAGCTCTTCCAGGCACTAACTCCCTCTCTCTGCAGAACTTACACACTGTGGGATTTAAAAACCCACAATTAGGCAGAGTAGCTCTAAGAACAAGGAGGGAAAAAGGAATCAGGTTGAAGACAAGCTGATTTTGAAACATGAACAATTATTTATTAAAAGACAGAAAAATGAAGCAGCAGAACCCAACAGAACAATCTGTATTCAATACAAGCTGTTTCTCAAAAGCAAAGAAGAGGAGAATGGCACAGGTGCTAAAGACCCTACATCTGACCAAACTAAGGGGGCTAAAGCTTAAGGGAATGCAGACTAACACACACACACATGGATTCTCCTACCCTCCAATGGGGAGAAGAGTCCAGTTGGCTGAGTGGCTGAAGATCAGGGTAGCAGGTTCTTCTCTTGAGGGACTTTATGATTCTCCCAGGCTCTTTCTGGTCTGTCACCACAAAGTCTCTCGTTTGGAGTTCTTCCAGGCTCTTTCTTCTCAGCCTTTTTCTGTCTCGGGTGCATGTCTGCAAGTCTGTGTCTGCAAGCAGGATCTTTTCTCTTCTTATGGAAATCAGATGCTACTCTAAGTCTGTGTCTGCCTGTATTTAACCCTTTCCTAACTTGAGGACTGTCACCTAGATTCAAGGCTACACCTTCTGGGAGGGACTAACATGACCTTAATATTATTTCAAAATTTCAAAAAGGTTCAAAAGTTTAAATTTGAATATGACCTCTGCTCATTACCCTCTGGGTACTGGTAATGACTCTTAAGTAGTCTGAGGATATGCAAACAATAGATTTCACACACATCAGACAAAGCCTGACCCATAGAGCCGTTTGTTCTCTTTCAAATTCAGATGGGGTTTCCCAACATCTCTGGACAATGCACATTACCTTACAATTGGAGTTATACCAATCTGTAACACTTTTGCAGGGCCTCCATTCAGTGGAAGTGAAGAAGTCAATTACATACTGATTGTCCTCCGAAACACATCAAGGAACCATTCCCTTGTCAGCACTTGGGAGTGGGTTTTTGGTGGGAAAGTTCCAGCTTATACTTTAAAATGCGGCCTGACTTCTTCAAGATGGGTATGGGTCCTTGGCAACTGCATAGTGCCCTACCATGCAGGTGTGCAGACTATGGCAAGAGGAAACTCTCTTCCTGATGCATCAAAGTCTACTTGCAATTAATATCTACCAAGCACAACTCATAACTTGCTCTTTCAAAAGAAGTCCTTCCCAGCCAGTAAACTTGCTTGTAAACCTCCTATCTTTATCAGGCATATTATGGGATGGAAAGCCTCCTCACAAACAATTTGTCAGATACTCTTTGTGGGTTGGAAAGCCTCCTCACAAACAATTTGTCAGATACTCTTTGTGGGTTTCAACTGGACACTCAGAATGAGCAACAAGCAAAACAATCTGAGGACAGATGATGAAGAATGCCTTGTCCTTCCTCCTCCCAAGGAAGTACAGGAGTAGTAGAAACAATGCTCCATAATCTCTGCTAAATTTCCCACATTAATGCACTGGTCATGATAATTCTCCTCTCTCTTGTCAACTGTACTGTAACGTGAATTTCTTCATCTTTTCTTCCTCATTTTTAGCACCGACTGCATACACGAAGGACACTGTCCATGTTCTTTGTAAGTACCTGTTCATTTTCTGCAAATTAATCAAGACCTATTATACTAAAAATTCTATGTTAATCCCAAAAGCAAGTGTCAGATGCCATGAGGGCATTCCAGACAGCTTTTCGTTTGATTGGTTTCCTAGGAATTTTTCTGGGTTCTTCTTTTTCCCCCTTTTCACTTAAAATGGTGTATTCCTTTCAGCCTGGTTCATAAAATTACAGGCCCAGCACAATTTGACACATGGTAATCAAGGGGCCATACAGGTGCTGCTCTACTGTTAAGCAGGATGAAGCAGCTGCGTCAGGAAACACCATTGTCTCATCCTTACTCATGGCCGTGAAGGAAATAGATCTGATCCATGACAAACAAACCCATGTCATCTACAAAAGCCCCATTGTGGAAGAGTTACCTTTCTTGTTCAGTTCCCTGGTGACTTCAATGAAGTTTTCACAGAAAGAATTCGCAATGGATGATGTCACAGGTCAATTAATGCTGGGGGAGTGCCAGTTCATATACTAATTAAATTTTTTGTCTCATCTTGACTCGGCCCTGAGAGCATAAGCAAATCTGAGGAACAAAAAAACATAGCCAAAAGGCATTGTCCCACAGCTAGCCTACCAGGGGCTTTATTTAAGATGACAGCACCCAAAAAAGAAACCCAGTTGTGCTGCAGAATATATATTGCTTTGGCAAGCACTTCCTATTTAACTCTGACTGGACCCCCCCATCCCAGAATGGGGAATAGTGAGGTTTTCTCTTCCGTGAACCTTTTTGGAGGTTTAGCGCTACCTGTTGAGTGTCAGATAAAATACTAAGCCAGGGCAGCCTGGCAAAGACACCAGCCTGGGCCTTCAGTTAAGATAGGACATGTCAGGCAGGCATATTTGGCCTTTCTTATCAGCTTGCACTTAGTTTGTAGTTCTCCAACTTCCTCAGTGTTTGAGGAGAGCTGTGGCTCACCTGCACTTAACCACAAGACCTAATGTACGGACAGTTGAGGATTTATGAGAGGCCCTGGGACCTAGCCACTCTGAAACCTGAAGCCAAGTAGGCAAAAGGTTGACCAAACACAAGCAGAGGCCATTTCCATGGGTTTTCACTAGCCATGACTGATCCAGAGGCTTTGCCAGGTTCACTTGCCAGCTTCAGAGACTGACAGCCTCAGGTAGATCATTTGGCTAGAGCTCAGTCCCAGGCAACAAGGTTCTCAGGTCAAGCTTCAGAGTCTCAGATAGTTAGAACAAACAGGAAGTGTTTATCCAAGTTTCAGGCTGAAAACACAGAGAGGCATGCCTCCTCAAATTGATGCCTTTTGTCTTGGCCTTCACAGCCAATGAAGAGCCACCAGGGCTCACTAGAGGAGCATCAGGAGGCAGCAGATGAATCAGAGCCTGTCTATGAGGAGGTTGGCACCTTCACAGACATAGGTTTTCTGGAACTCAGTCACTCCCCGCTACCTCCTGTGGATCGGACCAAGAAGCCAGTTGCTGCTCCAGAGCAGCGGATTTCAAACTCTCTGCCTCCCTGCCCAGCCCCCAGAACATCAGGAGGCAACTTAGTGAAAGCAGGATGCCTGCAGAGGACCTTTGACCTGGAGCTGGATAAGGAGTCCTCTGCAAACAGACAAGGAACAACACCAGGCACCTCTACAGAAAAAGAGTCTGGGCAACTTCAAGGACCACCTGCCTCAGACAGGGAGCAGGGCCAGCCAACCACAGTTGCAACCCTCCATCCAGAGTCTCCCACTGGAATGGAGGCTCAGTTTTGTGACACCAGGAGGAAAAGCTGCCAGGCAGACATATCCATTGGCGACAAGCTCATGCAGGAGCTGAGTGCAGCCATCCTCCGGAAGAATGAATGCCAGACTCCATCAGTGACACCAGAAAAGCAAAAGCTCCTGCCAGAGGATGGGGTCCAGGCTGAGCTGGATGGGTCATAAAGGCTGAGGACTGAGAGCTCTTAAATTAGAATTCAGCGTCAGTGCCGAGGGGCCCTAAAAATTAGTCTAACTGTTTGTCAGGCTGTACAGCATTTCTGGAGCGCATACAACCACATTTCCTACCTGGAAGTGTGATTTTAAGAAGTTCCTCCCTTCACTGTCCCCTAGAAATAATTTACCATTAAAATTCCCAATCACTGCTACAACTTGGAGAAGGGGCAGAAGGTGAGGTGTGGAAAGGGGAGTGTTGCTGGGCTGAATGGTGCATCTCTGCCTTGACCTCAAGCTCTACAGCAACACCAGGTCATATCCATGTGCCTTACAACTGTGTACACACTCAGGTCTGTATGTCATGCCACAACTCTTTCTCCCAATGGGGTACTGAGTGCAAGACCCAGCTTCCTGAGAATCTCAGCTAACACTGTAAATGGTTTCCAGCCTTGGTGTGAGAAGATAGACTTGCAAGTCTGCATGCAATGCCTGTTGGAGGAAGCTTCTTCGTCATCCAGCCAAAACAGCGTAAGTTATGTAAAATAGTACAAACTGCCACCCCACAAAGAAAAATAAGCAGAAACTATGCAAAATTTGCTCAACTATTATAATTTGTACATTTACCAGACTTTAGCTGCTGTGGTGTAGAATTTGGATTGCTTGGCCAGAGAGTTACTTAGCATAAAGTATACACAGACCTGCACACATTTCTAACAAAGGCCTAAAGAATAAGCGTGATTACAAGAATAAGTAAATCCCCACTGCATGAGGCAGATTCAGTAATATTTATACTGCTAATTGGATTAAAGATTTTTGTGATACAAAGCAAAAGAGTTTGCTTATAACAGATAATCTCAGAAAGATTTACAGCAATGCGGTAGAACCATGGAACACATCTGTCTAAGAGAGAGATGACAGTAAATGCTGAATCTATGGGGTTGTCTAAGCATTGAAGGGGATGAATTTAATAAGTCATAAATGTTTAGAAGAGTTCTTGAAAATGCACATGCACCCACCAAGACCTTCCCACTGGCACACAGGGAATGGCCTGAGGTCTCTGAGTCAGGAATGTGGCTCTTTTTCTGTCTCTTTGCTCTGCCATTGTGAGGGACAGGAAAATTCTGAATTCAAGGAAACTGAGCTTGGAAATTCAAAACAATTATTCAGGAACACTGAAGAAATAACAGCACATCTTGGCACGGCCAAGGCTAAAGGAACATTAGTTTTTCAGTGCTTTTTAAACTATTACACTTCAAAATTAGAGCACACTAAATTGCATTTGGTGGTTTACCCAAACATCACATTTCCCATGCTTAATGTCCCACACTCGTCCACTGTTGAACAATGCTTACCATTCAAGTGTTTCTCTCAATGGTTGCCCCAAAATCTGCTACTCTGCAATTTCCACTCACTGTTTCTAGTTCTATCCTCTGGAACAGCAAAGAATAGGCCTGCTCCATGTTTCCTCATGAAAGCCTTTCAAATTTTTGAAGACTGCTGCCATGGCTCGCTTGCTCTCTCTATCCATCTAATTTATGTCCTGCTTTTCCACTGAAAATACTACTCACAGCAGCTAATAAGAAAAATACAGATACACACAAAATTATAATTAAAATAACAATCCAACCACATCAATAAAAAAGGAAAATATGGTTAACCTTTAATTTTCTCCTCTTTAGGTTAAGCATACCAAATTTCTTCAACCATTCTTTGTAAGATAGAATTTCCAGATCTCTCACCATCCTGCTTGCCTTCTTCTGGGTATGCCCCTATTTGTCAATATCCTTCTAAAAATGTGGTATTGAAAACTGGACACATTACTTCAGATGTGGTCTAACCAACACAGAAGTATGATGAATGCCTGATCTACAGTCTGGATGCTGCTCCTGTTAATAAAGCCTAAAGCAGCCTACTTAACTTTTCCAGCAACTATAATGCACTGTTGGTGCGCATATTTGGTTTGTGGTCCAATAAGCTTATGTAGACTCTTTGGCTGCATACTGCTGTCAAGCCAGGTCTCCCCGATCCTAGACATATTTTTCTGATATTTATTTTACCTAAATGGATAAGTTTACATTTATTTCTGTTGGTTTTAGCCCTCTGTTCCAGCCTACTGAGACAGTTTTGAACCCTGTTTCAAAGCCATTTCAGGGCAAGAAATGCTTCTGTTCAGTTTGGAAGCTGCCATTGCTCTACACCCACATTTTTATGGGGCACTACTTTAAGACCTCTCTCCTGAAGGATACTGAGCCTTGAAATAGCATTCACTGTCCATGATGCTCAACCGGCTGCAGATCTCCCCCAATTGTAGTCTGTTTCTGGCCACATTTTACTCTCTTGTCAACCTCCTTGAGACACCAGGTCTGGCCAGTGACACAGTCCTTAGTTACATTCTGGATGGATTGCTGTAACATGCTGTATGTGGGGCTGCCTTTGAAGAGTGCCCAAAACTTCAACTGGTCCAAAGAGCTAAAGAGCCATATTTGCTAACTGAGGCTGGCTACAGAGAATACACAACTCTTTTGTTGCAACAACTCCACTGGCTGCTGGTCCATTTCCAGCCACAATTCTAAATGCTGGTTTGCCTGGGTGAGCTCTTCCAAGATTTCTCCTGTTCTCCATAAATTCCCCAAGACTACATACAGATAGTGGCTGTGGGGAAAAAAATGCCTACAAGCTCTTTGAGCACCTTTAGGGGGTAATTCTTCTGGTGCTGAATTCACTGAAAGTAGCTAGGTATTCTCCAGCCACTTCCATAGTTCATATGGGCTACAGATTCCTCCTTATTCTGTTTGCCCTGCTTTCACCAGGATGAAAACAGTTCCTCCAGTAGAAGACCAAGTAGCTGAGAATGGGAATAACAGGATAACAAGACCACAAGGTGGTGCCAAAACTCCAAGACTGAGCGCAGGAGATTTTCTGACACAAACAGGAAGGCAAAGTTCCCATCTGTATTACTGCTGCCACCCCTACTGTTCAGTCCAGCTGTGTTTGGAAGGTCTGGCATTTAGGAAATGTGCATCTAACCAACCAAGTAGTTTTCCAAGAGTGACCAAAAGACTCATGAGAAATCTAACTTCCTCCTCTTGCAGCCTCAGACCTGTAAAGGGTGAAACTACACTTGCAGTACGCTCATATAGGGAGATCAGGAGTAGAGTAGAGAGTGTGCTTATCAAATTTGCCGATGACACCAGATTAGGAGAATTAGCTAATACCCTAGAATAGATTGCCAACCTGGGGTATCCAAGAGGTACGAAGCAAGACATTTAGGAGTATGCAAAAAAAAATTCAATAATCATAGGGAAAGGCACGTACCTCAATAGCGTATGGCAAGAAACAAAAGTTTTGAAATTAATTGAACTTTATGCTGAATGGCAGAGTGGGTTTCCTTATTTGACCTCAGGCAAAGCCCCATTCCCTTGCTTTGTTGTTTTGGCATATGGTGGGGGGTCTCTCCTTAAACTATGTGTTGTGAACAAGCCACTATAGTGGGCATGCTCAGGGGCATACCCCTTACAGGCTCAGGTGTCACTTTCTTCTGCTTTGTAAACGTTTGAGTGCTGTTGACCCAATACCGCTGTATATATACATGGACAATAAATAAATCTGAAATAACAGCAATAACTGTATTAATTACAAACATTTTGCTAATATAAAGGGTACAGTTTATGAAAATAGACTGCCTAGGTGTAGGCAAGTGAAAAAAAGGTTGAGAACCACTGCTCTAGAAGACAGAATCAGTATTCAAAAAGACTGAGAAAAGCTGTAGTGTCTAAATCAAGGTGTTAGGGTAGATAAACAAATCACACCTCACCATATCCCCAGATGGACACGAGCCAAATTGAACCCCCATACATGAGGTAAGAAGGTAGAAAAGAGAAGAAAAAAAGACAGACACACATATTATCTTGGCCAAAGAAACCCAGGAAGGATCATTTATTCTTTCAGGTTTTCCTTCTTATATCATTTTTATGTTTACATTAAAGAATGCCTACAGAAAAGAAAAGATTCATGCATCAGCATTAGCAGAGTCACAGCTTGTACACGTATTACATTCTATCTGACCTTTAACCTTCCTAGGTCTGTGTTGTTCCAGGCAACATCCTGGGTCATTCCCAAAGAAATCTTTCACAATAGCAGTGTCCTTTGCTTGGTACATACCAATTATAAACAGGAGCAGAACAGAATAAACAATTGTTAAGCAAGGTTGCTTGATGAGCTCTGAGTGTCTAAAATGCCAGTTAATATCACAGTTAATGATCATCAAGTATTAATTCTATAGCAAGTTACAAAGAACAAATTTCAAGCCTAACAAAAGAAGTTAATAAGACCACTCTATTCTTCTTTGGTCAGACCTTGCCTGAAATATGTGCTCAGTGCTAATATCCAGTAAGGATATTAACAAGCTGGAACATGTCCAGAAGAGGGTGGTCAAAGTCTGGAAGCAAAGCTTAGGGAGCTGGATATGTTTATCTTGGAGAAGATAAGATTGAGAAAGAAAGAGGATAGCTGTCTTTAAATAGCTGAAGGGATGTCACATCAAAGACAGTACAATCTCGTCTTCTGCTGCTGCACAAACCAATGGACTTAGACTACAAGAAAAGAGATTCCGCCTTAATGTCAAGAAGAACTTCCTGACAGCAAAAGCTGTCTGACAGAGGAATGGACTGGCTTGGAATTTCACTCTCCTTCTTTGGAGATCTTTAAGTCAGAAAGGACTTAAGGCAGTGGTTCTCAACCTGTGGGTCCCCAGATGTGTGTGGACTTCAGCTCCCAGAAGCCCTGAGCATTGACCATAGTGGCTGGGGCTTCTGGGAGCTGAAGTCCACAAACATCTGGGGACCCACAAGTTGAGAACCACTGACTTAAGGCATACACAACAAAGCAGGGGCTGGATGGACATGGTTCAGAAGTGCTTTAGCATGGCAGGGAGTTGGACTCAGTGATTCTCAAACTTTACTCTTTCAGGTAGTTGGAACTTTATTTCCCAGAATTTTTCACTATTGCTCTTGCTGGTTGGGACTTCTTGGAGTTGAAGTACAAAAATTTGGAGGCCTGAAGTTTGAGATGCACTAAATGGCCCTTGTGGTATCTTCAAACACTATGATTCCAACTGGTTCCCTATAAAGCACCAGTTCCTCTTTTACTTCAGTTCGTTTGCCCAGGATACTATTTTTCACACAGAGAAAGCGTAAGAGAATCAGTGGCGGCAGATCACAGAGGAAACGTATTCAGGGGCAGACCCATTAACCACACAGTAAAATGCATCAAAATCCAAAAAGCCATGAAATAAGAATACTTTTATTGGGCCAACTGTATTTGTGCTTTTTAGCTGGCTCAGTAAAGATATAATTTTATGAGTTTTGGATTTTGTTGTATCACAGAGGACACTCTCTTGAATTTAATTTGGGCAAACTAATTGACTACAGTCATCCCTCCACATTTTCTAGAGTTAGGGGCACAGGACCCCTTCATGAAAGTGAAAAAAACAGGAATAACTCTAGGCCCTCAGAAACCATATTCAACACACACAAAAAGTCTGATCACCATATTCAACCCACCATGGATTCCTCTGAGGCATCAGGGTTCCTTCAAAAGTCAGAAGTGGGGGGCTGGTGGGGCTTACTGCCACCTCCACCGCTGCCCCACAACATTTTTAATAGCGACTTACAAGCCTCCTTCCCAGTTTCTCAGTCTCACAAGGCTTGCAGTCCTTATCAAAAATGGCCTAGGGAGGCAGCAGGGTGACAGGAAATAAGCCCTGAATAATCAAATCCGCAGAAGTGAAACCCGCAAATGTGGATTCACTGACAATTCACTGACTGGAACTGTAATTTGCGGAGGTGGGCTAATTGTCTAACTGTGGGGTGCTGGCCCCAGTATTTGTCACCTGGATTTACGATCAATGTGTGGGGAGAAGAGAGCTTCTTCTCGTGGATCCACGAGGGAGGTATCCCTAAGTGTAGAGCGGGGCCCAGAGCCCTGTGAGCTTTAGAGGCTGGGCGTTCCCCTCACTGACTGGCCTCTGCTCCGAAGTTGGGGACGGCCTGTCCAACTTTAGCGGCGACCTCGCTCCTCCTGCCCCTTCCTTACTCGTTTGTGGCAAAAGCCCGGAGGTACACCCTGGGGCGAACCGTGCCAGCGCCGCGCTCCCGCGCCGAGCCCCGGCGGACGGGAGGCACGGAAGAAGGACGCCTCGTGGGGAGGGACGCTGAGCGGCTGCTCGGCCGTCTTTCCGGGGCGGGGGGCGGGCGGGGGGCGGGCCGGCGGCCTCTTCGCGCTTCACGGAGGACCCCGCGGCTGCCTCGGTCGCCAGGAGGCCCCCTCAACAGAGGGGCTCCCCGCAGGGCGCCCGAGCCCGGGTCGGAAGGGCCGCCGCCGGCAGGCAGGAAGCGGCCAGGTGGGCGTCCTCCGGAGGAGTGGTGCGGGCCCAGGGAGGAGCCAGGCCGGGCAGCGCGCGGCAGTTCCGGGCTCGCGCTCGTCGCAGTCTGCCGGGGCTGCTTGCCCCGGGAAGGGCGGCGGCGGCGGCGGCGGGAGAAGAGCCGAGCGTCTGTCTGGGAAGCCGGGACGATGCAGCCGCCGCCCCGCAAAGTAAGTCCTCCCTCTCTCTCTGTCTTTCTCGCCCGCTCTACTGGCAGACGGTTCCCCCCACTGAGGTGGGCTGGCACCAAGGAACGCCGCCGGCAAGAAGGCGGAGAAGCTACAAGCCGACGGGAGTAGCAGCCCAAGCAGCGCCGGCGGCGTCCCTCGGCTGTGTCCGCGCAAAGCCCCTTCGGACGGCCGCCACCCCGCCCCGCACGCTTCGCGGGAGGAGAGAGGGGCTCCCCTACGATGAGGGCGGCCGCCGGCGACTGGTGGCTCGGAAGCTGGAGCCGAGAAGTTGGCGCCGGCGTTGCCCCTGGGCGCCCCCTCCGTGCCTAGGGAGGCTTCTCGCACGAGCTGGACGCTCTCTTGCCCAGCGTGCCTGGGCGCGTGTGTTTCCCCCTGAAAACTCCTATTGGAGTGCTGTAACTGTGACCATTTCCGCAGTGGACTGGTATAGCGCTATTATTCCACTTTCAACCTCCTATGGAATCCTTTGAGGCCCCTCCCTAAACTGCAAACGTCAGGATTC
This sequence comes from Iguana delicatissima, assembly GCA_948472985.1. Classification (NCBI taxonomy): domain Eukaryota; kingdom Metazoa; phylum Chordata; class Lepidosauria; order Squamata; family Iguanidae; genus Iguana; species Iguana delicatissima. The sequence goes on from CAOKZL010001288.1 coordinate 269,731, forward strand.
CATAGGAGATTGAAAGTGGAATAATGGCACTATAACAGTCTGGTGCGGAAATGGCCTGTGGGGGTTGGACGCCATGTTCCTTGCAATCCCTTCCAAATTTAAATTCTGTAATTCTAAGAAAGCCACATGGTGCCCTTCAGATGCTTTGTGCTGCAACTCCTGTAACTCCTCATTCTTTGGCCATGCTGTGAATGGGAACTGTCTTCCAAAACACCTCTTGCCATCTCCCTCTTTCTGTGTGGACTACTCAGGGCATCAAAATAATTCTTAGCCATTTATATTGGTTTTCCAGTGTTCAAGGGGCTTGATTCTTACCATCTTGTAACTCTTCCACTAGCCACTTTTGCAGAAGTTGGGCAAAGAGTCCCATGCCAAAAATTCCTTCCTTTCACAGCAGGCAAAGTTTGAACCAGGAGAACTTCTGATGTTTTGTTCTGTCCCTAACCACTACAGCACTGTGACCGCTGTCCTTCTAGGCTCCCTGGTCTCTGGTTGCTGCTGTTTCGGGCCCATCAGTGTGTTGGTGCTCCTACCTCAATGTTCCAGTCCACTCCCTCCCTGGCTACCACTGCTGTGCATTATCACAGTGGGTTCCTGTTCATGCTGCTCTTGGTAGAACCCTTGGTGCTGCTTCCGGCTCTGTTGCGCTGTAGCAAGGGCCAGTGCCATGACATCGTGCCAAATCTGTTTTCTTCACAGGTTAAGTTGACCCAGGAGGTGAAGGCACATTTAGCAGAACAGCTGTCCAGTCTGCAGAATAAACAACAGAGTGAACTGGAGCTCCTTGAGGACATCAGGTAACAAGCTATGGCAGCAGGAGATCAGAATTTGGGAGCAGGAGAGGCAGTGAAGGACTGTGTCACATCTCACTATATGTCTGTGGGCTACTCTTTAAACAGGAGAAGAGATGTGTTGGATAGCCGTCACCAGCTTTCTTCTTATGAACTTCAGGAAGGGAATCTAGTTGGCAGGGGTGGTGTGGCTGCTTTGTTGTAGCCTATCCAGCTCCTATATGCTATAGCTCCCAAGAGCCCACTGTTTCTTTCTCAAAGAAACAGTGCCATTTCAAGGGCAATAGCCTTAAGGCAGAGAAAACTGTGTGCCTGCTTACACCTATCCAGCTCTACCATATGTGTGGATGCTGTACCTGAGTCTAGTCACAACACGATCCTGGTGAAATTGGTCCAGTCAGGCAGCACAGGCACTGGGGTCTTGTTTAAATGCTGGCATCAATTTATCTCTTTATCAGTAAAGCAGGTTAACACTGAGTTCAAGCTCAGGTCATTACTGTGCAAAACTGTGACACTGTAAAGACAAGCAGCTGTGACCATTGCTGTTCTCCACAAACATGCACACACCCAGCCATACAGGTTGAAATGATAAAGGCTACTGGATTGTTTAGGAAAACTTTGCTTAGTTGAGATCTCCTTAGGGGTGTTTCTTTTGCCACTTGTACTGTATAGTTTTATGAGTCTCTCCTGAAGGTCCTATTGTTAAAAAACTTAAAAGTTTTGTAAGTCTGACATCTGAGGAGAGACATAGGGCAGCAGAATTTTTAGCTTTTACTTTTTGGTCGTTTTCTAGCTGATAATTACATATTATATTAAAGTTATTTCTCCTACTGGGAAAAAGATAGCAAAGCTTGTGCCTTTTATGAATGAAAGGTAAAATGTCTTGAGCAGTGACTGTACTGTATGACAGGCTTGGTTTTTTGGGCTGGAATTCCACCACTGCTGAAAATACAAAAAATTTAGGCAACTCTGCCCTGTACACACCCACACCACCACCTATCTATACACACACACACACACACACACACACACAGCATAGCTTGATAGCAGAAAAGGGCAACTGTTCAAGATTTCTCAAGCAAATATTTCTCTTTAGCTATACGACACATCAAGGGTGTAAGGAGAGGTGAGCAGAAGCACTATTTTTTTTTTCAAAATACGTGACTTAGCACTAGAATTGTGGGGCTGTGGAATTGCTCGATTTCTATTGTTATCTGTTTTCAGGTCCTACAGCAAGCAGAGATCCGCTATTGAAAGGGAATATGGACAGGTGAGTCAATGAAAAGATTCTGAGCTGCCTGTTTGAAATATATTTTGGGTTCCAATTTAGATGATGGTTATAGTGGAGGAAACAATTGCTTTACATACACCACAGTTTGTAGGTGCCAGTTTTGACCGCAGCCATTCCTGCCCCAGCCCTAACTTAGGTTTCTAATTAATGAGTTGTTTCAAGAAATGGACAGAGGCTAGGCTTAGTCCATCCATTGTAGGCCAGCACCTTTCTGTGGTTGAAAGAAGTGACCCAGAGGGCACAGACATAACAGTGGAGCTGCCAGCCAGTGAATCTCAGGTCAGACGTGATAATCCCTTAATGCTCAAGATTTTAGCTGCTCACTCTAACAGGGGTTAGTTGAACATCTTGAAACTGGTGATCCTAAAGCAGGTTGCAGCTATTTATTAAGACTCCTCAAACCTGGAGGTCAGATTCCTTGTGATCAAAGTAAGCAGAGTCAGCCATGCCGGTGCAAAGTTTCTTGCAGTCAGTATGTCTAGCTACAGTACAGTTTGTTGTAATAACTACATGCTGCCTTTAGCTGAGCAGTGGCACTGATTCCTACCTGTATTGTGTTTTAGAAAGGCCTTCTTAGCGAGGCCTTGGACTTCAGGAACACAGGTTCAATCCATCATGCCTAGAATGCAGAACTTCTTTTGCAGCATAGCTGTAAGAAGCTTTTGGGCTCTCCATTTTATATCCCTATCTTACTGAACACTCTTGACAGAATCCTATCCTTTAATATGCTTGCACCTGCCTAATCACCAATTTTCCCTTGGTTGCATCTGGATACTTTTTGTAGAAACAGATAACTTTCCTTGGCTGTCCCTCCAGGGGCCAGGTCCTTATCCTCCAAGGTTCCAAACTAGTATTGCCAGAGCGAAAAGGTAAAGTGATCTTTTTATGTTTTGTATCCCTCCTGCGAGTTTGGTTTGCTGGTATCTTGTCCAGTACCCACTTTCTGTTCCTCTCAGTTTTGATTCATAGGAATATTTTGCTTCCTATCCAATTTTGGCTCTTGAAACACAGATCACTGTCCTTACTTCTCCCATGTCACACATATATGAGTGCCAATGAGCATCCAGAATTAACCATTTAAATCTTAATTCCACACTTGAATGATGGGTGTGCTCATAATCTTGGTCTTACTACTAAAAAGAGATGACTCGTGAGTGTGTAGAACCTTTTAGTTGTAAATCAAATCTTCTTTTAAGTTTCTTGTTGTGCTTCTGCATTAAATTCTTCTTCGTGTCCTATGTTGAGGATAAAGAAGGGATGGAACAGAATAAGTGGTGCCGTTCTGTTTCACCCTGTGCAGCTTCCCCAAGAAGGGAGCTCATGGTCTTGAGAGTGCCCAAACCAGGAAGTGGCCAGGCAAACACCAGATGAAGACTCAGGACTGTTTTCATACTAATCCCTATTTTATTGGTAAAGATTTTTCATTATAATAACTAAATAATAGAAATTAAGGAGAAAGATCAAAAGCGTAAAATGTTCTGAGACATATACATACTCCTTTTGAGGGTACATAACTGCTTGGAAGTAAAAAGAGGCTGCTGATGACTAAATAATTTCCCTGACAGTACAATCGTGTGCCTCAGCAAACTGACTGAAAATCCAGTCTCATTTTCAGTTAGGGGAGCAGGAAGGTAGGAAGCAAGAGAGGTGAGAATGAAAGAATGGATCATAGGTCTTTGGACATGAACATAGTAGGTTATTATTATTTCACACACCATTGTGAACACGAAATGGATGGCGTCCTTCTCATGTAATTCTTCACAAGTAAGAGGTTGATGGAATTGTATGCTGGAAAAGATGTTTCTCAGGCTGATCAATTCTGCACCAGATTCCAGATTTTATACTGGTCCACTGAAATCAAGAGAGGGCTCTGTGTGTGTGTGTATGTTTTCTGAGGTAAAGTAGGGGTGATCCTGCTTGCAGAGACCTTGGCATGCAATAGACAGGATTATTAAGTATTCATTATACTTTACTCTTGCTCTTACTTTAAAAAGGGAAGATAGCCCATTACGGAGGATCTGGATAGTCTCCCATCCAAACATTGGCTAGATTTGTTTAGCTTCAAATATGCTGCCTGTCTCGTCAAAACTGGTAATGGAAAAGGTGATAGCAGGGTGTAGCAGTGGGAGGGAGACAAATGAGAGCAGTGCCTATTTAGGTAATTCTGCCCTCCAAAATGAAATTTTCCTTCAGTTAAGCCTCTTTTGTAATGACCAGTGACCCAACACTTTTGCCTCCCTATTTTTGTCTGTGCTCCCACCTCTTCTGATAAACCTTCTGCCCACACTAGTTGGAACTGCTGTGGAACAGTCAAGGGAGCAGTCAGGGACCATCTTTATGTTTGTGCTTCAGGTTTTCTTGGTGGCCATTTTAAGCGGGAGTGCAGAAGAATACCCGATGGTCATATTTGCAGGTGTTTCAATAAGAAGGGACTAACTCATGATGGTGTTCTCAGTTACTCATTATGAGCCATGTTGGAGAATTACATGGATTTAAAGTTAGGTTGGAAACAGTTAATGAAAATCAACTATGTGTTTATTTTCAGGCACTGCAGAGACTAGCAAGTCAGTTCCAGAAGAGAGACTGGCAGCGTGGCTGGAGTGTCACCAACGACTCCAGGTGGAAAGTGCTTTTGTCGTGAAATAACATGGGCTCATGGGAGAGGGTACATATGCTTTAGTAGCTAAGAAAAGAGAGAGGGATCATTTGAACACGTTCTGGTAAAACAGAAACTGTGGCCCTTTCCGCATGATGTCGCTGTCTCATTTCTGCCACAGGATGGCAGCAGTCAGCAGGTCGCGCTTCCACATGTCGTCGCTGTCCCACTGCCATCCTGTTGCGGAGCATCGCACTTGCACAGAAAAAATCCGTTTCACGTCTACGATCGCGCAGCACTCCCATCACTTCTGGCCATGTGGAAGCTATGGAAGTGCATTGGCGAAGCTTCCTTACATAGCACAGCAATGCAAAAAGCCCGGCTGCACTGCGGAAGGAAGACATGGTGCCATTGCGTTCTCTTCTGCACGGACTGAACAGGTGAAGAGGAGAGCGTTGCTGACGCGCTCCCTTCTGGACCCAGGACTGCAGCAAGGGAGCATCATCATGCGGAAATGGCCTATGAATGTTGATTTTTGCTTATATTATTTTGCTTGGAGGAAGGGGCATATACAGAGCTTGGCTTAGGGAAGCAACTTGGTTTCCTGAATCCATTACTAGTTATAGCTGATTTTAAGAGAATATGTTCAACTGAATAGCAGTACTGCTGCCTTTAATTTCAGCTGTGGTTTTGATGAGGTATATATCTGGGAAAATATGACCTTATTTTTTTCCTGTTCCCTTCTTTGAATGCAGCTGGGGCTGAAAGCTACCTGTCTGCCTTTCATGCGATGTCTTTTACCTGTAGTGTTACTGGAACCACCAGAAAATGTGATTGCTTTAGAAATTAAATTCTGTTACTTGTCTTCTATACCAGTTTGTTCATGTGAGTGTCATTTTGGGTGCAAGAAGCAAGGGTGCCCTGGGTTACTTTTCCTCTAAACATTATTAAAGAGAAAAAGGGTGTTATTAGCTGGAAGCTGAAGAACCCAAGGCCAGGACGAAGAACATAAAGATGCACTGCAGTGCATCCTAACCTTGCTAGAAGGAGAAGACACCAGTACAACAGTAATTCTTAGACAAGAGGGAAAGAAATCAGCAGGAGGAGAGAGAGATCACAGAAGTATATAAAGAACATGATAAGAGAGGCATGACTTGCAGAAAAAAAGAGCAGCCAGACCTTGAAACAAGACCTGATTGTCTCAAGAAGCCAGTCCCTTGTGTTGCCTTCAAGCGGCCGCCTTCAGTTACAGCTTCCTGGAATTTAGCCCAAGTGGTAGCAGCAAGTTCCCAGAGCTTTTGGGGATGGTCTAAAGATAGAAGGGTTGATGCAATAGATAAAAGGGTTGGTGCAATAAAGCATAAGCAATGAGCTCAGATGGGGTTTTGTGGACAAAGCTGTTAGACTGAGAGCTCAGGAAGTGGTTTTACTGCTTCAAAGAGGCCAGTGAAAGGAATCAACAAAACAACATATAAACAGTCATGAGATCCTTTAGGGACAGATCTGAAGCAGCAGACAAGCAGGCTGTACTTTGTTTAGCTTGTTTCTGGATAGCGAAGAAATGGGAAACCCTGGGGGCCCCTGGAAAACAGCATTTTGTTGTTATCCCCTGGAAATTGCTTCAGGGGTTTGTGGGAACTCGTAGCATCTTGGCTGTCTGTGATATTTCTCCAGAGGTATTTTTGCAGTCTGGAAGAGCATGATGGATGGCACCGCCTCCTTGGGCCAGGCCAGGATCATTGCCTCAGACAACTATCGTACTGTGAGCACGGAAGCAGCTAAAACAGCCCGGCTGTCAAAAGAGCACTTGTTCAAAAAGGTACCCTGGGGTAGGACGGGGTCAACCAAGTATTTCAAATAGGCCTTCTAGAGGCTGGGAAACTATGCAGGGCTCTGCACGGAGTCTAGAGACCCTTTGGATTGGCTCTTGGGTCCTGAGGAGCAGCTGCTGGCAGAAGGTGGGGTGATGCCTCTAAGCTGACAGTTCGACCTCCTACACCCCCCTCACCTTAGGGCATGGAGCAGTTGCTGAATATACAGGCTGAGCTGCAAGAGACAGTGAAGGAAGTCAGTAAAACCAAGAAACATTACACACATATCCAGCGGGCCAGTGAAGTAGCCAAGGAAAAAGCTGCTGATGTGGATGCCAGGTGAGTCTCTAGTGCTTACGCAGTAAGCAAGAGAATTCAAGAGTGCAGTAGAAGGGTTTCAGTGGTGTGAGGAGCTATCTTCCTCTCCCAAGTCTACTGTTTTCCAGGGACCTTCTTGTGCTGCAGCCTCTCTGTGGCTTATTGTCTGGAGGTCTGTGGAAGTTGATGTCCATTCTTTCCCCCACAGGCTCAGGAAGAGCGAACACGGCATATTTCATACCAAAGCCAGCTTGCAGAAGCTCAGTGCCAAGGTCAGAGGCCCTGTCTGCCAGCTATTGCAGAAAGATAAGTTGTCAAGGCCTGAGTCACCCAGATGTGGAGGACTGGGCTGGCAGGGTGTTTGCAGGTGTGGGTTGTGGGACTGATGAAGGACTTTCAAAAATATAGTGTGCATGGATGTTTGTTCCTCTCATTGCAGTTCTCTGTGCAGCTGGCAGAGAATTCGCAGCAGCTGGTGATGGCACGAAATGAGTACCTCTTGACTCTGGCAGCTGCTAGTGCCCATCTGGGACACTACTACCATGTGGAGCTGCCAACTGTTTTCAAGGTAGGAACTCTCTTCATAGACTGCACACAGTCCCTCTCACTTTCCAAGCTTAGAATCATAGAGTTGGAATGACCCCCCAGGCTATTAAGGCAAGCTCCCTGCTCAGTGCAGAAACTCCAGCTAGAGCATCCCCAGTGAGTAACTGTCTACCCTCTTCTTGAAGACATGTAGAGAAAGAGATCTCAACACCTCACTAGGTGATTGGTTCTACTATCAAACTGCTCTTACCTGCAAGAAGTTCCTTCTGATGTTCAACTGAAATCTAGTCTCCTATGATTTAAAACCATTAGACCTGATCTTGCCCTCTAGGGCAGCAGAGAACACCCTCCTCTCTGTAAGTGCTCTTCAGATATTTAAAGTGCAATCATATCATAACACGCCTTCTCATACCCAACCCCCTCAACCTTTTCTCATAGGTTTTGTTCGCCTTATATCTTATCATCCTTCTCACCCCTCTTTGAACCTGCTCCAACTTGTCCATATTCTTCTTAAAACAAGGCAACAAGAACTGAATACATTGCTTCCAATGACTAGTGCAGAATATAGTATATTATTTCCCTTGACCTGGAAACTGTAGTTCTGTTAATGCAGGCTAAAATATTATTTGTCTTCTTTGCTGCAGCATTACACTGCTGGCTCATGTTCAGTTTATGATCAGCAATAATCCCAAAGTTTTCACATGTACCTGTGCATTTGGTTTTTGTGGTCTAATGGTAGAATTTTTCATTTATCTTTGTTGACTTTCATTCTGTTAGCTTCAGCACAATTTTCTAGTTTATCTTGGTCCTTTTGAATTTTGTTCCTATCTACCAGTGTTAGCTACTTCTCTCTCTTTCATATCATCTAAAAACTTGATAAGGAGTTCTGCTACCCCACAATCTAAATAGTTGATAAAAGTTTTGTGTGTTGACCCCAGGACAGAACCCTGTGGCACTCAGTGCAAGACTGCCATCCAGTCTGGTAGTATTGGGAAATGGGGTTGTTTATTTCTTTTATTATCAGTCTTTACCACTCAGAATCCTTTCCCCCGCTACTTTTCCACTCATCAAGAACAAGGTGTGGGGGCTCTCTATTCTCCCCCCCCCACAAACTAATGGATAGAAAAGCGTCGGTGGTGGGTAGGAGCATTTTTGAACAGGCAAATACTACAGTGGAGAACCGTTACACGGTCTCTCTCTTACACTAGTTCCTGATAAGGAACTTATTGAATCTGCTTTCTGTTTTAAAAGTATGTGTGTGGTGTGAAGATTGTGTGTATCTCATCTCATCTCTTTGCCTTACACAGAATGTTGGTTTATTCCTTTTGTCCTAGTACTTTACTTCATTCCTGTAATGCTTCCAGTTTCTTGAATATCAGCCCTGAAAGAGATCTCTGCCCTCCTATGGACCTGCTTCTGCTTGGTTTGTGTTTTTCCTTGGAGTGTGTAGAGAGTTCTCTTCTTTCAGATGACAGTTGTCCAGTCCTGGTGGAACAAGTTCTCTTCTCCAATCTACTTCCTATCTTGTCTTTGCACCAGCTAACTTGCTTTGATCTCTTCTTTTCCAGGTGCTTGATGGGGATCTTTATGAACGGCTCAGAGACCAGCTCACCCTGATTAACAGAACAGAATTAGAAGTCTGCCAAAACACTCAAGAATTCTTTCAGGTTCTTTTAGATGAGTCTGCACAGGTAATGAATAGAATCACTGTGTTATATAGGGCCAAAATAGTCTCTGCAAAGCTGCTATTTGCCTTACTGTGAGAAAAATGCAGATGTAATTTTATATCTGGAAAATCTCAGGTTGGTTCTTTTGTCATATTTTTAGTCAACATAATTGCCATGTTTATTAACTTTACATCTGGCAAGAATTCCACAGTCATTTAGACTCCTGAGCATCTCTCATATGCTGACTCTCAGCATCTTCTAAAGGATCTTGCTAAATAAATCAATCAATAAATAATCTGCAAATGCCTTAAACATTTGCTTTTTTTTATCACCACACCTTTAACTTTTTTTTATTGCATTGCTCTATTAAGAACTTCAAAGTCAGTATAAAAAGTAATAATGAAAGAAGACAGCCTTGTCTACTCCCTCTTTGTATATCACAAATCTTTGTTGTCTCTCCATTAAATCAGAATCTGTGCCTTCTATTATTGCTTTAATCCATGTAATAAGATTTTGCCCAAAGTTCATCCTGTTTAACACTTCAACCATAAATGACCAATTCATGTTATTAAAAGCCTTTTCTGCATCCAAAAAGAATTAAACCACTTGTTTTCCATTATGAGCTTCAAGGTAATCTGATAGGTCTGTCACACATCTTGTATTGTTCTGCATCAATCTTTTTGGCAGAAAGCCACATTGATCTTCATGTATTAATTCTTCAAGAATCTTCATCTTTTCTGCCAAAATTAGTGTAAAAATCTTAACAGTCTTTATTCAGAAGGAAAATAGGCCTATAATTCTTAGGCTCTGTCACATCTTGTTTTTCTTTTGGTATCAAAGTTATATTAGCATCACACCAACTATCTGGGATCTTTCCTGTAGTTAAAATTGAATTCATTATTTGATGAAATGGTAGAAACAACTGCTTTTCCAATCTTTATAATAAATTGCCTGGGAGCTTTCCCTTCCTTAACCTCGTTAAAAGTTTCCACCATTTCCACAACTGTAATAGCATTAAATCTTGTTCTTTGGTTTTCTGACATCACTAGGAAATTCTGCAAGTCCAAATACTTTTCAGTCTTCTCAATTGAAATGTGTTGTTCTTTATAAACAACAGATTTTTAAAAAATATCTTCTTTTTCTTTCCATTATCTGATCAGTTCCTTACCATCTTGGATCTTCAGGATTAATTTCATTCCTCTTATCTTGTTTTAATTTGTAGGAAAGCCATTTTCCTGGTTTATTTGAAAACTGAAAATGCTTTTGTTTGGCATATCTCATCTTTCTCTCAGTTTCATGAACCATACTTATAGAAATCTGTTTTTGTACATTTTTTATTTCCTTCAACAATGATGACTTAGTTGGATTCTTTTATTCTTCTTTCTTTTTAATCTCATCCAAATACTTTGATTCTTGTGTTGTCTTTTCCTTTTAAATTCTGCATTCTGTTGTATAAAAAAACCTCTCATAACTGCTTTACTAGTGTCCCAAACCCCCCTAATGTCTGTGCCTTTAAAGTCTTTTTAGCCTTGTTTAAGATTTCATCATTTCTTAACATTGCCTTATTTAATCTCCCATTGAACTGACTATGTCTGTTTTTAAAAATTAACATTATTGGATTATGATCTGGAAAAAGTCTTATGAAGCTCCATATCTTTAATTCTGCTGCTCAGCAATTTAGATATCAAAAGAATATCAATTCTGGAAAAAGATTTATGCCTCACAGAAGCATATTCTCATGCATCTCCATATTTTAATCTCCAAGCATCCAGTAATTCCAAATTGTCCATCAAAAAAAATTTGGCAATTTCCCTTGGTCTTGCCTTCTTTCTTTTTCAGGCATACTATCAGTTCAAGGGTTAATTACACTATTCCAGTCACCAAGAAAAATCTACCTCTCATATGAAAGTTGTAAAGCTTTTTCCAACATGCCAACAAAATTTTAGGTTGAAACTTTCCAGCTGTAAGAGTCTTGTACCTTCCAAGTTTGCCCAGTTTTTTATCCAGTCTAAGCAGGCCACGTGATAATATAATTTGAAATTTGGGAGGCGTGAAAAATCCCTTCCCCTTGGTGGGTGAATTTTATATTCCAAGAGAGAGACTTTAAATCCTTTTCTTAGGCCTTAACATCAGAGTCCATCTCCACTTTGTCCTTAACTTGTGGAGCTTTTCCTTCTTCATCTTCACCACTCTCCTCTTTAGAGCTTTGTTTAGGACCCTTCTACTCTTTCTCCTCTCTTGGAGCTCCTCTTTCAAATTGCTAAAAAAAATGGACTGGGGGGCGTTCCCTACTTTAACCTTGTTAAAAATAATGGACTGGGGGGCTTTTCCTACCTTAACCTCGTTAGAAAGACTTCTTCAGGAAGTCTTTAGCCTTTTGTATCATGTTAAGATTGAATCTTCTCTGTCTTTAGCAAAAAACAACCCCTTCCAGTTTCTCTCACCTGAAGGGAATCTCAGACTGGGATGCCTTTAAAAGTTATATCCTGCTTTCCACCAATCTGCATTTTATTTAAATAATGCAGTTGGAAGACTTGGTCTCTCATCTGTCTTCTCACATTGTAGACAATTACATGTCTAGACAAGTTTCTCTGCCACACCACCCAGGAGTCTAATCTGTGCACTTTGTCCAGTGCCCAACAGGCTTTCTCTCTGTCTTTTCAGAAGATCGGTGAAGTATTAGTCATTCTTGCATATATGTCTTCATTTTGCACCTCTGGTATTCTTCTGAATCTCTCTCAGACATCTCTCTCTTTCCTTGAGATCAAGTAAAGCCATTGCATCTAAGTTCTTTTCTTGGTCCATAGGTAATTTCTCAGTAACGTCTTCCAATCTTCCTCCAATCTCTGTGTGTTATCTTCCAGTAGTTCTGTTTTTTTTTCATCCATCTGTTTGATCTCTTTGTTATCTGAATCAAAGATTGTCTTATATCTTTGACATCAACTTTGAGCTTAGTCTTCAAGTCTTGTTTAAAATCTTATCTCATTTGTTTCATATCTACTGTCCTTCATTTAATTTCCTCCAGAATAATTTGATTTGAATCATCATCCTAGATTGTTCAACAGATCCTCTTGAACTTTTCACATTTGCGGCCTGTGTCTGCTTAGATCTGAAGTCATTTTGACAGCTGTCAAATTCTTTACTTTAAAAAAATCTGTTGTAATTATTCCACTTCACCTCTGGAGGTCAGTATGTGTCTCCATAAAAGTCTCTTTAGCTGTGCTTCCACACTCACTCTCCAGGAAGGTGAAACTCAGATCACCCTGAGTTCACTGCCACTGCACTTCCTGTTTTTCACCTGTCAGCAGCATCCTTAAATCTTACTTGGGTATGGTGAACACACTTTTTCTTCTACAGTTAGAAATTATTAGAAATTTTAAGCTGTTAGATTTTTTAAATTATATTAAATAGATCTTTTAAAAGATCATCAGTAGAATTATTTAAATAGTATGTTTAAGGCTTCTCAGAGCTTTATTTTTAACTCAGTTCTACCATGCTGTCTCAATGTTAAAGAACAGTTAAATTCAGATGTTTTCACCCATACTGAGGTTGAAGGAATATCAGTGATGAAGTTTACTGTTCCCATTAGCTGGAGGGCTTCCTTAAATGTAACATCTTGTATTACTTGGAGGTTAGGACAGTTGGTTTCACATTGCTGATACTGAAGAATGATTGCTGATAGGTGGCAGGGCTTGTGTGCCTTACCAATCTCCTCTGGTCTGCTCACACTTCTAGGGACACATTCTGTGTCCCCTAGGTGCTAGGATCAGGAATCCAGACTATGTAGGTAATTCTCTGAGCATCTCATGCCAGGTAGACAATTGTAGTTTCTTCCAGTGAGACAAACTGGCTCCTACCACATCCAGTTCCTCTTCCTTTAGCAGAGCTAGTTAAAGGACCAGGCTGCATGATGCCATTCCAACCTGGAAGTCCACAGAGAATCTATATGAGTTGAAGGAGCTGATTACAGAAAACAGAATTGTAGAATCATAGAGTTGAAAGAGATAATGGCCATCAAGTCCAACCCCCTGCCATGCAGGAATACACAATCAAAGCACTCTCAACAGATGGCCATCAGCCTCTGTTTAGAAACCTCCAAAGAAGGAGACTCCACGCTCGGAGACAGCATATTCCACTGTCAAACTGCTATTACTATTAGGAAGTTCTTCCTAATATTTAGGTGGAATCTTCCTGTAGTTTAAAGATATTGCTCTGTGTCCTAGTCTCTGGAGCAGCAGAAAACAAGCTGGCTCCATCCTCCTTATGACATGTCTTCAAATATTTAAACATGACTGTCATGTCATCTCTTAACCTTCTCTTCTTTAAGCTAAACATACCAAGCTTGCTAAACTGCTTCTCATATGGCATAATTTTCAGGTCTTTTACCATTTTGTTTTGTTTCCTCTGGACATGTTCTAGCTTCTAAAATATACTTCTTGAATTGTGGTGTGGAACACTACACCTGGAATACACAACATTATTCCGGGTGAGATCTGACAAAAGCAGAATTGTGTTGTTGCTGTGTGCCTTCAAGACATTTCTGACTTGTGGCAATCCTAAGGTGAACCTATGATGCAGTCTTCTGGGGTTGACAGAGTATGATGCAACCAAGGTCACCCAGTGGATTTCCATGGCCAAATGAGGAATCGAACCCTGTTCTCCAGAGTTGTAATCCAAGGCTCAAACCGCTTCACCACACTGGCTCTCCCCAAAGCAAAATAGAGTGGTACTATTACTTCTCTTGACCTAGACACTATGCTCCTGTTGATACAGCCTAGAATCACATTGGTTTTTTTAGCTGCTGCGTCACACTGATGACTCATGTTCAGCTTGCGGTCTACTAAGATTCCTTGGTCTTTTTAACATGTACTGTGATTAAGCCAGGTGTCACCCAACCTACTTCTGTGTGTTTCATTTTTTTTCTGTCTAAGCATAGCACATTACAATGCTCCCTACTGAAATTCATTTTGTTAGTTTTGGCCTGGCTCTCTAATCTGTTAAGATCATTTTAAATTCTGACTCTGTCCTCTGGGGTATTAAGTCTCCCTCCTAATTTGTTGTCATCTGCAAGTTTGATCATTTGAATTTCTCTTCCATCATCCAAGTCATTGATAAAGATATTGAATAGCTCTGGGCCTAGTAAGAACCCTGTGGTACCCTGCTAGTCACTTCTCTCCAGGATGAAAAGGAGCCATTGGTAAGCACCCCTTGGGTTCAGTTTTGTCAACCAATTACAGATAACCCAGTAGCATTGTCTAGTCCAAATTTTACTAGCTTGTTTGCAAGAATATAACTTCTGTTCTCCAGGAATTCTGAAGATTATTGCCAGTAGTTCTGAGATTACTTCTGTCAGCAATTTTATTACCCTTGGGTGTATGGATATCATCTGGTCCTGGGGACTTGAATTCATTTAGAGCAGTGGTTCTCAACCTGTGGGTCCCCAGATGTTCGTGGACTTCAGCTCCCAGAAGCCCCAGCTACTATGGTCAATGCTCAGGGCTTCTGGGAGCTGAAGTCCACGAACATCTGGGGACCCACAGGTTGAGAACCACTGATTTAGAGTAACCATGTATTTGTTTACTACTTCTTTAGTAAACAAATATGCTGGAATGTGCTGCCACGGAGTGTGGTGGAGTCTCCTTCTTTGGAGGTTTTTAAGCGGAGGCTGGATGGCCACTTGTCGGGAGTGCTTTGAGGGTTTTCCTGCATGGCAGGGGGTTGGACTGGATGGCCCTTGTGGTCTCTTCCAACTCTACATTTCTATGATTCTATGATTCTATGATTCTACTTATACAGTGCTACATTTCCCCTACCACATCATCTGCTCCATTTTCCCCAGGTCAAGCACTATTTTCCTTTTGGGATAATGCTGAGGCAAAGAAGGTGTTGAGTAGTTCTGCCTTTTCTCTGTCCCCTGTTAGCATCTCCCCATCTTCTCCACGCAGATGCCCTACCATTTCCTTGTTCTTCCTTTTGCTATGGACATATCAAAAAAATAATAATCCTTTTTTATTATTATTTTTAACCTGACTACCAAGCCTGAGCTCGTTCTGCACTTTAGCTTTTCTGACTTTTTCCTTACACTTGCTGGCTATTCATTTAAATTAATCTTTAGTGATTTTCCCCTTTTTCCAATTCTTGTACGTGTCCCTTTTAAGTCTTAGCTCAGTGAAAAATTTTTAGGCATCCATCCCAGATTCTTTAAACACCTCCTATTTTTACCCCTCATTGAAATTGTTTGAAATTATGCCTTCAATATCTCACTTTTAAGAAATTTCCATCATGAACTGCCTTTTAGTATTCATGACCATGGGATCACACCCAGTATTTTCCTTAGTTTACTGAAATCAGCTTACTTAAAATCTAGAACATGTGGCTGACTACTCTTGGCTTCTCCTTTCTGCTGTATAACAAACTCCAGGAGAACATGGTTGTTCCCACCTAAGGATCCTTCTGCTCTCATCTCTTTAACCAGATCACCATTGTTGTTTAGGACAAGATTTAAAATAGTTGATCCTCTTGTTGCTTCTTCCACCTTCTAGACATTGAAATTGTCTGCAAGGCAAGTGAAGAATTTGTGGGAGTTTGTATTCTTGGCAGAGTTTGACTTTCAACAAATATCAGGATAGTTGATATCTCCCATTGCTACTATGTCTCTCCTTTCTGAATGTCTAATCATCTGTTCCAGAAAGGCATAATCCAAGTCCTCAGTCTGACTTGGGGGTTTGTAGTAGACCCCCCACAATGACATCATTGTTGTTTCTCTCTCCATTAATTTTTACCCAGATTTTCTCAACTTTGCTTCCAGGAGTTAAGTCATGAATCCTTTCGTAGGTATAAACATCCCTAACATATAGTGGTGCTATTCTTCTTTCCTATTTGGTCTATTTCTCTGAAATAGGTTATACTACTCTTTTGCTTTGGTCAAATCATGAGACTTAACTGACCAGGAAAATACTAACTTGCAAATCTGGCAGAAAATGGATGGTTTTCGGTGGCCAATATCATAGTATGACATCCTTGAGTTTGTTTTTTAAAGTAAAAGTGAAGTGAGCATTGGTGTTTTGAGCCGTGTCCCTTCCCCTCCCCCTAAATTTGCCAGGGTACATATTGGAAATGGATTCCTCAATCTCATTTTCTTCATCAGAAGTGGATGTTTACAGCATTTTCTAAAGATGTAACTTGGCAGGTCAGCTTTGTCATGTGCTTTCTGGAACATAAAGAAGCAAGAGTGTTTGAGTTTAAGCTGTATCAAAAGCAAGGAGAGGCTTTTCTGTAACACAGTTGATGCAGCATCTTCTTATTTGAGTGGCATCTCTCAGACTTGTTGTTCTAGTTCTGCTTGTTCATGCAGGTCTGCCGAGAGAAAGATCTCCGCCTCTTCCTGCAAGACAATACTGCTTTCACACCAATGGCCATACCGTCCTTCCAGCCATCAGGAGCTGATCAGGTGGTAAGCAAGACACCAGTTGTGTTTTCCTCACCCAAGTCTTGGGGACAGAGTGGTGTTTTCCAATAGGATTATTAAAATAAATTTTCTTCCCAGGCATCACTCCTGGATACAAGTGGCAGTAATGCTGGGGATATTGGGCTGGAGAAGGAAGCACGCCGCTGGGCTGCTCGGGCAGCCAAAGATTATAAGATCCAAACTGTCAGTCAGGAGGTAAGCACGCAGGCAGGAGATGCCTGTGAAATTAGAGCATACAGTCCATTTTTCTAATGAGATTGGGTTAATGGATGGGTATGAAAGAGAGAGAGATGTCCGCAACTCAGGGTTTCTCTCTCGGAGTAGGAGAACATGCTGCAATTAGTTGATTGACTCATCTATCTTGGGAGGCAGGACTAAACTAAAGCTCCCATCTCCACTGATGGGGAAGGCCCCACACCTATTATTTTTCCTGCCTAGATTGAGAGTGTGAAGTTTCTATAACAGCTCTGATCCTTGAGAGGCACTCCTACAGCCTTCTTGCAGATTACAATGACACATGTAGGTGAGCCAGATAGGATATGTCACTTCTGCTTGCAATCTTGGTTGACTTTTTTGCTAGTTTTCTGTTTTTTGAGTACTAGGGCATTTCGGGGTATTGGTGGACATTTTTGGTGCATTTTTACTGGCTTTTAGGCAAAAAATACGGGGTTCTTGGTGACTTTCCAAGATAAGTGGACATTTTCAGAGGCTTCAAAACTGATATTTGGGGTCCACATGTAGCACATGGCCATATTTCACTATCTTTGCCTTGTTTGGACAGAGCTTTGCTTCAGTTTCTGGGTCTGTTTCTGGGACCAACTGGACATGCCAGTCCTAATCTTAAAGTTCTTAATGTCTCAGGCCAGATTGTTGAAAGGAAAACCTCCACCAATATGTACCTACGCAAACATTTTCTGAAACTCTTCGCCATATGCCCTCACCCAATGTGCTGTAATGGTTGATTAACAGGAAGGGAGTCTTTTCAGTAATTGCCCTTTTGTCCCTGCAGAACTCACTAGCCCCTATGTTTTGGACTTTTCAATGCCATGTGAAGACCTTTTTAATTTTCTGGTTTTTGAATCTTAATGTCTTCTAATGATCTGTTGACATTGGAAATACATTTTTTAAAATTCTAATACTAATTTATCTTTTGCTGCTGGCTTTTATCCTATATGTAAATTTTGTGGTTTTTAGTTTTCATATGATTGTATCTCCTTAATTGTAAGATGTCTAGAAAATTAGTGGTTGTTTGGCATAATGCTGATCTTGAAAATGACTGTAATGAATGACTTCATGACAGCTACAGTGGTAGGTGAAGATAAACTATGAGTCAGACATTGACCAGTGGATTCCTCCTTTAAAGCTAATATAGCCCAAGATCATTCCACCCTTATAGATAGAAATCCTTCTGGACTCTACTTCAGGATAGCCCAGTTGAAATGAAGAGTAAGAAAAAGGCCATAACATATTTCACAAAAGGAGAGACAAAGACAACCAGGCAGACCTTGGGAGCATTTTGCTTTTCCAAAAATAAATTTAAGATTCTGAAACTTCAAATTCCAGTCCTGGCAAAGATTCCACATCTTTGTGAGAAGAAACAACTTCAAGCTCTCAAGCAGTGAACAGCCTGAGAGGAACAGAGATTGACAACAGGCCTAACAAGGAATAGATATCTACAGGAGTTCTTCTTTATCAGTTTATCAGATGAGATTTCATCAATGTGGTAATGACTGTGCTTGCACATCTCATAGTGCAAAGTGCTCATATCTTTCTTTCTTTGGACAGTTTATTGATCCTACAAGACAGTGGTGCAAATGAATGTCTGTAAGATTGTTGATTTCTGTTCAGCTAGCCAAAAATTCCTTCATGCCTGTCTGTCAGCTGGAGTACCTAGTTGTGATAAGAAATTTCTCCTTTCACCACATGGGAAAATATTCATTGAACCATCTGCCAGATCTTGCAGTTCAGGATTGCAGGTTTTATGACTTTGGGCCATTTCAGGTAACCGTAGAGATGATACCTTGGGCGTGCTTTTGTTCCAGCAATGGCTTCTTCTATCACATGACTCAGCTGTGGCTGGCTGTCCACATCTGGAAATCCAGGCTCTAGCAGCTGTCTGAAAGAGTATCCAGTGGTTACTTATTGGAGAGTCATCTGACGAAGGACTGGATTTTTACATTAGAGTGGTAGGAAAATAAACTGGCAGAACCCTGGTAATGTAGAAGCACTGGACTTCAAAAGAACCAAATCACAGCATTAGTTGGTTGGAGCTTTGTATGGTGAGTCTAACTCTAGAAGTGTTTCTACCCTGTGCTCAGAATACTGACATTCTCTTTAGACAGTGTCACAACCAAAGCTGACATAAATAAATATGGGGCTACTGGATCCAGAACACTGCTCAAGGAAAAATAATTTCTTCTGTCATTTGTCTGTCATGAATAGAGAGTGTCATATTCTCTGTCTAATTACAACACATAGAAAGGAACTTCCTAATTCCTGTGAAGCTACCAGAATAAATTGAGTGTTCATCTGTTGCCTTTTGAGCCATGCCTGTCACAGGTTCAGCCTTGGTTAGTACAAGGATGGGAGATCCGCCAACAAATACTAAGTGCTGTAGGCTGTATTTTAGAGGGAGGAACTGGCAAAATCACCTCAGAGTGTTCTTTGCCTAAGAAAAAAAACTTATGAAATGCATGGAGCCATCTAAGTTGACCATAAGTGACTTAAATGCGCACACTCACACTGTCACAATTCCAATTATGAATTTGTCTAACAAACGGACAGTGCTAAACTCTGAGATAGTTGGATAGGTTCAAGTCAGAATGCACTGAAAGGGTAGATGCCCTGTCATGCTCCTGCTGCAAAAAACTGCTTCATGAGTTCCATTGCAAGTAATCTCAAAAGGTTTTATGTGGAGCTTGGTTAGAATGAGCAGAATTGATGCGTACGTTCCCATTAACCACAAAAATCAGGGTTTCTAAAGTTGATCCAGAAGTCAAATGGCCTTTTTGATGACCTCCACCTTTGCCAAACTTGTGGAATGAGGGCCAAGTTTTCAGTCACTATCTGAGATGGTTCATTCATTTCAACTGGAGATTGAACAGCACAATCTTCTATTCTGTGATGACAAATAGTGAGTACTGTGTTGGTGACCGTGGTGTAGTGGTGTGAGTGTTAAACTACTGTTCTGGAGACCAGGGTTCAAATCCCTGCTCAGCCATGGAAACCCACTGAGTGACCTTGGGCAAGTCATTCTCAGCCTCTGAGGAGGAAAAAGGCAGACCTGCTCTGAGCAAATCTTGCTAAGAAAAACCCATGATAGGTTCTCCTTTGGATGACCACAAATTGGAAACAATTTGAAGGCAAACAATAATAACAACAACAGTGGTGACCAGATCCTCTTTGAGAAGTTTTTCATTGCTGTTGATGGAGAAGGAAAATTCTTGCTCCTAGAACATTACTTTCGGGAGTCCTGCTTTTTCTTCAGGCAGGTTTGGATCAGGGTCTTAGACATAATTAGGCTGAAAAGACAAGTCCTCATTTTTTCCCAGCATTGTGAACAGCAAAAAGAGGGATCCTTTTTCAGGTTATAACGTGAAGCATTTTTTCTCAGGCACTGATAGTTTGTGTGTTTCGCTCATGGAAGAATCACACAGTGCTAAAGTTTTAGTAAGGATTTCTTTGAACAGCCTTTTTGTGCTGTTCTGATGTAGTTATTTTCTTAATTTTGGTAGCTCTAACATCAGCTAGGAGAATGTCAAAAATAGGAGTCCCATTCATACAGCCCCATTTATATACCTTTTATGAGGATAAAGTAACTTTATGCATAGAACCGTCTATTTTTGGTGAAAATGAGCTCTGTTTTTATTAGTTTCAAGTAATTTGCTTGTTGCTCTTTTTGTTTTGTTTTGTTTTGTTTTGTTTTGTTTTGTTCAAGAGCTGCATATTGCAGAGAAGAAGAGAGGCACATGCTGGATATTTGGAGGGCTGTGTATACTATTTTAAGAGATTAACACAGAGATCATCATCAATTTTGCTTTTCATAACCTTCCATCTATCTAACAAGAAGGGGAGGATTTTTTACACTTGGAATGGCTTGGGCAATTGCATGGGAATCAGGGGCTTGTGCCCCCTACAGTTGCTGTACAGTGAGACAAAATACCTTAGTTTTCCTCTGCAGTCCTTCACAAAAGGCAGCAGGAAGTGATGTTGCTTCACTTCCTGTCAACATTTTTAGAGATGACTCTAAAGGGAAAATAAATATATTTTGAGACTTTATTTGTTGGGGATGGCTTTTTTTTTTTTTTGCATGTTTTATGTGCTTGGATGGCTTTTTGCATTTTGGAGGATAAATGCCCCAAAATATGTTAATTGTGTTTTTTTTTAAAGAGTCTGGGGGAGCTTGGGGCCAAAAAGGGGTCTTGGGGGTACAGTATGCCTATTGCTAACTTAGATACATTCAACAGTGCATAAGCACAGCCTGCCAAGCTCAGGATTTTCCAGCCCTTGAAAGCATTACAGCTCATGGAGTAAAAGATGGTGCAATTCCAGCAGTTCTTGATACCCTGCACCATGTTGTAACATGACTGCCAAGGTCTCACCTTTATCTTTTGTGAAACACTACAAAGTCAAGCTTTTTGCAGCAACCAGTGTCATTGTTTCAAGGCAGGTTTTGTTTCAAAACAACTAGTCTTATCATAAGCAATTTCTTACCTCCGATATAGGGAATTGCTTTTATACATCCCCTTTCAGGATGTCCTCCCACACCAAGCTAGAGCGAAACATTGGATTTACTATGAAAATTCCTGTGGTCTGGAGGTGAGAGGCCATTCTACCCCAACCCAGTGAAAATACTAGCAGGGATAATACTCTTGGACTTGTATAGATTTCTATTTTGAGATTCATTCAAGTGAGTCAATTTCCTTAATTTCATTTCTAACTCTTTTCTCAACTTAATTATTTTGTTATAGGCTATTTCCAGAACTTGTGTCCAGCTGGTATTTCAGTCTGTCACTGTCTTTGTTCAGTGATTTTAAATATATATTATGCTGTGCCTCAGGCTGGTAGTTCATCCAGAAACTGATGAGTTTATTAATCTTTTGGAGAATGTCCTGCCACTTTCAAGTAGAAAGGAATTCTCACCGTAATTCTAATCTTCACTTCTAGTCTCTTCTTTTGGGGGTGTAGGGGCTACTGTGACTAGTGACCAAGGTGTTTGGGTTGATTGAATGTTCACTGTGGGGTTTTATAGGTTCTACAGAGAATGGAAACTAGGATCCAACAGGTCCCCGGGGCAGAGGTGAGCAGCATGGAGAAAAGGATAGACGAAATAAGAGAGAACATACGGAAGGCAGAGGTATGTCTGACTGCACACTTCTAGTCCACCTCCTGAGTGGTCTTCAGTGCCTATTTGCTTCATATGTATTCTTTGTACCATAGTGGGCTGCTTGTCATTCTATTCCATTTCTCCGTATATGTGCACATGCTTTTTGGGGCTATTGCTGGCTTGACTGCAAATATAGAAATAGGGGAGCTCCATCATAATCAGGAAGTTGCCACATCTTTCTTTCAGTATATGGTGAATGTTCATACCCTCACATATTGAGAAATGTCTGGTTTCAGGAAGATGTGAAATCTCGATTGCAGTGTGACGTAGACAGGCCTTTGCTTCATATACTTGATTGCTGGGTGGCTTATTCCTTTCTGGTGTGTTTAGTCACCCACGGTGAGATCTGGGAGTGGGAATGAGGAGTGTATCTCAGCTTTCCATCTCTGTCTTGCATGTGATCAATCCAGATACGGAAAAAAATTAACTCTTGTAGTGAAAGAGGGACAATGGATATAAGTTATGCTCTAGAGAAGATGAAAGGTTAGTGGGTAGAAAGGAACTGAAAGCAGTAACTGAAATACTTTTGTAGGCATAGTACACAGACTCTATTGCTAGGAGTACCTGGGGTATCCTTTTAAATCTATGAATCCCAATTTTACCTATTTTGCAGATAGATGCCATTATTAGAGCCTAGCTTACATAATATAAATGTCACTACAAGTGTAAGTCAAGAATTTGGATACCCAGTGGGGTTTGTTTGTTTTCTCAAGCTGTTTTGTTGTTAAAATGCAAAAAGTGGAAGCCCAAATAGAGAGATATAAGGTATTGATAGATCAATTGGTTTTGGTGATAGATGGTGATGGATGTTGGAAAGATGATATTCACGGTGCTGAATTGCACTTCCAGAATATAGTTTTCATTGGAAGCAGCTGCTTTCCTTCATTAAAAAGCCAGCATTGCCATTGTCCCTTGCCCCTTTGCCATTATTTATTTGAGGAAGGAATTGCTGTTTGATTTCTTGGTTTACAAGGCAGTCACTGTTCTCCTTTCAGATCAGCAAAGTGAAGGCTGAGGCACGGTTAATGCTACTGCGGGAGGTGGACCTGGATGTAGACACTTGGCTGGCAAGTGCCATGGGGCAAGTTCTGAACGAAATGGAGCAAGAGCGGCGGCTCAGTGAAGCTCGCAGATCTGAGCAGGGGTCAACGCCTACGGTAAGAATTGTCTCTCCGTCTGTTCTGATAAAGATCACACCACCCAAGAAACTCAGATCTGTGGAACAAACAATTGCCTCCCTCTCCACATGCAGTCACATCATTTGTGCTCCTCCTCCCAGCACAGATACATGTGAAAGGATGTAGAGACTAACTTCTTTGATTTGTAAGTGCTTGTGGTAATACCTAGGCCTAGTTCAAGGGGGGCTGGATCCCATGTTGATTGTTTGCAGTGCTTGCCCAATTTTTCAGTCAATGGATTTTCACATTCTGGCAAATGTATATGTATGTGTGTCAAAAGGGAGAGAGAAAGAGAATTTTCCCTCCTGGAAGCCTCTAGCAGTGGTCATCCTTCATTAAAACAAGGTATGCCCTACCCTCAGCCCTGTTCACCTCAAAAGATTTTTTACTAGACTGGAAGCAGACTATGGCTGGAATCCTCATGGTGACTTGACACCAGTGTAACACTCCCATTATGCTAACAAAAGGCACTTTTTGAAGTGGTGCACAGCAGTAACAGACAGATGAAAGAGAAAGCCACCAGTATTGTGAGAACAAGATGCACTGCCAGCTCTTGAACAACTGAGGAACCAACAGGAAAACTTTAGTTCTTGGTAGCAGAGACTTCCTACTCTATCCCTGCTGCTGAGGTGGTGGCAGTGGCTCTTTTTCTCCTGCTGCACTGGTGTCACCTATGTTGGTGTGGTTATGCTGGCCAAGCATAATCACATCCTTAGTTTTTCAGTTTATTTTTTGTGGGGTGGTGCAACTCAAAGGAAGAAAGGGAGTGATCCCTTTAGAGTTTATAAACTCCTGTTGTACAAAAGGAACAAACGTGTTACGGTGGTGAAGTATAGATGGATGCACACTTTGGACATCATCTGTGTCTTCTCAGCTCAACTAAGGAATAACTTATCTGTGGAAATGAAGCCCCTCCCAAATCTTCAGTTGCCAGTGTAAAGAAATAAATATTTGTGTTGGTTCTCCCCTTCTCCTGGTGGCCTGCTCTTTTCGCTGAAGTGAGAATCTCCCTGACCCCACTGACCTGAGTCTGTCTGCATTTTGTAGAACTGCCTCTTACATATGCTTGAGCCATCACTACTCTCCTGTAGGGTATTTCTGAGAGCAATAACTTAAGACTTTTCAATAGGCAGAAGATTTTGACCTTGCTGAGTTTGAAGATTATGATGACAGCACAGACCTGTTTGAGGACACAAGGCCAGGCCCCAGCATGGCTCGAGTTTTTCCTTTTTCCTGCAGAGTGTTCTTCCCCTACCAGGTAATGCGTCCTTCCTTCTCTGTCTTACTGCATGCCAATGACATCATGATTGGTTGTGTAAAAGCTTGGAAATAATCTCTGGGTGTTTTTCAGGAGTGTGGACAGGGATGCCTCCAGAATTTTAAGGTACCTCAGACTAGAAACCCATTAGGTGACCTTAACAGCAAATTAATCTACAAAGTGCTTCTTTTGCCATAAAAATGGAGGGTTCTAATTTCTTCACCTCACCTGTCAAGAGAAGGAGAAATCATACAACCTTCAAGATTTGCTGACATTATTTCTTGACCTTGATTTATCATTGTGGCAGACCTGCTCCAGTGTGCAGACTACTAGGGGCATCCTGTGCTGGGGGCCCTGGTGTTTGTCCAGCCCAGCTAAACTCTGACTGCCTACCTTCAGTAGGAGCTGTCTCGTCAATGGCAGGCTAATGCACAAACCCAGTTAATTAAAAGGCTCCTAATAAATACACTTTACAAGTGTTATCACAGAATCATAGAATTGTAGAGTTGGGAGAGACCACATGGGCCATCCTGTCCAACCCCCTGCTGTGCAGGAACACACATGAAAGCTCTCCCGACAGATGGCCATCCAGACTCTGCTTAAAAACCTCCAAAGAAGGAAACTCCACTACACTCTGAGGCAGCATATTCCACTGCTGGACAGCCCTGACTGTCAGGAAGTTCTTCCTGAGGTTCAGGTGGAATCTCCTTTCCTGCAGCTTGAATCCATTGCTCCTTGTTCTAGTCTCTGGAGCAGCGGAAAACAAGCCCGCTCTCTCCTCGACATGACATCCCTTTAAACATGGCTATCACGTCTCCTCTTAACCTTCTCTTCTGCAGACTAAACATACCCAGCTCCCTAAGCCACTCCTCATAGGGTGTGGCTTCCAGACCCTTCACCATTTTGGTCGCCCTCCTCTGGACATGTTTCAGCTTGTCGATATCCTTCTTGAATTGAGGTGCCTAGAACTGGACACAGTATTCCAAATGAAGTCTAACAAATGCAGGGGTTAAACTTTTTGTTGTTCTTTCTGTTAGGATTAACACACCCAGCCTACCCAAGAGTTTTATGCTGTTAAGGTTGACGTAGCTTTGGGCTTCAGCATGTCTAAAACCAGCCCTGAATGCTGTGATACTTGAATAACTGCTGCTGCTGTTGCTTCTTTGTTGTGACATAATGTGCCTTCTTAATTGTCAGGCGTGCCAGTCCGATGAGCTGACCATTGTCCAGGGAGAGGAGTTAGAAGTCATTGAAGATGGTGATGTGGAAGAATGGGTCAAGGTTGGTGCAAGAAAGCTGAGTTAGGTTTCTATCAGCTATAGGACTTGAATAATTTGGCAAGAAAAAACTATTTCTAGGGTGGTGGCCAACAGTTCTGAGTGGGTGCTAGACAATATACAGTATATTGGAGATTATTTCACCATTTCTAGTAGTGATGCTGCTGCCTAAGTCTAGGCACAGATCCTTCTATTCACTGGCAGAGTGCAAAGTCCTGCAGTTGTATTTATGCAGTGGCAGCATTCTGGTGACCGTTCTGGTGTCTTTTCCAGGTCCTGTAAAGGGTGGGCAGATCCATGCCTTCATCAGATAGGGAAGTGCTTGTAGAAGAGGGAAGAGGCTACTGGGTGTCACCAACATAACCTGGAGTTTTTCTGGAGTAATGACCCAGCCACAGCTCAGACCTGAGAGAGAAATGAATCTAGGTTATTCCCTTAGGTGGAAGATGGCTTGTTGCGGTCTGACCTGGGTGTCTAGTTCTTCCCCAATCACACATAAGAAGAAGGGACCATTGTGGGCTTATTGAAAGGTGTTTTCTGATTGTTGTTTCTCCCACTTGCCTTCAGGCACGTAACAGTTCAGGACAGGTTGGGTATGTCCCTGAGAAGTACCTCCTCTTTCCAGATTCAGTAAGTAGAGAACAATCAGCTCCAGAAGGGAACAGCCAAGAAGGGTCCTCTGATGTGTCCTTGGAGAGGGAACTGACAAACATCATGAGCATGGACTTGACACTGGAGCCCGGAGGTGTGTATCACTGAGCTAGAAAGAGAACTGGAAGCTGGGGAGGAGATGGATACACATACAGGGGGGCAGTAAACGTGTGCCCCAGCTATCTTTTCATCTTTGCCTATTCATGTTATGTGGACAGAATCCAAGGGAGCCTCTGCTGAACCTGACCCCTGGTAAAGGTGCTCTGCCTGTGCCTGAAAAAGAGTTTATTATGGTTTATTTAATTGGTTCTGCTGTTTCTCTATGGGTATAGATTACAGGTAGAGAATGGCCCTACAAATTTGGCTTGACAGTACCTCCCATCAGCCCCATCATCAGCAATAGCAAGGGATGATTAAAGTTGCAGTGCAGCAACATCTGGATGGCCACACATTCCCCATCTCTGACATAGATGGTATGGAACCCACCTGCATTATTAGAAGACTGTGTCCTTTGTTTGCCTGCAGTTTCACTGGTGAGAGCACTCTACGACTATGAGGGTCAGAGCTCAGAGGAACTCAGCTTTCCTGAGGGAGCCATAATCCGGGTGCTGCCCCGGGAAGAGGGAGCTGTAGATGATGGCTTCTGGAAAGGGGACTTCAATGGGAAAGTTGGGGTTTTCCCATCATTGGTGGTGCAAGAAATAACTGGCATTCAGGAGGGAACTAAGCAGGTGAGTCCTGTATGTCCTAGGGGAATAGTTCTGTTTCTCTGCCAAGATCGTATCCTATTTAATATGAGTGGAGTGGAAAGTTCTGCTGGTGTACATACAGAGGGATCCAGAAGGGCAACACTGGCAGATCTCCCATCACAAAAGCACACAGCACCAATTGGTGGCTTTTTTGAGTGGTGGCAGGAGGGCAGGGACTGTGCCTTGCACTGGCTAGCTGCCATTATGTAGATGCACAAAACTGTTGTATAGGGAGGTAGTGGATAAAGTCTTGTGGAACATCTGTAGAAGTATGTGCTTTATGTAGCCCGTAGTTATGCCAGCATAAGTCACAGAGAGGATTCTGACTCCTTTCTTCTCCTAGAAACAAAGTCTGGACCCATTATAGGCACCCTGTGCCTTGTGAATATTTTACGAGGAGTACACAACTTTTATTTCTGGTGAATATGATGAATCCCAGCCGTCCTCCCAGGCTTGGGAAGCAGGAGGGGAATCACAGGAAGGTTGCGAGTTTGTAAATGAATTTGGGGACAGTTTCCTCCATCTATTTAGCTTCAAGCTCAGAAAAACACTGGGACTGTTGCATTTGTGTTGAGATTTTGGAAACATTCCAAGCAACACAGCCTTCCTTCCAGCCTTCCCTCTAAGCTTTGAGCTGCAAGTTTCACTGGACAGTTGTCCCTGAATGGGTGGTGTGATTTGGAGGCCTTGGGACACCTCTTGAACTCAGTGTGAAGTCAGCATGCTTATTTCTTTTCTGCTGGTGGGTGGACACAATCCTGTCTGGCTTCTGAAAACTCAGAAGAATGTGAATAGATTGCTGTTTTGAACCCTGTTTCTAAAACGAGAATGCCCAGAGCTGAAGCCTGTGTAGAGTTGCAGAGTTTGCTCTGAAATCTCTAATCTTGGGGGTTTGTGGTGGTAGTTGAATGGTTACACACAGGGTAAAGCACTTATACTTGCTCCAAGGAACTACAATCCATGGTACATATATTCTGGTGTAAGCCTTGTTGAACCCCATCTCAATTTAGGCAATGAGAAATTGTTTTAAGCTGAACACACAACCTCTGGAGCATGCTAGCCACCAGTTTTGTCACCTGATACACATGGAAGGTGATATCCTGAAGAGGAGAATCTCTCCTATCCATGCAGTTTCAGAGTGCTGTTAAAATCATTGTCTTCCAGATTGTTGGGAGAGCCTCCATGTATACCAGAGACTCTCTTTCAGAAAAATCACCTACTCAGGATAGAGGATGGTGGAGAGAGTGAAACTAGTATACTCTGCTACCTCACAGATTTTGTGTAGAAGTGTTTCTAGGAATTGAAAAGGAGAAATCACACCTTCTCTTTCTTGCTGGTGTCTAGAAAGTTCCTTCTTGTCTTCTTCTTTTCAGTATCATCTAAAAATAGCTTGGCTTTCTTGTTTCAGGAACTACTTTCACCATCCCCTCCAGCCTTCTCCCCCCAGTCCTTGATCATGGCATAGTCTCTTTTCCTGACATTCAACAAGAAGGTGAGTTACTTGAGGATAATCAAGGTGCACTAAAGGGTATGGATACAACATTACAGATTCCAAGCATTGTTGCAATGGGGCTGTTGTAGGTGATGTTTTGAACCAGACCTCTAATATAGCTTACGTATTCTTAAAGAGAATAAGAGAGGGTATGTTTGTGTTTTCAGAGAGTGCATATAGAGGTTAGTCCTACACTTCCTACATAATAAAAACTTTGGCGTTGGTGTTTTGTCTGCTTCTAGGTGGCTGGCAAAGAAACACAGCTAATGAGCACAGTTCACCTGACCTGAATGCACCGCGCATTCGCCCAGTAAGTTCTTCCTGCACATACAGCATGATGAGGTGGATCAGAGGCTTAACTTCTCTGGTTTTCATTGTTTCTGTTCCCAGGCCTGCATGTGGGTGGGTGTTCATTCATGTGTGCATAGCACAGAATTAGACTGTGATCTATTCTTTAACAAGTTTTCTTGTTCTTGTTATCTTGCCCCTCAACAGAATTCCTGTGGGGTAATAGTAAAATGGGCATGTAATTTATTTTAATCTTGCAAACCAACTGTTACAGAGAGAGAAAAAGCCAACTTATTACAAGTTTGAATGAAATGTAGAAAACAAGGACACATGGATCTTGTATCTGAGTGAGGTGTATCAGCCAGCCTTGGCTGTTATAAGCAGTTTCCTATGAATCTGATTTTTTGGGGATGAGGAAGCAGAGCAGGGTGGAAGATGCAGCCTAAGTGGATCTTTCAGAGCTAAAAGAATGAAGAAAATGAGAAATGGGGTTTTGCTGAATTTTGTGGAGAGGAGTCAGCATTTACTGAGGTAAAATCATTTATGATTTTACTGTATTTTAGATATTATTTTGAAGCTCTCCTAAAATGATTTGGTCCTCTCACCTGCCCACCCCATTATATAAACCTACAACAAAAAAAGACAGAGTTGAGCCTCCATTTTCTTGGTCATCTAGGTTGACCAACTAGTTCGCTCCACTGCAAGAGAGAAACTCTAGGATTATTTAAAAGAAACAGGTCATATTTTAAAATCACCCATTCCATGAGCTAGCGAGCTAGCTGTATATGTACACACACACACACACAGTGTGTGTGCGTACATGCGCATACACGTATACAAATAAGCATACATACACACAGTCCTTCCTCCACATTTGTGGGTTTGACCTTCACGAATTGGGGGAGGCATGCACAAGTCTTTCTTCTCCCTTCCAGAACTCCTCCCTCTCATTTCCTTGCCTCTGGCCCTGGTGCTGAGAACTTACATGAAGGAAAAAGCAGGGGAATGGGAGGGAAGGTACCTGCAAGCCTTCCTTCTCCCCTCCAGAGCTGCCCCCTTCCATTCCCTTGCCTCTGGACCTGGCATGCAAAAGGCAAGGAAATGGGAGAGAGATCGTGGGTTAGAGTTATTCACTTTTTTGCAAAAGTGGGGAGGCCACTGTAGTTTAACAAGAATTGCTTTATCTGTCTGGCTTTGACAAAGGACACAGATAAAGTTCGCTCACATTTCCCCTACTTTCCCTCAAGGAGCACTTAACAGCACTCTCCCTGTGCTGTTAAGCTGTAGTTTGTATTCTTCAGCTAGATGCTGAACAGAGGCTAACTGTCTGCACTGATCTTAAAACCTGTTGTCTGGTTTTAGAACAAGTGTTTGAAGTTTGTCCCAGATCTTTCTTCAGTGGTTTATGTTGTATTAGGCCTTGCATTTAAAAATATATTTCACTGTGATGCACATAATGGAAATGATGAAAATTATGGTAAAATTTATGAGAAAGTCCTTTGTCTTTCATCTTGAGTAAACCTTAGCAACACTTCAAATGCTACAGTGAACGTATACAGTGTGAACGAGACCTTGTTCACCATTTGGAAGTTAGAAGAAGGGCTGTCCTAGCTAAGTGGTTTCAAATCCTGAGTTTAAGTTAAACTGATCCCAGCTTGATAAGCTAAAGGTGTGGTTTCATATGATCTTCATTGGGAGAATGGCCTTGTGTTAGGCCTCCAGTAAAATGTGATATAGTTTAGAGTTGCTATAAGAAGCATCTTCCAGATGGTTCATCCCCCACAGACTGAAGACACTTTTGAGCTAGAACAGCTTTCCCCATCACCACGAACAGAGATAATATGTATTTTAGGGCCAAACTAGACATGTGAAGGAATTCTGTTACTTCTTTCTCATCTACTTTCTCTCCCACTTTTTGGTAAATAATTCTGGGCAGGTAAAACTCAAGAAGATCAGGAGAGGAGCTTAATTCTTTCCTTTCCTTTTTTTTTTCCCAGCTAAGACTTTCTTTCCACATGTTGTATGTACCTGTGGGGTTCCCTTTGTCCTCCAGAAAAAGTGGTAGAAAGAATCTTGAAATTCTTTTTAATGTGTTTGGTTCTTTCTAGAAGATTCTTTTAAGCTACAGTGTTCTCCTGCCTGCCTGCCTTACTGCTGAAGTATGTGGGCACAAGGCATAAAGTACACTTCACATATTCTTCCTTTCTCTTCCTTTCTGCAGGTTAGAGCTCCCCCACCTCCACCATCTAAGGCTTCAGAAGCTGATACAGTGTCTGGCCCTGATTAACCCTGCATCTCTCAGAGATGACAGGCTTCCCCACAAAGGTTTACACCCCCTGGAGACTGGTGGTGACCCTAAGCAAAGCTGTTTCTGCTTCAAGTTCTTGGGTGTTAGTAGATGCTTTGGAGCCTGTGCCTACATTCTAAGGAGGCAGTGTTGTGGGGATGCTGAGAGGAACACTGCCACTGCTGCGATGAGCTTCTCTACCTCAAATCAAGAGAATATGCCTAAATAGAGTGACTGTTCCAGAAGAGTTTGCCAAAGAAACGGGCACACGTGCATATGTGTTTCCTTATGTGTACTGAACTTCAGCCCTAACACCTAGGCATGGCAGGCTCCCCCTGCTATGGATATTCCCTGGACCATGACATGGGGTTATGCAAGCAGCTTTCCTTTTTGTGGGTCAGGATAGGAGCTGGTCTCTCCTTTTGTATTAAATGCTGCTAGTTAGCATTTGTTTGCACTTTTATCTATGAACTATTTTTGCCCTTCCAAAATGGGAAGACAGGAACTACTGTTCCCTTAAACTGCCTCTTGTTCTTTTACTGCTCCCTGCAGTCAGCTGGCTCCTGTGCTGCTTCCTTGGCAGGCAATAGACATTGGGTGGGTGTTGACCCAATAAACAAACACCATTCTGCACATTTTCAGCGCCTTTAATTGATTTTGTTTACACTGTATTTGAACATGAAAAGATGGAACAGGAAGGAAGAGTGTCATGGCTTATTGACTGGATTATACAGAACAGCATGACAGGAAGGATCTGGAGGAGTTCTTAAGTAGCTGGTCTCCAGGTTCAGGTCTCTGTTTCTATGGAGCAATGCCTGCCCAGAATTGTTCTGAGAATCTCCAAGGTTTGTGCTATACAAAGCTGCTCCATCACCACTCCACCCAAATTGACGGCATGTACTTGGTTGAAGACCACACAAATGTTCAGAGCAAACACTTAGCTGTTCTTTAGGGGATAATGTGACTAGTGACAACCAGAGTACAATCTGAACCACCAGGCAGGAAAATACCTGTTTAAGTGTTGTTATTGCAGTGCAGAGAAAAGTGCCTTTCTGCTGAACTAAGGGAGACAGAACTCTGTACAAGAGACCATGGGACTGGAGTTTCTGAGCTGTGATAGCTGTTGTTCTTGCAAATAATGAGAACTTTTGAGCTCATCCTATTTGGGTAGAGCCTAAGGCCTAACTACCAGCCTAACAAAAGCTTTCAGGGACCCTTGTTTGCTAACCACAGTGCAGTCAATTAACTTTAAAACAGCCTGGGGTTGCCACTAACATCTGTGTTCCAGCTGCCAGTAGGGAGGGCAGAACTCAGAACCTATTCCCCTTAAGTGAATACTTATTTCACTTACATTGGCCCAGTCCTGATTTCTCTTGCTTTTGCATGAGTTGCATTTTAACTCACAATAATGCATTCAGAAAGAACCTTACTAGCATGCAAGAGGATGGTGCTGTTGCAGAAATGGTACCATCTGGAACAGCATATGCATTTCCTCTAAAAGTGGCCTAATCAAAAACTGAATGATTCTGAAGAACTTCAGGGCTGGGTCACCTGGAATTGCCAGGGAAAGGTATATTGGGGAGATGAGCAATGAGATGAAATTGTTTCATTTAGTCACTTGCCTCTGTCAGTGGCTGAGAGCTTTAGGTTATGAAACAAAAGTCTGATATTCTTGAAAGCACCACATACTGAATCCAACCATAGTGAGGAAGCGGATTCTGACTTGTGGAAGAATACTGATGGATCCTGACCTCCCAAATGTCACAAGCTTTCAAGAGCACAGTAAAGCTGGATTTTCCAGCTGTACGGACAGCTGCACAGCAAGGTTCTGTCCCTATGGATGGTATTTCTTCTGCTGTTTGAATAACTATTGTGATGGGGATGAGGCTCTTGGGAAGTGCAGTAGTCTTACTGATTGAAGTAGCACATTGTGGTGCTGTTGGTCAGGCCATACCAAGTACTGTGTAGCTCTTCTTAGCCAGGACTGGTTTGATCTGATCTGGTTGTTTCATTCTTGCAACCCTGATGGCAGTTCCTTTGGCAGCCCTGAACTGGGAGCAGCTACAATCTGAAAGAGAAGTGAGGGTGCAAGAGAGAGCAGGAATCATGATCATTAGCTCCTGCAAAAACAAATGCAGACACAAGTCAATTTCCAGCTGATGTGCTAATTTGTACACACCAGTACAGATGTGTTTTATAGACATCAGAAGTTTTTGTTCTGGCTACTAGCTTTATTTTCAATTAAGCTGCAATTTTTTTCAGAACTTTTCCTTCAAAGGTTTGGCAAACTGTCAGATAAAAATTTGAAAAAAGGAGAAATGTATGCCGTTAATGTCTGAAAGACAAAAAGATTAAAAAATATGGATTCTTGTATTACAGTGCTCTCTACATCTTCAACTCAGCATAAGACAGGGTCTCTCCAGGTGTAGATGAACTAATTTTCTGATCATCCCTCACCATTCACCTGGCTGCTTTGGTCTGATGGAAACTGGAATGCGTCAACATCTGGATGGCTGCCTTTTATCCAGCCCCAAGGCAGAGAAACATATTATTCCTCAAATAGGAGCTTCAACCCTATGCGCTATTTATGCTGCCTGGACGGCTTTAGGATACTGACTGACAGTATACTCTTACACATGTTTATTCAAAAACAAATCCCACCAAGTTAAACAGGAATTTTTCCAGGTTGGCTTGGTTAGGACTGAAGCCTAATCCTGGTGTATCTTAATTTGAAGATACAGCCATGCAGAGACTCTATATCACTATATCTCCAGATTTTCACTAATACATCTTAGCTAATGTTGAACCAAACAAGCTGTTGGCATTATGGGCAGAGAAAAATTTACAGTACAACCCGATACCTGTTATTCAGAAGAGCAGTTCCACTGAAATCAATAGAGACCTAGAGAGGGGGTTGACCTTTAATTTTTATTGTACTGTGCAGCTAACAGTGCAACCCTTTCTCAAATTAACATCAGATAGATGAGGACAGGATTACATTCCTTAACACTCATGTAACTCAACCTCACAACAGTCAAGTGAGATTATACTAGTGGTACCAATAAAAAGATTTTTTTTACAGTAGCTACATAGAATTCAGCTGTTTTATCTTTTCCTCCCTGTCTTTTTTATTTTCCTGAGGAAACACTCAGAAATAGTAAGAAAACACAGTGGGATTACAAGCACATAATGACCTTGGCCACTTCTATATGTGAACCTTTTTTCTTTTTTGTTTCTTGCAGAACAGCAGCATAGTGTCCAAAAACTTAATTCCTTTTATGTTTTATTGCAAAGAAACCCATGATATCTTATCCACACCAAAGAAGTGAATCATGCTGAGTTGCACTCAGACTATTACATATCTGTTCTTCTCACTGCATTTTTTTTCTTTTGCATACCTCTATACTGATCTTCTTGTGAGCATGGCTGCAGAAGCTTCATACCTGCATGGGCACCCCCTCATGATGTCCTTACTGCTGGAAAAATCGTTCACCATAACATTAAGAATCAGGTTTCCCTGGTAGCACTTTCTCATTTTCAAAAGATACCATTTCATTTTTTAACCAAAACACGCAAGAAACTATTTTGCTAACCACTGTAAGTCAAATATGTTTAGTTTCTGGAATAAAAGTCTTGAGTTTTGAAAGAAGAGAAGGAAAAAATGACACCAGAGTATTTATTCACAGATTACCCACCTCTGAATATGCACAGAAAAAAATGTATTTCTTACATTCTAAATTGGAAGGCTTAAAGGATAAGCAAAACATGGGGGAACAAATCTAAAGTGGCAAACCTGAAGCATTTTGTAATCTCCAAATTCTGGCATAATTTTTAAAAACTGCATGCTCACAAAACCTGGTGTACTCAGAGCACTGAACAGGGGAAGTATGGGAGGGTGAAATGGCAAAGACCATCTTCTCCCAAACCTCTGGGAATGAAGCACTATGGAGCATCCACTTCTTTAAAGATTTGTGCTTCTGATCTGGGTCTTTCTGTCTGATCATATTCCTCCTGCTCACGGGAAAATCCAGGGAAAAAATGACTAAAGAGTGACAATGTCATCTAGATGTCTTGTGAAATTACATTTTCCACCATGCCTAATGCGTATTGAAAGGTCCATCTTGAAATACCCAACTTCATGACCACTGCTAGAGTTCTATGGATAGGGCAAGATGACTACATAATTTGAAAACTATCTAGAAGCACTGAAACAGAAGAGTAACAAATGGTGCTTTTCAATCATACTGCCTCATTCATTAAATTTCACCAGCTATCCAGACATCCTCTTCCATTCTTTCCCACCACTTTTTCTGTTTTTACATTCAACAAGTATCTGCTAAGAAATGGAGTAGCTTCACAGCATCTTTTAACCAGTGCTACTAGGAATCCTTTGTCTGGAATTATGCCCAGTACTACTACTTCCTTTTTTCAACACGTGTGGTTTTTTATATATGGAAGCTGATGGAGATCTGGTAGGGTAATGTTCCCTTCTCTCAGCTGCAAAAGTGTAACTGGATTTTGCTTGGGCACCTCCTGACTTCCCCCACTGCAGTGCGCTGTAGTGTTCCAACGGATGGCCTTTGGATATGGAACTAGAAGACAGAGCATCATGCTTTGCCCATACAATGTAGGATTCCTGCCCAGATTTTCTCTCCCATCCAGCAGAATATTGCCAGCAGTTGTTCTGGTCCAAGAAGCTAAGGCAGCCTCCTGATCCCAAGGGCACTTCTATAGGTTACCCTAAACTGGTGTAAAGTATTGTTAGGGAAAGGGATGAGGAAGTGAAAAATGGTTAATGCACTGTTTCATTATGAACCTGTCCAGATCTTAAGATCTTCAAGATATCCTCTCTTGAGAATCCTATTACTTGTAGAGACCAACTTGACATGTATGTAGGAAAGAGCTCTCTCTTGTATTGCTCCCAGATTAAGGAACTTGATAGCTTGTTGCTTGCAATGCTTTCATAAAGGTCTGAAGATGACATCTTTACCAACAGGCCTTTTAAACTGCTTTGGTGTTCATTAGTGTCATGGTTTTAATAGTTTCAATTACTGCAATTACTTTATTGTGTTCTTATTTTATTGCACAGACTTTATAGTCTACTTTTTTAAAAAAAACTTTACGTTATTTTTATTAGCTACCTTGGGTGCTTTTTTTGGCGGAAAGACAAGATAAAGATATAACAAAAGAAAAATAAATTTAATGAGGTGAGGTGTGCCATTCTTTCTAGAGGTGGCATTCTATTCTTGTTCTTCACATGGCTCCAGAAGAGTTTTGGAGGTGGTACAGGCACAACTGTGGCCCTCTGTACTCCAAGTATTTAGTGTTGTGACTGCTAGAAATCAAAGAGGAGCTCATTATTTTCTCACATTAAGACAGCGCTAATGCCAGAGAGCAAGTAAAAGTTTATTCAGTGCTGCTTAGAAGAGCAGTGGTCTTCATATGAAATCAGCATGCCTCAAAAGCACACAACATATTGTCAAGCTATAAAGAGTGGCCCTAGTTCCTACTTACACATAAACATTTATCCATGAATTCTGTTCCCCACCCACCAGTAATCTGAGAATAGATCTGTACAGACACCCATACCCTCAGTCCCTGATGTTGACAGCTTAGAGCATGTAACTTACGTCAGACAGAGGCTCCTGGGTCCTGCAGCACTGAGCTCTGCTCCTGGGGGAATGGAAGCAAGAAGAAGATGCAAGTAAGGGGTTAGTTTGCATGAAAAGAAGCTCCCAAACAGCTGTGCTGTAAGTGTTATAGAATGTACTAACAACCCTGGAATACCACTTAGGGCTCTCTAGGACTGTACTGGTTCAAAGTATGATTTGGCAAGATTTCATGCACTGCTAATGGATTAAAGTGGTGCAGATAGGCAAATGTAGAGCCAGAGAAGAGTGCTGCTGCTACTACAGACTGGTGGGCAGCAGTGGTGGGATATGGAGTCTTCCGAGAATCTATGTTTTCCTTAAGAACCAGGAAGCCCCAAAACAGTTTTACAAGCAGTGCTTACTTAATCCTTGCTGAAGCTTTATGAGGCAGATGAGGGATTACAGAGCAAAAACAATGAATTTAAGCCAGGAAGAATTTACTGTCAAGAGCTATTTTACAATATTTACAATATGTATAGCTCCTACTGACCTACACTATGTACTCGCTAAAATGACTGAAGAGCATAATGCCTCCTTCTCTCCCCCTTTCTCTCTGTTTACCACATGTATGCCAGAAAAACCCATCTTTTGGAATAACACATCAGGGTTGCCCCTACCTTCAGCATACCCTCCAATATTTCATAGATGAAAACTGGGAAATGTGGGCAAGCAACATCAAAGTATGACCAAGATGGCAAAAATTATGAATGAGGAATAACACACACAAGCTAAAAGAGACTGCACCACTAGGCTTTTGCCAGGCTTACTGGGAAGGACAAGATTCTGCTCCCTCTGCTCCTCCCTACCCCTGCTGGATTAATGGAATAAATGCAAGCCGCTCTTGCACTCTGAACTCAGTCTGTAACAATGAAATAAGCTGAGGACAAAGGCAGAAAGTGAGAGAAGGAGAGAAAAATGGACATTTTAAAAGCAGCTGAAAAAGTGGGAAGAGAAAGGATCAATTGGACTGTCCCTGCCAAACTGGGATAGTTGGAGGGTATGCTTTTAGTTAGGCAGAGAAGATGGAATGTCTTGACAGTAAATATAGGGTAACAGGAAACTGTCAATTACACAGTTCAGTAACTACATTTATACCACCTTAGAAGTAACTTTGGGATGTTTCTGCCTCATCCATCAAAATAACGGCATTGCTTTTCAAAATGATGGGTCAAGCTGGGAGAGCACATAGCGTTTTCTCCTGCTTCACCTAGACCTACCCATCTAAAATTGTATGCTGCATTTCCCTTCCCCAGTAAACCACTTCTCTCAAAACAAGGAAGACTGGCTATTTCATAACATCATGTTATTCTGTAAGGACAAATATGAAGCAATCCACTTTAAACAGAAATAATACGCTAGATACCTAAGCACTCTGTTTCAAATAGTGGGCACTTGTTCTACTTTTCTGCCACTTTGAGGATAGGCTTTAGATGCTTTGGTAACCATTTCTGACAGCCTCATTTTCTGCAGCCGTATTAAATACAATCTCTCCTGTTTCTGAGGTGGTTTCAGTTTTCTTGGTTATTGAAAATGTTTGTTTCCTCACCTTTGACCAACAGCAAGCAGATCTTTAATATAGTTACCCTAGAAGTTACTAAGCCAGGCCTGGTAGATTCTACTAGGCTTTGCCAAGGTTTTTTCCCTGCCTCTTTGACCTGCATTTATTTCTCTTCAGTCTCTATATCAGCACAAGTTCTGAGGGCCTGGGAGCTTTTCTTGACCACCTCAAACCTCAGACAAATCAACACTTGAGATACCCCTTCCCAGAGAAAATAGTTTTTGCCCTGCCACAAATGGCAAATCATACCTCCAGAAACCTTTATTGCTTCCAGATTCTAAAAATTCCTTGGGAAGGAACTAAAACAGGACCAGGGGAACAAACTTCATTTGAAATTGTGCTCCCCAGAGGCAGTGAATTTTAGGGTGAGGCGTCATTAAAGGGATTGGAAAGGGTATTGGAGGGCTGGGAGCCACATTGGGGGCCCTTGGGTACTGCATGGAGCCCAGATGCCACATTTGCTCCATCCTACCTTACAATAATGGCCTTGAAGCAAAAATACTTCTGTGTCATCAAAATGTCACATCCTTTTGATAACAGAACAAATATTTCTTTTATCTTTTCCTGCTTCCAGAATTTATTTAACAAAAAATGTAAATGGCTATGCACTGGCTATTTATCCCAAGAAACCTTGTAAAAATCACTATACAGCCTGTTCCATGGCTTCCAAATAGTGCAACCGCATGGTTATGAAACCAGGACCAAAACATAATTAGCCATCAAAACTGTTTGCACCTCTGTAGTGCCTTCCACTTCCCATCTACATTCTTCCAGTGCCTGGTGGACAACAAGAGAAACAGAACATTTTGCAGGACAAGGAAGGAAGGATATGACAACATTTACCTGGAGTGCTATGTTGTTTGCACTATTGCTCTCATTGCCAGATATATCTAGTCTGATTCTGTTTTCTGATATTTCATTAGCTGCCCTTTGAATACTGTCTTCTTCACTGGTCCCAGCTTTTTCATTTAGTCTCTTGACCTTTTCCAGGTCTTCTGACCAAGGGCTTCTGGGTCCTCCAGAGCAGTTAGTCTCAGATGTACAACTTTTTGCAGTGTCTGGGAGGCCTGCCTGTTGCAATGAGCTCAATTTGAGAGATTCTCTCCCCTCTGGTCTCTTCATTAAATCATCTGTATTGGTTGTCACAGTCAAAAAATTCTTCCCTTTAATTGACTCTTCTGCATGATCTTCCTTTCGTCCTTTTGGACACTGTGAATCTGCCTGCTGATACGTTTCTTGCTGAAGACCATCAACCTGAACTATTCCATTCTGCGACCCTTCCCTCTGGGGTTTTTCATTGCTGCAAGTATCTTGGTCTGCATCAGTGGAGCCAAGGTTCTGCTTATTATCAGAGAAAGACTCTTCCTGTGATTCCTGAGAAACAGGTTTCTTCTCAATGTGGGTGACATGGAATCTGGAACAGGAACAATAAAAACGAGATCAGCCAATGGTGGCAAACTACTCTGAGGAGTCCCTTCACTTGAGCTGCTGAAGGAAGACACCGAAAGGTGAAAATCTTGCGACCCAGAAGCAGAGCCAAAGGGCTTTGGGGTAGTATTTCCAAAGCAGAAAGCAAAACAGAAAAGCACTTGGGTTTATTGTTTTTTAAAATACAAAGAGATCCCAATCTTCTTCTACCTGATCCTCTAGGACAGAATTATTAGACATTTCCCCAGATGTTTTTCCATACTTTTGAAACCTGTATCGGTATCCACCTTTTGTCATTTTCCCATAAGAGAGGGAAAAATACTCCCAATGGAAGAACATGCTAGGGAAAGGGGGCAATTTAAGCTTCAGAATGGGGAAGAAGGCTGGGACACAGGCCCTGAAGAATCCAACCTTTCCATGTAGTTCTGGTTCCTCACTTCTTCCCTCACAAACCTGAGAAAGAAATGAAAACTTGAACATTTCAGTCATGAGGCCAGCAACTCCTCTTATCATGCTGATATTCTGACCCCCTCCTTCTCATCTCTTTGGTCTACCAGCACAAATATTGGATGCTCCTGCATTTCCATACCAAAAGTAAACCTTTAGCACTTGCCTTCAACAGCACAGACACACAAACCAAATATTGTTGGCCTATTCCCATGCCATCTTTTACTTCCAAATTTAATCTTCTGTTAGCATCATTCCATCCCCATAGCTTTCTAACTGCTAGTCCTTCTTCTCCTTCCCCTTCCCACCTGAGCTTTCAGAATTCATCTCCATATTTGATGCTTGAGCAGTCTTGCCAGTCCTGTTCTAGTCCTCCTAACATAGGGCCTTTGAGTGTACGAACACACATGCACTTCTAGATAATCCTTCTGATTTTACTAGGGACCAGGGCAGGCTGGAATATTCCTGAGCAAAATTATGTTTCGTGAGGAATGAGAGAATGCCAAAGGGGTTGCGAGGGGTGGAGGCGCTGTAGGACTTTAGGTAATTCTTCTGCTCAATGGGAAAAAGTTTAGTCCTCCCCAACATATGGATGCATAAATATAGCATATTTCTCAAAACACTTTTGGTTCTAAAAATATTTCTCCACAGATTTAAATAAATTTCTTTTAAACTTCAGTGCATATTTTACTGAAACTGAAAAGACAAATTTAAATGTTATTTAGCTAGAAAACCATATGCACCAGAAATCAAATTTGAAGAAATATATGGAAATTTGAGAATTTCCCATTTTGCGAAGCCATTACACTTTATTAAAAAGCATATCAACTTATCGCTGGAATTTCACATCAAAACTGTTAGAAATAAAAATTGTGTAATTAAGCAGCCTGAAAAGAAAAACAGAACACTACTTAGACACTCTGAACTCTGACAGCCTAAAGTCTTTTCTACATTACTGGCTTAAATCAATTTAATGATATTTGTTGTTGTTTCAAGTCATTTCCAGCTTACAATAATCTGAAGGCAATATCATTGGGTTTTCTAGGGTTTTCTAGGGTTGAGAGTATGT
The DNA here is from genome assembly GCA_948472985.1 of Iguana delicatissima. NCBI lineage: Eukaryota > Metazoa > Chordata > Lepidosauria > Squamata > Iguanidae > Iguana > Iguana delicatissima. Next base: position 310,938 of record CAOKZL010001288.1, read on the forward strand.
GACGCACTCAAGGTCACCCAGTCAGTTTCCATGGCTCAGCAGGGAATCAAACCTTAGTCTCTAGGGTCATATGGTCTAACACTCAAGCCGCTAGTCTCCAATATTATCTTAATAAATCTAAGCATATCTTCTATGTTTTAGACCAGGGCTTTCCAAATGGTGTGCCTGAATTTGTTAGTTAGTTAGTTAGCCTGAAGTGTGTAGGTGTGTCACCTACAAGCTTAGAAATGTATGTTATTAAAAATATATGAAGAGTTTTCAGGAGATATGTTGTGTGCCCATACATTTTATTATTACAATTTATGTATGTGTCTGTATCTCTTATAAGGGGTTAGTTTAACCTCCAGTTTGCTAGTAAAAGTGAATTACCATGTCCTGAAATAATGCATGTCTAAAAAAGTGTGTCACTAACATGAAAAGTTTGGAAGCTCTGTTTTAGACTTTTTTTTTTAAGGTAGTGGAATGTTTTTTGCTGTTCATTTGGTGGCAATGAATGTATTTGCAGAAATCAGAAAATTAAATATCAACATTATCCATTTCTTATTTTTCTTTCATGTCAAATTCCACACAGATGTCCACTACAGACAGTCCTATTTAGGTAGCCATTTGTTTTACGAATGTATCTGCCATGCATGTCTGTTTCTGTCATAATAACATTTTCCTGTAATTTTTCCAGTATTTTACTACTTTTCATTATTGTTGGTCACCCAGAGTGGGGTGAAAGCACAAGAAGGGTGGAATATAATTTCATATCTCAATAAATAATGCAAACACGATATCTCCTATAGATCAATGGCAGGTACTATTTATGTTGATCAGTTATCAGCAATAATAACTCCTTCTCTACTCAGTGATGTGGGAGACCCACCTGCCAACAGAGAAAACAGTGGTCTCCCCAGGATGCATCTTGCTTTTGCCTTCCTTGGACCGTCCCGGACGATTCAGCGAGTGCCTCTTTTTCTTGCTGCAGTGAATGCAAGGTGCTTGAGTTGAGCCCAAGTGCACTGTGTGGTGATGGGGTAGTCCACCATCTTGGCTTCGGCGATGTGGACAGAGGCCACTAGATGAAGAAGATAAAAGGCCAATCATTGTCACAGCACTAGAACTTGGAACAATCAACCTAGTCCCAGAGATCTATTCAGAGGCAGTGAAAACTAATCAACCACCACACAGAGGTAGCCACAGCAGGAGGGAAGGTCAGATTTTCACCTCACACAGAAAGTTCTGGGAATCATTAATGGTCCAACAGGCAAATATGATCCTTGGGAATCTGTACATCACGTACTTATATTCCTGTTTCCCCCGAGAACTAAAGAAATAAAGACAAGCTCAGTATAGGGTTGCGGGAGGCAAGATTGCATTTAGATTTTCTGCTTCAGACACTAGCCACACTGAACTGCACAAAAATGCCAATGGTAAGGGAGCCATATAATTGAGGACATCTGAGCTTGAGTTTCCTTTTTACAGAGAAGGAATGTTTTCAATCTTTTAAGCTCCTCCTCCTTCTCACCCAGGTGCATGTGGGACCTCTCCTCACCTGGGAATAGGTATGGGCACTGGAACATCAGCATCACCTTCCCCCAGCATTTCCTTCAGGACTTCCACGTTGGCTAACAAAGTGGGGGAAAAAATCAGAAGTGTGTCAAAGCAAAGCTCTCAAGGCCTGGTGATTTTCAAAAATGGAGCCATGTTTAAGCCCACCTTCATTTTGAATGATACACTTCACAATCTTCTCTACGGTGTCCTCATTCAGTTCTTCATCCTCATCTGAAAAAATAAAATATGGTAGGAAAACACCTTAGGCACTCTTATCACACCAGATCAACAGAACAGGAGGTATGAGGAAATAATGAGAAAAACTTAACTGCAAAAGAACACTGGCATGGTCTAGATAAACAAACAACAATCCCAGTAGAAACTGAAGTTAACCTCCTGAATGCAGGAGGTTGCATATATGGAGTCTAGGGGAGGATAACCATTCCCCCACCCATATTTAATGCCTGAGGGTATTTCTTGCCAACTCACCACTTCCATACATTACAAACAATTAGATGAGCCAATGTATTAAGTTTACATGTCAAACAATATTTATGTATGTATTTGTGTGTGTATGTATGTGTGTATGTATTTAATTTATATGCCACCTTGTGCAACCCTTCAACCTTTTATGTTTTTACCCCATTCCTTGATTTAAATATGAAATGGTGCCCTTATAGAAAACCCATAGAGATGACTGAAGAATGGAAATTTACAAAATAAAATAAACAACTCTGAAGCAAGGATAACATTGCCATGTTCTTCTCCATCTGTCCAACAACAGTGCTCTGGGTTCACTGTTGTTAACTTTTGAGTTCTTTTGAGTCAGGGTGGGTGTTCTATAATACCCACTATAAGCTGAGATGCAGGGGGAGTCCAAACATCATCCTGGTTGGATGTTACAACCACTGTTGCTGTTGCTATTTATCATCAAGTCAACTTCAATTTTGACTAATGACTGAGACAAGGAACAGAAAATCTTTAACTATTTCAGTGTATTAATTATTTTAAAGATATATAACTTGTCTGTGGTCATTATTCTTATCTTCTTAATATTCTACTGTAACTCTGGTTTTGCATTTGCTTCCTTGACTTTGCAGTATAGTCATTCTAAGTCTGCTATTTTCTGCTAATAGTATGGTGCCGTCTGTATATCTTAATTTTTTGATGTTCTTTATTCTAACTGTAATACCTACTTAGTCTGAGCATAATCCTCCTTTCCATATGATATGTTCTGCATATACAATTAAAAAGGCAGGCTGATAAAATTCCGCCTTGTCTAACTCCCTTGCCAATGGGAAACTCTTCTTTTCCTCTATGGCCAAACTCCAGAATTCCATAGGATTCTGAAGTTTGTAGTTTACTGAGGCCAAAGAGCTCTCTGGTTGAGAATTCTAAATGCCTCTCCCTAAACTGCAAATCCCAGGATTCCATAGGATGTTAAAAGTGAAATAATGACACTATAACAATGTAGTGCAGAAATGGTCTTAGTTTTCTTCTAAATCTTTCTTTGCTCTAATTTTTGGTCTTAGAAGTTCATGGTCTGTACCGTAATCTGCTTCTTGTCTTGTTTTTGCAGACAGAAAGGAGGTTCTCCATCTTCTGCTTTCAATTATGTAATCTATTTGATTTCTATATTGGCCATCTAGTGATGTCTACATATACAGTTGTTGCTTGAACAATGAACAAACTGCTGGCCTCAAAAAATTCTATAAGTTACTCTCCTGCTGAATTACTAGATCCTCATCTCAATTCTACAGTGTTCGGTTCTGCTCTGTTTCCTATTTTTGCGGTCCAATTTTCTATGATTGCCACCTGTCTGGTGAGTGATGAATGTCCTCCTGGACACCCAAATAGAATCTTCTGATTTCTTTCTCATCTGCCTCTGTGGTAGAAGCATAAACCTTGATCATAGCTACATAGATAGCTTTTTCCTGAACTTGTATTGATATTATTTTTATTTTATTTTTATTTTATTTTTATTTATTGATATTATTATTATTTTGTCAGACTTTGCATTGCATCTTCTGACTGCTATTGCTACATCCTGCCCCACTATTAACAGCTCTCTCTTTGGTTGTCATTTCCAGAGTAAAACATTCTGTACCTATCTGACCAAAAATGGCCCATTCATGTCCACTTTGACTCACTCATGTGTCTATGCATTCCATTTCTTGTTTTATGATTTCTAGCCTTTCTTGAATTAGGTTGCTCACATTCCATGTTCCTACTAGGTACATCATGCAGCTTTGCACTTTTCTTTCCCTTCTTTGCATGTCAGCAGCTGAATGTCCTTTCAGCTTGAGTCCAGTTGCTTCATTAGACACAACACTATTCTTACTTGTTCTCTGAATTTGCCAGTAGTTGGCTGACTGCCTTCCAACCTGAGAGTCTCATTCTCCAGTACCATTTCTTGTTTCATTTTGGATTGTCCCATCATAGGGTTTTCAAGGTAAAAATCATCAAGAGGGGTTTACCACTGCCTTTTTCTTCACAATGCTAACCAGTTAGCTATGGTGCCACTGCTGTTGTTTCTGAACCATCCTCCTTCTCACTACTGCTACTGCCCAGTAATTGTTTGGCACATTTCATCTGGCTCCTCAACAAAATCCTTGATGACTTGGGAGAGTCTACCAGTAGCAATGGTATCTTCAGTGTTGTCTCTTATCTCAGTGGAACATATAATTCCACTAGCATAGGAAAGCAGTGCAAGGTACAACCTATAACTATATTAAAATTCCCACACAAAGGCTAAAGGCTTAAAAAAAAAAGCCTGAGCTAGTGATGTAGCAAATTTCACCTTCAGTGATGCAGAGTCAATTGCCTGTCCCCATGTGTGTAGGCTAAAGGCTGCTTCAGCTTGGGTTCGCATAACCCCCAGTCACTTGGGGATGGGATGCAATGAGCCAGCGACAACGTCATGCAGAAGCATGACCAGCCAAGCACTGCCATCCTGCCCCCACAGCAGCACAGCCCTAGTGTGCAGAAATGGCCCAAGTGAGCCTCTGTAGGCAAGAAGAACTGCTGAAAGAGTAGAATCCCTGTCAAATTAATGGAATTTGGAAGCATCAAAAGAGCAAATTGTCAGATAACTGGCCATCAGCAGATGGGGGCTTCCTGTAATTCCATGCCACATGGCCCACCACCCTAAAAAGAATTCCATGAAAACCAGTTGGAATTCGTAAGCCCAAATGGAATGCTTCCTAGCGCAAAGGAACTCCCTGATTAATTGTGCCCAAAAATATTTCAGTGCTAAAAATGTGTGTGTGTTTACTTATATATACTCATTCGCACTCACACACACAATAATGGTTATCAACTTACAGCCTGTTTCATAAGCCAACTGTTTAATAGTTCTTATTTGAAGATCTTTTAAATTCTGTGATGACATTACAAGCCACTTTCTGTAGCTTGTCTAGAAGATACATCATCATGAAATCTATCATTTAAACTTATGTTAATTTCCTATTGGAAGGATAAATAAATAAATATCAGGTAACATTAAGAGACTGTGATTTTTCTGTGACTGCTGAGGAGTGAAATTAAATCTACTAGGTCTCCTGCATTGCACATTAACGTTGGTCAGCATTTGAAAATCCAAATAAGAGAGATGTACAAAGAAATACTATGTAGGCCTGCTGAGAAGGAAGTCCTACTAAATTCCATTAGTACAAGCCTAACAATTTGCAGGTTCTTAGAAGTGAGCTATCTATGACCTCCGCTTTACTAGGTTATTTTAAGTAATATGCAAAGAAGATGTGGAACTGCAGAGCTGACAGGAAAACTGAATGCATTTTTGCTTTAATCTGGGAAACTCAATTCAGCTTTGGGTCAATTTATCTTAAATGAGAAAAAGATAGCTGATGGCTGCAATCCAATACACATTTACCTATGAATAATCTTCTACATTAAATAAGTAAATAATTTCTACTGAATATAGAGAGATTTCGTTCTGAGTGAGCATGCTGTCCACTGAGGTGCAAAGAAAGATGAACATAACATTGAGCAAAACAAAAGCAGTCAAGTAACTGAAAAGGGAGAGAACTGCTGAGTGGGATGAGATTCTGGCCCATCTGAGAACTTGAGCAACTGCAGCAACTCATACACAGTCACTTCAATTCTTCAAGAAATCTGTCCTGAGATAATGTAGGTTGGGAGAATAAACCATCAATAATTTTGCAGTAGCATCCTAAATGTCAATGTGAAGCACTTCCCTTACTTAAACATGAGATCAGTTGCAGCTGATGGCTCCTATATTAGTGAAGCAGTGAATCCACTCCAGGTTTTAATCCAGGCTTTATGTGAACTCTCTAAGCTGCTCCTAAATGGGTTCAGGATCCCAAATAGCTCCTTCAAATTTAGCCAAAACCTGGAACAGACTCACCACCTCGCTGACCTGGGAGCCACCACTTGTCATCACATGAGGTGCCAGAATATTTTTGATATAGCATTCTTGAGGTCCTACTTACACCAACTGCTCTTGGCTTCTTGACTTCAGAGATTACTTTGGACCTCAAAAGAACTAATTGTCCCATTGGCTTTGGGTTTTGGGAGAAGAAAGAAAGTCTGTGGCCCGGTACGACTCTTTCCTTCCTTATTACTCACCATCTTCCATGGGGGTCAGTGATTCCTTGTTGTCAGATTCAAGCTCATCGCGGAAAGTCCGGCAGCGGTAACCTTTCTTCTTCAGGACGTGGCAAATGAGGAATCCCACCAGGCCCATAACAAAGAAGACCAGGACCAGCAGGAACAGCATATACAAGCTGTGCTGGTGGTGATCCCCATGCTCATCCTGAGTGTCGTTCTGCTCTGACATTCGGATCTGGGAGAGAAGTGAGAAGGCTCTGAGGGCTCTGGTTCCCACATGCTGTCTCTGCTCATCCAACCCAGGACTCCCCTTGTCCCAGGGTGCCCTGGGCCAGGCAGCTCACACAGTTCTCTCTCCTTGGTCCACCCACCACCACTACCACAACCATCAGCAGTCCAAAAGGCCCTGCCTGGTGAGCAGCTGTCTGCTTTTACTTAGGAGGGCTCACTTAGCTCTTTCGGGACAGCTTTCACGCAAACCACACAAAAGGTCGCGCTGTTTATCAAGTGTCTCTCATGGTTCTGAGTCCCAGTAGCTGGGTGAGCTGCAAGGACCTCCAGAGGTCATCCTCAGACAGTGGCTGCTTCTCCCGGAGCTTATTCTGCTTCCCTTCGGAGAGAGATGTGGACAGATCTGCTCCTGTTCCTGCCCTTGGTGGTTCCTGGTCAGCCGCCTATCGCGTCCCTCAATCCCCTTCCTTTTTTTTTATCCCCTGCCAGAGGTTTCCCAAGGACCCTGCCAGCCTCGCCAGCCCCCTGTCGCCTCTCCATCTCTCGCGGGGAGAAAGACCCCGCCCCAGTCGCGCCCGCCTTTTCCTCTGGGCAGCAGTCTCGGGGGCGGGAGGGCGCCGGCGCTTGGACCACCGACTCCCGCCTCCATCTGCCTGGGCGCGGGGGATCTGCCGCCTGGGCTCCCTGATTTCTCCCGCCCTCTCCCTCGGAGCAGCGGAGCCTTCCCAAGGACGCGGCGCTCCTGCCTCTGCAGCACAGCCTCGCTTTGCAAAGGCGGGAGGGCGCCGCCGCCGCCGCCGCCGCCGCCTCCCTTCCTGTCCGGCGACCGCTTTTCCCCGCTCGCCCCTCTCGCTCTCTGGCGCACCTTCGGCCGCCTGTGGCCGCTGGATGCTGCTGCCGCTGCCGGCCCCCGGTGCCCCGCTCCGCTGCTTGTCGGGGGCACTGGGATGCCCGAGTCGAACAGCCGAGGAGGGCACGAGGACTGCGGCGGCTGCCCGCTCTCCTCCCCGCACGCCGCCCCCCGGAGCCCGGGCATCGCCTTTACCTTTCTCTCGAGCTGTCTGCCAGCCTGACCTTTCCAGACTCTGCATTGATTTCGGGGCCCGCACGGCTCCTTCTCCCCGGCCACTCGCCAGGACCAGAAGCTCCGTCCCTGCCGCGGCGGCCGCCTCCCTGCCTCACCACCTGAAGGTCTCCCCCGCCATCAGGCGCGGCGTCCTCTTGCCTCCTTTGAAGGGCACATCCCGCTCAGGGAAGCGGCAGCGGCGGCAGCGCTATGCTGCTCCTCCTCTCCTCCTCCTCCTCCCCCCCCCCGAGTACCTGAAGTCCTCTGCTTTTGGCCAAAAAAAGAAACGCACGCCACCCAGCCCTGCACCTGTCTCCTAGCAACCTGGCATCTCCTGCTGCCAGGTACCGCTCTGAACACCCTCCGGCGTTCCCGATCTCACACCGCACGCAGACGGAGGAGCAAACCCAGCGAGGCTGTTTCGGGCAGGAGCAGCGCCCCCTCCCCGCCCCCCGCCCCCAAGAAATCTATTCGACGCCCCAGGCAGTTACTCAGGGAGACGCGGCTGCAGGAACTCCTCCCCGGCTGGGAGGGCAGCAGCCGAAAAGAGCCCCAGGCCAGGGGGCGGCCCGCTCCTCAGAAGGGGAACAAAAAGAGAAGGCGGGTCGCAGGCTCTCCAGCGTCCCTTAAAGTTACTTATTGGACTGCGCGTCCCATCTGAGGAGCTCCCTGCGAGTCTCGGTAGATTCGCCAAAGCACTTTCCAGCTCCTTCTTGTTCAGGTCTAGCTTCCGCTGCCTGAGTGGAAGCTGTGTGGGAGCTGGACCCTTTTCAACTGCAACTGAATTAATGAAGGCTTGCATTAATTAATATGTCGCTATAAGAAAATATCTTGCCACATAGAGAATGGCCATCAGTTCGGACTTTGCCTTCTTCCTGATGTGACTGCTTTGTGGACAGCAGCACATCTAATTATGTGGGCCTCAGCTTGCTTCTGATGAGGAACAGCCCAGATACAGGCTCCCCTCTCAGTGCGGAGCTTCTAAATAAAGAAAAAAGAAATGGTATAGTCAGCATAAATGGGATTACCCATGTGCAGGGCTTTCCCCTGGTAGCCTATCTGTATAGATTTCCTATCTAATGGGGTTTTTAATTCTAATGGAAGCTTATACATGGGGACATGCATGCACATGGGCTGCCTCGCTCCTGAAATCTATATCTAAGGTGGCTGTCAAGGTGGGGCTAGTGGCACAGTGCAACCATACCTTTTAGCATGTAGGCCCCACTTGCAAGAATAACAGGAAAGTAGCTATTGCGGACCAGGGACCCCAGAACTATTTTTAAGATGGTGGGGCATGTAAGTTGTTATTAATTTTGCACAGTTGCAAAGAGGGCAAATTACTTTCCGCATCTATTATCTCTGAATCATCCTTAAATATGAAGATGGTTACAAGTACAATGTGTACTGAGAAGTGTCCTCCATGTGTTTATTGCAGCCTGCTCCCAGATAAGTGTGCATAAGTTTTATTGGTCTTGGGAAGGCTCAATGACAATTGTGGTCTTAATATTTCTTAGTAATTGATCGTTTAGTACATTTGTGATTCCTGAAGAGGAATCATTCTAAATAGACTCCACTTTTGCCAGATCATTTTAGAGAGGGCTCAGCTTCCCCTAGCCTAGTGGCTAGAGTGACTTTCTCATTCTGATATCCATGCCTGTTACATTCATATATTTCTGTTGTAATACTATAAAATATGATGAATTGAAGAGCAATAGAAACAATCTTAACAGAATGGGACCAGTGCCTGGAAAAAAATAATAATGTGTCCAGGCTCCGAGACTTACTTGTGTATATTGCATTCTGTATGTGTCTTTTCCTTACATGAACAGGAGACAAATGCCCTGATCCATGGTACTGTTGCAGGAGCCCAGAGAACACAGAGACCACAGAGCAAGAAAAAGAGTAATTTATTACGCGTGGGCTTTTGGCTGGATTTCTCCAAAAGACCAAAAGCCCTGAATTCAAGTTTCAAAGCTCTTTTATAGACAAAGTTCACAGTATACACAAAGATCACAGGCAAAGATCGCAGGCATGTCTCGGTCCGCCCCTCCGGGGTCACAAATACCACATGCTGTTACTAGCTCAGACCCCGGAAATAAACAACACCCTGGCTACGTGATCAACATCCTAGCTACGTGATACATTGGCTCTCGTGACCTTTTTACCCTTCTTAAATCTTTCTCCGTTCCTCTGACCTAAGCCCCCAGCTTCTACTTTATTTCTACTTTATTATTTCTAATTCATACCTATATCATTTCCCCCCTTAAATGCATAATTTCTAAACAATTATAGCATTTCGTGACGTTATATCATAAAACAGCATCAGGCTGAGCCATCAAAGCATACAGAGCTGCTGTCTTAATGGAAGTAATTTGAAGCATATTACTTATACATTGCATAAAACAAGGAAAGCATATGCACAGAAACAGGAATATTAGCACTACTGGCAACAAAATTACAAACAATGCTTTTAGCCAATTCAGGTTTGGTAACCAAGATGTGAGCCACTTCCACCAGCTATCATCCCCTTCATTTATATCCTTTACTACTTCGTGCAGTTTGTTAATTTGTGCTTCTATCGCGTTGCTGTTATCAGGCAAGTTGAAACAGCACAATTTCTGATGCTTTTCGCATCCTACATGATGGAGAAGGAAGAGATAGTAAACGCCTGCCCGATTTTCCAATACAGCATTCCTTAGTTCCCGCTGTTCTTTGTTAAGCAAGGATAATGCTTTGGAAGTAGCGTTTATACTTTTGACTAGCGTGCAGGCTAATCTATCTATTTCTAGTCCGTCCTCCAGAGCCAATCCTGTTATTCCAACCAGGGAGAATGCTAACGCTATTTTCTCCTTGTCCGACCATAAGTGTGATTGGCCGTCACAGTTTTCTTCTAGAGGGGCGGCTCTAGCTCTACAGTCTCACTTCTGAGGCCATGGAGGAAGGACTGTTACCAGACGGCTAAGGCAGCAAGGTTGAGTGTCAGACAGATAGGCTGGTATGTATGACCAGGTTTGAGACCCACAGGTCCAGAACCAGCCTTGAGGTGAAAGAACATGACCTTGGTAATAAGATATATTTTGGATCTCCTTGCAAGGAATCGGAGGTCCTGGAGCGACCTTGCATTGGCTATTCTTACTCCGACAATTGATCATGCGCACGCAGGTAGCATTGGCTCCTGCTACTATAGGAGTTCGTAAAGTGAACTCAGTTAGGGGTAGAGAATTTGACGTGACCCCTCAATCTGCGCTGCGAGCATACGACATATCTAAGTGGCTAAAGATCAAACTCTGGTAGTGGGTACTATCCTGGATTTGGCTTGGCTGCCTACACACCGGTATCAGACATGAATTAATGAGTCTATTGGCAGGAACTCCCTGTGGCAAACAGAAATGATCTACCCCGCTTATATTAGCTAGGTGTAACCAATAGTTATCAGCCAAATGTGGGGATGCTATCTCTTCAACCCCTTGAGCATTGCTTACAAATATCATATACATAGAGAATAATAAGAGTAATATAAAATGCATGTTAGTATTACGTCCCTTCCCGGGCTTCCTGGGGTCTGACTGTATGCAGGGCTGCTGGAATCCTGGACAGCAGTGATAGAGCCTAGTCCCTGTCTTCTTTCCTTTTCCAGGTGCAGGCTTAGTTGTACGTGGAATTACCAGCTTCCGGAGTGGTAATAGTTAACTCAGCCTGAATTTCCATGCCGCTTCTTCAAGGTGAGTTTGAGTGGGTTAGTAGGGTCCCCAGCTACCGACCACCCCCCTTTGCTCGCTTTACACGTGTCCAATGTAACCAAGGTTTTATACCAGCCACCTTTACAGCTGTGGGGGTGGAAAGAATGACAGTTTTTGGTCCTTTCCACGGGGGAGTCAATGGATCAGATTTCCAATCCTTAACCCAAACCTCATCCCCTGGCTGGAAAGGGTGAACCTCAGTGATAGGGATGGGGAACCTATTTTCTATTGCATGACGGCGCTGCGACTGCAAAGCTTTACCTAGCGCCTGCACTTCTTGCTGTAGACTGACATTTCCTAGTTCCTGAATGTCCCCCCTTAACCCCGAAAGGATATGAGGGGGTCTCCCGTACATTAATTCGAAGGGGGACAGTTTGGTGACTCCGTGAGGAGTGCACCGAATTCTAAACAGAGCCAAGGGCAACACCTCCACCCATTTTAATTTTGTTTCCTGACATAGTTTGGCCAGATGTGATTTGAGAGTCCGATTCATTCTTTCTACTTGCCCGGAATTCTGGGGCCGGTATCACAATGCAGCTTCCACTGGATACCAAGCAGCCAATTTACTCCTTGCAACACCTTGTCGAGGAAGCTGGGGCCATTGTCGGATCCGATAGATAAAGGCAACCCGTGCCTCGGTATTATGTCTTTTAGCAGAGCCCGGCTTACTTCCCTCGCCTTCTCTGTCCGGGTGGGGTATGCTTCCACCCATCCGGTGAAAGTACAGACAAAAACCAACAGGTATCGATAGTGTCCTGCTCTGGGCATCTCCGTGAAGTCCACTACCAGCGCTTCGAATGGTAGGGCTCCATGTGTTTGAACTCCTGGAGGGGGTCCCTTCCCTTGTCTGGGGTTGTTTCTTGTGCACTCCGGGTATCGCGCCGAGGCTGAATTGGTCAAGGCATGGAGTCCGTTGATGAACACCTGCTTCTGTAGCAATGCGGCCAAAGCGCTTTTCCCTAGATGGGTGGCTCTGTGGGCTGCCTGCACAACCTTCCAAGACAACTGTTGGGATACGAAGATCCGGCCATCAGGCAATTCCCACCAGCCTTGGGGGTCTTTTGAGCCCTCATGGGCCCCTGTGCCATCTGATCTTCCCCGCTGCTGTACCTTGGGGCTGCATCAGCCAAATCAACTTGGAGCAGCAGGGCTAACACTCCGCTCGTTATCCCGTCTTCTATGGCAACTGTCTTGGCCACTTGATCGGCTCTCCTATTTCCCCGGGCTACTTCACCCCCCCCCCCCCCCCGCTGGTGTCCTCTACAATGCATCACTGCCACCCTTCTAGGATGCCATACAGCTTCGAGGAGTTCTGAAATTTCCTTAGCATTTTTGATCCCTTGCCCAGCGGAATTAATCAGTCCCTTTTCACGGTATAAGGCTCCATGGGCGTGGAGGGTAGTAAAAGCGTATTTCGAATCGGTGTAAACATTTACTGTAAGTCCGGCTGCCAAGGTTAGGGCTCTGATCAAGGCGATCAGTTCCGCTCTCTGGGCTGAGGTTCCTACCGGCAAAGGGTGTGCTTCGGTGGTTTTGTCCTTAGTAACTACTGCATATCCCGCATAACATTTCCCATCTCGCCCGCGCGTAATAAATTACTCTTTTTCTTGCTCTGTGGTCTCTGTGTTCTCTGGGCTCCTGCAACAGTACAAAGAACTTCACTCTGGACCGTATTGGTTTCTTTTCTTCCAGACTTCCACCCACTATGATCTGCTTTAAATATTAAAGGACTGTTTTTACTTTTCTGTTTTTATTGTGCTTAGACTTATGGTACAATATACATGAGTACTCAGAAGTAAATACAGTAAGTAAGTAAATATAGTGTAAGTAAGTACACTAGTAGCTACTCCCACAGCATGGACATTTCTGCACTAGGCTGTTATAGCACTATTATTCCACTTGCAACATCCTATGGAATCCCAGGGTTTGCGTTTGAGGCCCCTCCCGAAACTGCAAACCCCAGGATTCCATAGGATGTTGCAAATGGAATAATAGCACTATAACAGTGTAATGCAGAAATGGCCCATTTCTGGCAATTCTGGTACTACTCACTATGTTCCATACTGCTGCCCCCATCCTTTGTCATGCAGAGACAACACCATTGTGTCAGGCTGATAACCCTGACACTCCCTAACTCATCCCACATACAGTTCTTCAGGATGCTCTATAACTAGCTTTTTGACTCTGTCAGAAGCATCAAATCTATTGAAGAATGTGTGTTGTTATAAGCTCTAGGTCACCCCACAGCAAGAATTTCAAATCTCCTGTTAATTCACACACAGCAAAGAAACATTTTGACAGAAGCAGACAAAAGAAGGAGTATCACCCCATGCCAAAACCCAGTAGGAAGGAAACCATCACAAAAAATTCATATGCTGCCCTGTAGGTTTCGTAAACACCACTTCCTAGACAGGAGGAAAGTGCTGTGGAATCTTAATGGTTGTTTCCTTAGACATTGCACCTAAAGGTGTGTGAACTATGTTCTGTAATATCACCACACATTTGTTGGTGCCTCTGAAAAACCTAATTGGGTAAGCACTGTGCAATGCGGTGACTTGTGGGCGATGTGCCATAGTTATCAAGGGCCTTACAGATCATGGGGATCCACAAAAGATTGCAAGTATTGGTAAATCCACATTGTACAAATATAGCAGTTAGATCCACTTTATCAGCCATGGCTTTATCTTATACGATCCTAGGAAATGTAATTTGGTCAGGCCCTTAGCACGGTATGGTATACCTTAGTTAATGAAGTGGATATGTTCTCGGGCATTACTTCTTTAACAGAAAATTTGGTAGTAGAACAGTGATGACATGGAAATACAGTCAGCACTCCAAATTTGTTAGGATCAGGAGTGCAGTGTTACTGCGGTCTAGGCCTACCCAGAGATAGCACCCAATATCGTTTTGATATCAAACAGTTAGGCTTCCCCTGCCACCCCGCTCCCTGTGTTTGCGAGGCCACCAGACGAGCATGCAAACAGGCACGGCCAATAATTGCTGGACATTTCATTCTCCACCCAGATAGGCCAGATACAGCCAGTTCGTCGCTTCAGGGACCTCTCTGGCAAACACCTCACTACATATGCGTGATACTAACAAAAGCTACCTGCCCCGAGCAGGCTACTGGACAAAGGTTGTGCCATCCACTGGTAAGTGCTGCGCATTTGCATACTGGCTACACTATTGTTAATTCAGCTCTGATTCCATCATGCAAAGTTGTGACCTTTCCGAGACATTGTCTCACACCCAAAACTCATTGTTTTTCCCCGAGTAAGGCATGGCCCGCAGTCACAATTCACCTTATAAAAACCCCTGATTCCGAGACCTTCCTCAGATCGCTCGTACCGCTCCAGAGTTCCATCCTGCCTTGCTGCCGCTTTGCTTGGCGAGCTCCCCTCAGCTAATCGAGCTGAGTTTCTTCTCCACATCCCCGGCTTCTCTCACAAACTCCAGGACGATGAGACAGGTGTAATATCACCCATTTCCCTCTGAAAATCCCTATCCTTAACTCAGTCTCTGATTCCTTAGTTGTCTGTGTGACTGTGGTGTCTTTAATATTTGTCTGTACTCAATAAAGCATCATTTTTATTACTTTAAACCCATCTGGCGGCTTGACTGACCTGACCTCGTAGACGCTGGGTTGCAAGATCCTGCTAAGTTACCCTGCCTCTCGCTAGCTTAAGTGAGCGCTCCAGCTAATTTTCCCCAAGGTTGTGTTTTATTGTTTGGTTATTTAGGTGTCTCTCCCGGGACCTCCAGAGAACAGAGTAACAGCAGGATCTCCACAAAAGTGGGAAAATTGCAAATATCAAAATGTGTGTGTGTGTGTTCGTGCAGGAAGGGGCCGAGGCATGGTGGGGAGAACAGGCACCGAGAGTCCTAACCAGGTAAGGGAAAGGAAAGGGAAAGTGTGGGTCAGCTTGGTGGCCCTCTATGTCATCCCCCACACCCATCTCCCTCCTTGAGTGAGTGGGGCATTGGGAGAGGCTTTGTGGTGCTGCAAACCATCATTAGCTGGCTAGGCAGCTGGTGGTGGTGAAGGAGGAGGACAAGAGGCAGGATCTTAACAGGCTGCACAGCCTGATCAGAGCTACTGAGAGGAAAGTTTCTCCTGGAAAAAGAACACCTGAAATTGGAATGGGGGCAGGGATTAGGAGAAGCTTGAAATAATCAAATCTGTGAATGTCAAACCTGCAAACGTAGAGGATTGACTGTAATAGGGATAGGTTTCTGCACTACCAAAAAGAAGAGAAATTCAACATATTTCAGCAAATGTTTTATTTGAAAATAACAATTTGCATATGTGAAACAGTCAAGTGAGCCAGGCCTTGCCTAGTTAATTTCTTCCTAAATGCATCCACTGAGTTCTTGACATTTCTATTTTAGTGCACAAAATTCTAGGTCTATAGTTTTTAACATCTGGGGAGAGCTGCTGAGGCAGACTTACCTGCTCTCTCTTTTTCTCTCTGTTTGTTCTTCATGCATGCTCAGTGGGGGATTCTGGAGGCAGCTCCTGTTTACCGTGCAAGTACAGTAGGCCCTCCACATTTGGGACATTAGGGACATAGAACTCCCATGAAAGTTAAAAAACCACAAAAAACTAAGACGGGGGGAGATCTTCCCTCCCCTTCGCCATCTGCCTACCACCCACCCCACACGCAATTGCCCAGGCAGCAGGGAGAAGAGCATGGGGAAAGAGATCTGTCTCCCCTTCACTTTCTCCCCACCCTCCACATGTGCAATCGTGCAGGCAGTGAGGAGAAGAGCATGGGGAGTGGGATCTTTCTCTCTTTCACTCTCTCCCCACTCCTCTGCAAGCAGTGGCAGCAGGGGCAGAAGAGCATGGGCGGGGGGAAATCTCACTCCTCTTCAGTCTTTGCCTGCTGCTGGCACTGGACACCGGCAGCCTTGGGCAGGAGCGGGGAAGGCAAGCAAGCACTGCAAATAATCAAATCCTTGAGTGTCAAACCCGCGAATGTGAGGGGGCAACTGTATATGGAGGCACGCACAGCTATAATAGGATCAGCTAAAGTAGACTCCCATTCTTTCTCAGCTCAAACTTTATTGCATTGCTTACTGCAGGCATGCTGCTGCAATCCAACACTGACAGTCTGTGTTTCTCCAGCTCCTTTCACCATCTTCCTAATGCCAATGCTGCTTTAAAAAAAATCTAGATAGACTGAGGGCAAGGAGGTGGGGAGGACTGGGTAGGTGTTAAAAGACTTTGTAAAAAGGAGCTTCATTGTTAACTGAGTCATGCCTATACAGTGGTTTGAAAGTTGAAGAAAGACTCCAGGAAACCAGAATTTCAGATCTCCACTCTGCCACTGAAATCCACTAGGTGAACATTAGCAATCCGTACAGTCTCAGCCGTCAAGGAAGGCAATGGCATACCTCCCTTGAATAAATCTTGCCAAGAATACCCTAGGATAAGTGCAATAAGTCGAAGTTGACTTAAAAGCACATAACAAACAATAGGTCTTCAGAAATATTTTATTGCCTTCTCCTCACTTGTAGAATGAGAATTCTCTGGCAGAAAATTGTAAGCACCAGACAGCAAATCCCAAGATGCTACAGGAAGTAGCAATGGGAGTTAAAGCGGTATCAAACAACTATAAATGTAAAAGATGGATATATCCCAGGTTGTCCTGATAGTAGCTGTGGTGTAATAGCTGCTTATCATATTGGTACCACAGGAATTTCCCTGTAAAACTACAAAAATATCCATGCCTACTTGGCAGCAGAGCTCTGGCTAAGCAGTTGAAAGAAATGAGGCCCTAGCCCACATGTAATAAATCTTACTTATGCTAACTTAT
The DNA here is from genome assembly GCA_948472985.1 of Iguana delicatissima. Classification (NCBI taxonomy): domain Eukaryota; kingdom Metazoa; phylum Chordata; class Lepidosauria; order Squamata; family Iguanidae; genus Iguana; species Iguana delicatissima. The sequence goes on from CAOKZL010001288.1 coordinate 327,917, forward strand.
GTGCACATGTGGAAATTTTTAAATAATTACTAGAATTTATATTTTACAGAAGGCAAGCAAATTAGACTCTTACTTGTGTAAGGCCAAATACCTTTGCAATAAATTTGCATCCCAATCATCTACCATATCCACATCAGTTCTATTAATGTACCCATTATTCCTGATTAATTTCTTGTCCAGAGAGAAATTGATTTCTCTCCAGTCACCACCACCCATTAGTCATCATATCATTCCATGTCCCTCCACCATATTCAGTTCAATTCAAAATATGGATGGGTGGTGGGAAGCTGGGGAGATTTCTCTTTCTTTCTTTCTTTCTTTCTTTCTTTCTTTCTTTCTTTCTTTCTTTCTTTCTTTCTTTCTTTCGTTCTTTTTTAACTTGCTTAAACTAGAGGCAGGCTGTCAGCTGAGCTGCTGATTCTTTTTATTCACTTTGCATGCTGAGAACTGAAACAGCCAATACATCTGAGAAGGGAAACAGTGTTATTTCCGTTTCCTTTCCAGGGACCTTCCAGAGAATGTGGCTAGCCGCCTCTTCCCTTTGCTTAAGTAAGCACTGATGAATTCTCTGAAATTAGTTTGAAGTGAATATACACACAACTGGAATGTCCTTCTTGTTGTTGTTATGTTTCCACATGTCTTCATATTATTACTCATTGTTTCTTTAAGTGATGTGTTCTCTCTCCCCTCACTCTGGTTTTCAGCTTCCCCACATCAACTTGGTATCCAGCTCCTCTTTACAAATTGCATATTTTATTGGCTTTTTTTCTTCAGTATTTCCTTCATTTAGAAGAGACTGTTGTAATATTCTGATGAGTTTTGTATCCAAGGGGATGTGACAAATTGTCTTTAGCCCTATTCAGTCATCTCCTACCAGGCTGACAGAACACGTGGCAGGAGTGAGGCCATATATGTACTCGTCCTGCTCCAACATCTTCATCCCAACAGGAAGCAGTTGTATGGAGAATTCTAAGTGTATTCAGCTGAATGTACAAAGCAGCTGGCTTCAGACCTTCTTGATCAGCAAGAGAAGATCTCATGTTGGAGCTCTGGGGATTGGAGTGCAACTCGCATGAGCTGAATTGCTTAACAGGGCTTTAATACTACTTCTTAGGCATATACATATGCATACATTTGTTGAATTGGTTTTTGCTCAAACTATTTTGCTTTCTATGTATTTCCTTATATTTCTGTTTCCTCCTCCAATACTAGATAGAAGATCAATGTGCAAAGTGGTAACTATGGTCATTTCCACACTAGCCTGCTATAGTGCTAGTATTCCACTTTCAACATCCTATGGAATCGTGGGGTTTGCAGTTTAGGGAGGGGCCTCAAAAGATGTTGAGAGTGGAATAATAGCACTATAACAGGCTAGTGCAGAAATGGCCTATGTTAGGCTAGTTCTTAAATTGTTGTTGTTGTGTACCTCCCAGTTGTTTCTGACTTATGGCGGCACTAAGGCAAATCTATCAAGGGGTTTTCTGGTGCTGAGAGTGTGTGATGCAGCCAAGGTCACCCAGTGAGTTTCCATGGCTGAGTGGGAAATCAAACCCTGTTTGTCAGGGTCATAATCCAATGCTCAAACCACTACATTGTGCTGGCTCTTTATTTCTTAAAGTTGTACTAGCATATGGACTGTGGCCATTTCCGCACTAGACTGTTATAGTGCTATTATTCTACTTGCAACATCCTATGGAATCCTGGGGTTTGCAGTTTCGGGAGGGGCCCACTGGTCTCTCCCAAAACTGCAAGCCCCAGGATTCCATAGGATGTTGCAAGTGGAATAATAGCGCTATAATAGTCTAGTGCGGAAATGGCCTATGACTCTGGAGACCTGGCTTCAAATATTCCTTCGGCCATGGAAATGCACTCGGTGACCTTCCACATGCAACACCTGTCACCCTCAGAGGAAGGCAAAGGGAAACCCTCTCTGAATAAACCTTGCCAAGAAAAAACTCTAATAGGGTTGCCATAAGTTGGAAACAACTTTAAGGCAATTCTACTCACACACGCCCAAATATATGCTATGTTGCAGGAATAAAGATAACTGGCTTTGTAATGTTCTGTAGCTGGTGTTATCCCAGTCATAGTTGTTACTTTTGTTTTCTGGGCTATCCCTGCGAGGTAGAATGAAGCAAGTGGGTGGTGTCAAGTACCCCATCACAGCCATAGTTTTTGCGCCCTCTCTTATGCAGTAGTTTTTATTCTCTTGAGACAGCAATGGCAATTTATTTGTTAATTGTTACTGTTTTTTATATTCTTCAAAAATGGTTTCCAAGTTACATCAATTAAAATAAATTAATCAGTTAAACTAAATTAATAGCATTTGGAGCCACAGAGAAGAACTGAACGTGTTTCTGGACCATCTGAACAACATCCACCCAAACATCCAATTTACCATGGAAAAAGAAAATGAAGGAAGACGACAATTTCTGGATGTCCTGGTCATGCGCAAACCTAACAAACAATGGGGCCACACAATTTACAGAAAACCTACACACACCGACACATAACTACACAAAAACTCCAACCATCACCCAGGACAAAAAAGGAGCACAATAAAAACTCTGGTAGACCGTGCAAAAAGAATCTGTGAACCCCACCTCCTGAAAGACGAACTGAACCATTTAAACTGGGCTCTATAGGCCAATGGTTACTCTGGTTCAGACATCAGGAGAGCCTCAAGACCTGGAAAAAAACACAGCAGTGAAGGTAAGCAGCCAACCAAAGGGAATGTGTTTTTACCATGCATCAAAGGGGTCACTGATGGCATAGTGAAACTGATGAAGAAACATAACCTCCAAACAATCTATGGACTGACCAAGAAAATTCAACAAATGCTACATTCAGCAAAGGACAAGAGGGATCCTCTAACTTCTGCAGGAGTTTATTGCATACCTTGCAGCTGCGGGCAGGTCTACCTAGGGACTACAAAATGCAGCGTCCAAACACCAATCAAAGAACACAAAAGACACTGCACACTGGTCCACCCAAAAAAATCAGCAGTAGCAGAACATATTATAAACCAACCTGGACACAGAATGTTTTTTGAAAGCACAGAAATTCTGGACCATTCAGATAACTACTATTGTCAGACTACACAGAGAGGCCATTGAAATCCATAAACACCTGGATGATTTCAACAAGAAAGAAGAAACTTGGAAAGTAAACAAGATTTGTCTACCAGTACTGAAGAACACTAAAATCAAGACTCAAAAACATGCCAATGAACACCACCCAGACTCTGGAGGTCCCTCTACATGGAACAATACAATGGGTTGCTAATGTACTTAATGCACTGTTATGCATATCCCCTGACTAACAATACATCTTGGGGGATATCCCATTGAACAATAGACCATCACACAGGCCAACTGTAGCATATGCAAATTGCTCCCTCCCACCCAGGGTCTACACAAGTATAAATACTCTGCCTCACTTCCATGCCACCAGATCCTCTGAAGATGCCAGCCACAGATACAGGCGAAACATCAGGAGAAAATACTAATAGAACACGGCCTTAAAGCCCGGAAAACCCGCAACAACCTATAAATTAATACACTCACAGCAATATAAAATGTAAGTCATCAAGCTCTTTCCCACATGTCAACTGCTGGTGGATGACGCTGTGGAATCTGGATCAAGCACTGAAGTGTCTTTACCTTCATTCCTTCCTTCCTTCTTCTGTCTCTCCTGGAAACCTTTCCACACAGGAGCCATTGGTATTGTTTGTGGAGAGAACAGTACAACTGGAGTAGACCCTAATGTCATCTTTGCCTACCTCCCTCTCTGCCTGCCTCACTTGACAGTTGCCTTGCTTCTCACCAGGCTGACGTCTTTCAGTGTGTCTCAGAGAAACTCTCAGACTAGATGAACAACCAGAAAGGCAGCCAGCCCAGGCCATATACTCCAGTGGTCACGTATCCCTCTGTTCATGTGATGCACGCTGGCACCATCTCTCATTTCAGTAAGCAAGAGAGTGGTGTATGAATGGTAGAGAGCTGTTACTGCCAAACAGTCAAGCCTCCTTAAACTAGATCTGGTACCTTGCATTGGGCTGTAATCTCCTTCATTGTCAGTGATGGAATAAGAGCCAATTGCCCATCCCCTTTTTAATATGAATTCACTCTTCACCTATTAATTGATGCCTAAGGGGCCTTCACATTACACAGTTATAGCAGTACGGTTCCACTTTAACAGTCATGGTTCTGTCCTATGGCATCCTAGGACTGGCAGTTTAGGAAGGTGCATTTAGAATTCTCAGCAAGAGAGCTCTTCTAGTGCCTCTGACCAAACAACAGATACCAGGATGCCATAGGATCTAGTTATGGTATCTAAAATGGTATTGTAGCACTATAATTGTGTGTTGTGAAAGGGTCCTTTTTCTAAAGCCATCAGCTTATTCCTGAAAAAACATGGTCCATGTTCTGTTAAAAGAGAATAGAACAAGCAGGGTGCAGCACCACCAGAATAACCTCTTTATGCTATTACTATTGGTAATATGTGGAAATAGCATAATTGCATTGGCATAACATTTTTTGTCCCACTAGCCCTTAGTACAATCTAAAATCTGTTGGTCCAGCTTGATCTCACCCAAATAAGCAGGTCAGTCTTAAACACTGTTAACATGCACATCCAATCATGTCCCTATAAAAAGAACTCTTTTTCCAGAGCAGATTTAAAAAATCAAAACACACATCTATTACAAAGAAAAAATTCTTGAAATTCAAAGGCTTGCTAGTATTTTACACTACACCAGTTTGTCCTAATAAGGCTATTATTCCACAGTCATTCTTACTTTTTTTCTAATGGATCAGAATGGCTACCTACAATTTTTGTAGATACTAGAAGAGTTTCAGCTTCATTGTAGCTAATGAATAAACAAGATCTCAACAACAAAATGAGATATGTTATAGGAAATACATATTGCTTACCTCTGTTCCTGGCAGTGGAAATACATCAATCACTCTCATGGCGCAGTTGGCTTTCAGAAAGTATGGTGACTTTATCTCACTCTTGCACCTTGCAGATCTGAAACACCACATTGCATAAAGTCTGAACAGCCAGCAGCTACAGTGAAGATGAAATGAAGCACAAACTCTTTTGTGGTACCTAAGCATATACACAGTTCGACATTTCCAAGTCAATTGAAATCAGTGCATCAACATACACATATTTCATTCAGCAAAAGATCAACAAATTTGATTTCACATCAATGTTATTGTTTTTTGTATGTTACCATCCAGTGAAGAAATTACATTTTAAGTAGATATTTGATCGGTATTTTGGGGCAATAATGGGCATTATGAATATAACTGGCCTGGTTTAATGCTTACAAAACTGACTTTTCCTGAAGTAATAATTGTAATTCAACCAATTACAATTACAAATAGTTAAATACAATTTTTAAAACAACTGTGAAATAATAAAAACCAAAGCAGAGTAGCATTAAAACTAAGAGCTGTATGGAGCACTCAGTAAAAATGGAAAGCACCGAAAGGCTGAATGAGTGAAAACTATTCCAATCTGACAGACATAATATAAAAATTGGCCCCCAAAAATAGGAAACATACGACATAGGAAACATATGAATTTTTCTGGAGACGGCTGGATTGAATACCTACGGCATCACGACACTGAAACATTGCCATCTCTTCTCAGGCCATTTCCTCACTACACTCTTATAGTGCAATTATTCCACTTTCAACATCCTATGGAATCCTGGGGTTTGCAGTTTAGGGAGGGGCCGGCTGGCAAGCTTGATCCTGCACTTTGCTAGATCCAGAAATGGACAGAAAATCAGGACTATTGATAAAAATAGCTGTGATGTGTCCCATAATGCCTTCTTCCAGCTAGGAACCCAACTACTGCATTTTGTCCTAGATATAGTTTCTAAACTATCGTTAAGGGTAGCCCTGTGTATAGCAAGTGTCATAGAATCTTTGAACTAGGAGGGATCAAAAAAGCCATCTAGTCTAACCCTCTGCCATGCAGGAATCTACAACTAAAGCATTTCTGAAAGATGCTCATTCAATTTCTGTTTAAAGGCCTCCAATGACAGAGTCCACCATCCTCTGAGACTATTCCATTATTAAACACTTCTTACAGTAAATACATTCTTCCTAATGTTCAGGTAGAATCTCTTTTCTTATAATTTGAATCCACTGGTTCATGTTTTAGTTTCTGGAGCACCAAAAATCAAGCATGTTACATCCATTCAGATATTTAAAGATAGATGTGTAGCTTCTCAGTCTTCTCTTCACCAAGCTAACCATGCCCAACTCCATAAGTTTTTCTTCATAAAATTTGACTTCCAGACCTTAGATGATCTTGATTGCACTTCTCTGGATATGCTCTAGCTTGTCATTCACCTTGTTGAACTGTGGAGCCCAGAAATGGTCAGGAAGAGGAGTACAGCCCAGGATATATAAAAAGATAGCAAAGGAATATCTAGCCAGGCTAAATGAATTCAGATCTCCACAGTCAGCTGAGCTACATCCATGAGTACTAAAGGAGGATCTATACTATAATTACATCAGCAATGGGAAAAGTTAATTTTAGGACTACATCTTCTAGAATGCTGACTGGAAGTTCTGGGGGTTGTAGTTCCAAAAGTAACGTTTCCAACCTTGATTCATATATGACATGCAGGCATGTCTGAATAGGAATTGTTTAACTATAGTGATTCATGAGCAACAGTACGCTTTATGTAGACCTGTCCTTGAGGTCCAGAAATCTCAACTACCACACAATTGAGGATCAAGCTATATGACATCAGTTCTGAAGAAGCTAAACCAACTTCCTGTTTGTTTCTGAGCCTGGTTTAAGGTGTGTTACTTACCTGTAAAGTCCTAAACAGCTTGAAACTCAAATATCTAAGGGATCTAAAGGGGATTTGCCTTTGCTCATAGCTCTAGAAGAAATTAGAAGACCAGGCCTGGTGAATCAAGGATCCAACTTTATTAAAGAAAAGAAATGCATTTCTCTTGGCTACCCTGACAGACCAGAATTTGACGAGAATGGAAGCCTTAGCCAAGTCAATACTATAAAGTGCACATGCTGAGGAGATTCCATCAAGCTAACACATTTGATAGGAGTTTTGACTATAGCCTCAACATCAGTTGGCCATGTAGAACCTCCTGAGATAAGCAACCCTTCCCAAGTCTCTGGTACATAACTCATTCCCCAATCCCTTGGTCTCCTAGGGAACATGATACACCATGTAACATTTACATTGTCAGCTTGTTCTTCTGGAGGAATACCAAGGCAATACTTAGTCCATGTGAAACCATGTTAGTGTCTCCTTTAGGAGCACTTCCTTCCATATCAACCTACCCATGTCTTAAGATCATCAGACCTTTCTGTCTGTGTCTTCTATAAGTGAAGTGCAATGATCATCTACATAAGAAAGGGCCTTTTCTGGTGTTCTAATATATGCTGATGTATAGATTTTAAACAATAAGAATTGAAAACAATGCAACAGCTACCAAACAGATATTTTCAAAAGTAAAAGAAGAAATTCAGGATTATAATTATCATAAACAGGATACACAAATATGCCTTCAGGGATGCATATAGTCCACAAAATGTGGCAATGGCAACAGGAACTAAAATATTTTCAAATTTGCAAAAGAAAGTGTTACACACTGTATGTTGTTCTGTCTGCCCCATTTCAAAAAAGGTACCAGCACTTCCTGCTACATAGCAATGGCTGTCGTTAGATAGAGCATGGTGAGCGTGTATGCCTCACTCCGAACTAAAGCGAGGAAGAGTCCTTTATTCCTCAGTCCACAGAGTACCAGTGCCTAATACTCAGATTAAAACTCTACTGATTGTACAAAGCTGATCAACTGGCTACTCATATCAGGCAACAAATTGAGCACATGATTTATTAATGGCTGCATCCTTCTTCTAAAGAAAGCACAATCTACTTGTGTATCTAAAAAAACCAATGCCATTCTCAACATCCTGCTTGCTTTATTTAGTCCTTTTCTATTTTTATTTCTTCTGTCTTCACACATACATATCCTTCTGTGTTTTGTACTGTGGTGATAACGAATTTTAAAAGCAAGGAGATTCTGTGTTGGTATTACTAGTAACTGAGTTTATCAATGGTTCTACCAAATTGTTTTGATTTATTCTGCTGTGGAACTTAAAACTGCACAAGAGAAGGCCCACATCAGAATGCTACTTTTGAGATTGAGATTTTGAGTATAAACTAAGCTTGGAAAGTTACTTTTGAAAACTAATTAGTTGTTCTTAATAGTTGGCCCAATAGTTAGTTTGCATCATAGCTTGTTGTTATTAATTGCTATCTAGTTAGCTTCTCTCCCTACGAATGAGAGATCTTCAAGACAGCTCTGCTAAGATCTTGCAAACTCAGGGCTGTGGCTTCCTTTATTAAGTCTATCCTCTAATACAGTCTTTCTCTTTTCTTCTGCCTTCCAATTTACTAAGCATTATTGTCTTCTCTAATGAGTCATGTCATGATATGTCCAAAGTAAGATAGCTTCAGTTAGTTGGTTTGGCTTTTAGGGAGAGTTTGGACTTGCTTTGCTCTTGGACCCATTTGTTTGTCTTTTTGGCAGTCTATCCATAGAACTCTCCTCCGGCACCACATTTCAGATTAGTTTACCTTATCCCAGTTGGCTTTCTTCACTGTCCAGCCTTCACACTCATACATATAAATTAGAAATAAAATGGCATGAACAATCCTCACTTCGGTGTTGAATGATATATCTTCACTGTTAAAGATCTTACCTAGTTCCTTCATAACTACCCATCCAAGTCTTAAGTCTTTTTCTAATTTCTTGACTACAGTCTCTGTTTTGATTAATGTCTGAGCCAACGGATAGAAAATCTTTTAAGTATTTCAGCATCTTCATTACCTACTTTAAAGTTGTTTAAATTATCTATTATTTTGTTCTTCATATTCTGCTGTAACCCTGCTTTTGCATTTGCTTCCTTTACTTTTATCAATAGTGTTTTGCTATTTTCCACAAATAATATGTCATCTTAGATTGTTCATTTTCCTTTCCCCAGTTTTCATCCCTGCTTTCTCTGAGTCTAATCCTGCTTTCCCTATGAAATGTTCTGCATGTAAATTGAACTGATAGACTTATAAAATGAAGCCTTGATTGATCCCCTTGCCAATGGGACACCATTCTATTTCTCCATATTGTGCACTGAGACTGGCCTCTTGTCCAGAGCATACGTTATCCGTCAGAACAATCAAATGCTATGGTACACTGATTTCTTTTAAAGTACTCCATAATTTTTTAAAAATGATATACAGAAACATGAAAAAAATATAATCTAGAAATCACTGGTTGCTTTTCTTCTGAAATTCTTTGGTGGCTTCATTAATCATGTTTACAATAGGATCCCTACTGTCTCTTCCTTTTACTGTCATAGCTACCATTGTTAAAATGATTGAAAGTACTGATTTTAGTTCCTCTTCTGAAAAATCAGAAAGTAAACCATTTAAAAATGGTAAACAGTAGCTACAATTTTAAAATAGTTAACTTTCCCATTTTTCACAAGAAAGTAAAGCGAGTAGTTTTAGTCACTTAAAAAAAATTCTGAATGATACAAGCTGCCAGTCTGCGCTCCATAGGACAGCCTTCTTCAGCCCTTCTTCTCACCACCTAAGCACCCAGAACAGAGCATTGACTTGCAGTAGAAGGCACAGTATGAGCGACCACTTGAACCATGTGATATTTTTCCATTACCGTTTTGTGAAACAGCACTTCCATAATAAGAAATGTTATAAAAAATGAGTTTATTCTGCACCAAAGGGGAGGAGTGGTTCACTGTATGTCAAGAGTGGTGTTTTATACTCCGATTCAGAAACTCTGCACTCATTTACCTCATACTACTGCAGAGAATAGCAGTTGCTGCATCCACAACAGCAAGTCCCTGGCCACTCCCATTCCCCTCCCTCACCCTGCCCTGCCATCGCTGATTGGTCTGTTGTTGTTTTTTTAAAAAAACATATTTTAAACACATTTCTGTGTTGCTACATTTGTGCATAGGTATGTATGTTGGTCGATACGTGGAAAAAACACGTCTTAATGGTCCATTACCAGATCCACTCTCTTCCTGCTGTCTGTTTAATGCATAAACACAGTAATGACAGCATGGGTGGAGAGAGATAGGGACAGAAATGACAGAAGGGACAGCCTGGGAATGCCCAAAGCCAGCCACTTCTGCACTGTGAATCGATGTTACACTTCTACAAGTAGGTGAAAAATGAAGCAGAACTGGTTGGGAAGATTTACATCAGAGTTTTTCCAGTTTTCAGATACAGTGGTTTCTCATCACAGTGAACTGTGCCAGGAGCTGGAAACGTGCAGAACCACGAGGAAAACTACGACGCTAAAATGCTACAATGTGCAGAAGGGAGGGTAAGAATTCGAGGCGACTACGAAGTATCAACCTCATGCAGAAATGGGTAAAAGACTTTACGCTAAACCTTGTTAAATTTTGTAAGGCAATGCAATTATACTTTCATTACTGTTAAAAGGAATTAAAAATAACTATTTTAATTAAGAGTCAGTGTGATGGGGTGGTTTGAGCATTGAACTATGGCCCTGGAGACAAGAATTCGATTTTCTGCTCAGCCATGGAAATCCACTAGGTGACCTTGGCCATGTCATACACTCTCAGCCCCAGAAAAACCCATGATAGGTTCACTTTAGGGTAGTCATAAGTTGGAAACAACTTGAAGGCACAACAACAAAGTTATTTTAAATAAAGTCAGTTCCATGCTCTGGGAAGGACACAACCTGCATATGCTGCTTGCTCTCCTATCTGGGACTGGACAAAAATGATTTTGTTATACTAACAGATGAGTCACAAATGCAGGTATCTTATTTGGCTTCTTGAGATTTCAGAATGTGAAATCTATATTCTTGACCTGATGATTGTTTAAATGCGAGTGAATCTAATTATATTTGTGGAGCTTTGGCTCATCCAAATATGCATGTTGGTTCTTGATGTTTCACAATTAGCAAGCTGAAACACATGCACACTTAAAACAGGACATCTTGTCCTTTCCCCACACAGCTGAAACAGAGACTAAGGCCATTTCTGCACTAAACTGTTAGAGTGCTATTATTCCACTTTCAACATCCTATGGAATCCTAGGGTTTGCAATTTAGGGAGGGGCCTTTGGAATTCTCAGCCAGAGAGCTCTTTGGCCTCAGTAAACTACAAACCCCAGGCTTCCACAGGATATTGAAAGCAGCAATGTAGACTCGAATCGATAGACTTGGACTCAAGTCGGACTTAAGTTGCTTCAGTGACTTGACTCAGACTTGACTATAAATGATACACTGACTCGATTTGAGTTGATTTGACTTGAGACTTGTATATTTTTAATGACTGACTTGCTGCCTTTGGTTCAGTAATATAACATATTCATCCAGAAATCTTATGACTTTGAATAACACCTCCATCTCTTTTTGCCTACTGGTCACATGGCAATCTGTCTCAGGCCCAAAGTGTGGGTGCATTTCTCAGAGGGGAACAGCAAATGGGTTGGGCAAAGGACTTGAGGCAGGCTTGAAGTCTCCTCAGCAGTCTGTCCCTGCTGCTTATTTGGATGAGCCTTCTAAAGCTTTTCCTAAGAGCAGAAGGCAAGACTTGCCCTCAGAGTACAGGGTGCATTTCTCAGAGGGGAACAGCAAATGTGTTAGGCAACGGGCTTGAGGAGAAAGGATCCTTCTTTGTAAAGCTTTTGAAGCTTCAGTAATGGGGAGTAGAAGGATCGTATTCCCCACTTTCGAAGCTGCAGTTGGCAAAATCACAAATGTGGAGGCCCAACTCTGCTTAAATTGTTAAAACTGACTTTATTTGGCTCTGACCAATAATTCTGGAAGTTTGGATGGGGTATAAAGTTGACTTCCAGACTTGAGACTTGACTTGAAAGTATCTTCAAGGACTTGAGACTTGACTTGAGACCTGAAGGTAGAGACTTGACTTGAGACTTGGAGTAAAAGACTTAAATACATCACTGGTTGAAAGTGGAATAATAGTACTATAACAGTGTAGTGCAGAAATGGCTTAAAACACACAGAGATGGAAGGAGATTTCCAGCCAGGAAGAGTACCTGTTAAATGTTACTTAAGACCACCTGGGTACCAGCATGTGGAGTGACTAACTAGGCAATTATTCTACATCTTATTAAACAAAGTTAAACTATTGGTAATTTTGTTAAACTGATCCTAGACAGCTTCATTAACCAAAAAGGAACACAAAACTAACACCCACAGTAGTCCATAGCGAAGTCACTGGAAGACCTAGGACCTAAAAGAGCGATTTTAAAGGGGCACCGAAGGGCATGGCAAAAGTGACAGACTCATTACCACCCATTGCCATTGGCCAGGCTTTCTAAAGCTGATGGGATTTGGAGTCCATCACCATCTGGAGGACAAGCTCCCAGTATGGGGAAAGTCCCAGATGAAATTCATAAAGAGGGCAAGGGGGTGGTTAGATAGGGAGGAATGAATGAATAGCAACTGTGGGGCCAGCCTGGGAAGGGATCTGTTACACCCAGACCTATCTGTGTTCAGCTGCAAGCAATGTTTGTAAAAATCTGTTAATTTCCTTTCATAAATGTTAAGTCTGTTCCTTTCTAGAATAAAAATGTCTTCCATACTTTACAGAACACTCTTGCGTACTAAAATGAAACTGAAAAAAAATACTGAATGTTTACATTCCTTCTTCCTTATCTAGCCACCGCGTCTCTCGCTTTATTAGTTTCACCTGGGACTTTCCAGATCCCGAGGGGCTTGTTGTCCTCCAGATGCGGATGGACTCCAAATCCCATCAGCCCTCAAAAGCCTGGCCAATGGCAATAGGTGGTAACCTAAATTATAATACTAAAAATAGATTAATAAAATATCTAACCTTTGGAAAAATACATTACAGCTCTAGTCATTGCATTTTATTTGAACCAATAATAGTACCAACGGTAAATTTAACAATTAAAGGCCATTTCCGCACTAGACTATTTTAGCGTTATTGTCCCACTTTCAGCATCCTCAGGGAACCCCAGGGCTTGCTAGTGTGGAGATGGCCAAAGCCGAGGAAACTAATTCCGACCGAGAGATGCAAAGAAACGCGGACAGCCACACGTCTACCCGCACCTCTCGCCACGGAAAAAGTATCGCGAGAGCTCCCGAGAAGTTACAAATCTGCGCGGGCGAGGGCGAGCGCTTCCGTCCAGCGCCAAGTTTCCGAGCGCTGCCTACGTGATGACGTTGGCGCCTAGGGGCGGGGCGGGGGTCGTCCGTTACTCGGGTCATTCCGGCGGGGCGGGAGGCATGGCGAAGGCGGTGGCCTACTTCTACGACCCCGACGTAGGCAACTTTCACTACGGTGCGTGCGCGACGAGGAATCGGGAGAAGGGTGGTTTGGGGAGCGGGAGGGAACGAGGGGGGCCAAAGGACACTGTAGCTGCTGCCGCCCGTACGTGGGGACTCCCGGAAAGGAGCTCCCGTCGGTGGCTCGTCGTCACCAGGAAAACAAAACAAAACCAGACGCCTCGCTTTTGCCGTTGGGGTGGCGGCTGTCAGCGCGGGAGCTTGCCCGAAGAGTTTTCATTGTCGGGGTTTCCGTTCTTCTCCCGCTGCTGGAAAGAGAAGGCGGCGAGGGCTGGGCGCGCTCGGCGGGATTCAGGCGGATGCGGAAGTTCATGTCCAGATATTGCCGCTGCATGCACTTGAATTGCGGCTGCCGTCACCCCGTTGTGAATTTAGAGAGTCAGGGGGCGGCGGGGTTTTGTGCGGCGGGGTTTAAGGCAACCGGGGGGATTTTTCTGCTGGCACTGTGGTCATTTCCGCACTAGCCAGTTATAGCGCGATGATTCCACTGTCAACATCCTATGGAATCCTGGGGTTCGCAGTTTAGGGAGGGGCCGTCCCTCCCTAAACTGCAAACCCCAGGATTCCATAGGATGTTGACAGTGGAATCATCGCGCTATAACTGGCTAGTGCGGAAATGGCCTGTGTCTATCAGAGTGGGCAAGTGCTATTGATGCCAGGAGAGCTGCGAGGTGTTTTTCAGGCAGAACTGCCTGTTGTGAGAACAGAGTCTAACTCTTTCTCTTCAGTGAACTGTTGGAGAGAATGAGTAAGTTGGCATGGTTTTTATGAGCTCAGCTTTATGTCTGACTATTCTGTGTCATTTTATTGTGTACTGTTTAACTGTACCTGTAAATGTCTTTTCAAGTGTTCTGAGGGCTTGACATCATTTGGGATCTCCTTTTTAAATAAATTTTCTACTTATGGTCAAAAGCAATCTCAGTTATAATGTTCCAATAGAACAAAAAGAACAAAAGCAGGCAAATAAAAACACAGAGGAAAAACAACCACCTTAGTTGTAAGTTTCTATAGAAGAAGCTGACCAAATGTCCAAACAGAAATCCAACTGCAAATTACAATAATTAGAAATTGCTATACATCGTTCTTTCAAATGTTGCAAAGTTTGTTAGATCTTCTATTCATTGGATCCCAGGTGGGGAAAAATTATCTTTCCAGTAATGAAGTATTACTTTTATCAGTTAAAAAAACAAAAAGGCAAAACAATCCACTACTGTTGGCCATCTGTTGATTTACAAGAAACTGAGAACTAATCCAAAGAGCATGCATGTCCCTGGATATCAAAGAACTTTCCCAAACCAAATTTATTTGTGTGATTACTTCCTCCCAAAATGCAGCTACTGTGTGACAACCCCAAAACAATCATTAGCGAAGCATTAGCCATATTAATCACCAAAAGTAATACTGATTTAGAAAGTATTTTCTTCAGTAGACATTGTGATGACCAGTCTACTCAAAGACCAGTTTCTGCTGTAGACAGAGATCTATAGCCTTACTCGTTATAGAAATTAAAATAGCCATTGGTTATTTAGAATGAGATATTCCAATTCTCTATCCCATTCTTACTGTTAATTTGCATGTCATATTTATTTACAGATAACAGAAATTTTCACACACGGACATAGATATATGTGTTTGTGTGTATATGTATATATATTTGTGTGTGTACATATATATATAAAATTCTGGTTTGGATACTTGATTAGCCTCAGTTAATGCAGCCCTTCCACTTTTGCAAGGGCTTGGGGCACAGAACCCTTGAAAAAGTGGGGGAAAACTTGCAAATAACGCCCCCTGTGCTTCCTCTACCATTCCCTTCTGTGGCTACTCTTTCCCATTCCCTTGCCTTTTGCCCTGGCACACGAGCCTGCCTTCTCTGTGCTAGGCAAAAGGCAAGGGAATGGGAGAAGGAGCTTTGAAGGGGAAAAGGAAAGCATATGCATTCCTCCTCCCATTCCCTTGCCTTTCACCTGGGTGTGCTTGCCTTCCTTCACTCCAGAGGCAAAAGGCAAGAGAATGGAGTGGGGGCTGAGGCGCATGCATGCCTCACAAATAATCAAACTTGTGAAGCTCAAACCCCATGAATGTGAAGGGAGGACAGTAATATTATAGGAACCTCAGATGCGCTTAAAGCTGCAGGGCTGAGTGTTCATTGTAACATACCTTTCAGTTGTAGATATTGCTATTTAGTTCATAGAGGTAGTTTAATCTGTTCCTGTAAAATCAAAAATTCATCATCAACGCTATCTAATTTAAGGTATCAATCCCTTTGTCAACCTATACCTTCGATAAAAATGGTTCCTTACCAGTTTTCAAATCTGGATTCCCATATAAAATCAATTTGGTATGTGTATATGCAATTAGTGAAACAGTATTTGCCATACAGTTCTAACTGCTGAAAATGTTGGCAAAATGCTGCCCTTTTTAATAAAATGACAACCAAGTACTGTCAATTTGAATAGATGTGCCAGAAATGAAGATTCTAGGTCTGGCCATGGTAGTGTACTTTAAGTGGAAATGTCCAAAAATTAATACCAGTTAACAGAGATGTCTAATATGTAAGAAAATCTGAAAAGCCAAACTGGACCTCTTTGATGGAATTTGCCTCCATTCATTGAAATTATAGGGGGAGATGAGCCATCCCATCCCCTAAACAATGCATTTCATTTTTTTGAAATTCTAGAAAGGTGTAGAATAGAGAAATTCCACAAATAACATAAACAATTCTAGGTGTAATAATATTTTAATAGTGTTTACCTTATCTCACAGATTCATCTGTAAGCCCACTCATTTCAATTTGGAACCTTGTTAATCAAGAAACTGCCTTCGCCTCATGTGGCGCTTGAGATCATCTAAGAGATGCCCTTCTGGCAGAGCCACATACTTCTGTGATATGCTGCTCAGGTCACTTGGCGCAAGGCACTTGGCCCAGTGGCTACTGGTATGGAGAGTCAGAATGGTGTAGCAGTTTGAGCATTGGACTAGGACTCTGTAAACCAGGGTTTGAGTGCCCATTTGGTCATGGACACCCACTGGGCAAGCCTGGGCAGATTGCGCTCTGTCAGCCTCAGAGGAAGGCAAAGGCAAACCCCCTCTGTACAAATCTTGCTAAGGAAATCCTGTGATAGGTTCATCTTAGGGTAGCCATAAATCAGAAACAACTTGAAGGTATACAACAATTATACTGGAATCACTTGGAGCAGGGCATTTAGTGCAGTGGTACCTGCTATATGTAAAACAGTCTTCTCTTTGATAAGATTATTGTTATTACTACTGCAAACTTTATGAAGATCCTACCTTTCCCTTCCAGAATTGGAACTTAAGGTGGCTTACAGTATTAAAACAAATACAAATAAGACAAAGTATCATTGTTAAAAGAAATTAAAAACATCTTAAAGCCTGTGTAGAAAAGATAAATGATCTTTTAAGATAGTGTGGCATGCTACTAAAGCCCTTTCTTTTAAAAATCTTGTTTTTAATAATTTTGCAATCTCAGAAACTACATGCACTAACTATTATTAGGAGCTTATTGAAGAGTTTCTGTTTGTAAGCCTCCATTTGCAATCTATTTGATATATAATGTACATTTCTTGACTCCTTTATGCTATGTATTCAATAACTATTGTGCAATGTTCTTAAATTATCAAATGTAAGATTTCATAGAATCATAGAATCAGAAATGTAGAGTTGGAAGAGACCACACGGGCCATCCAGTCCAACCCCCTGCTATGCAGGAACACCCTCAAAGCACTCCCAACAGATGGCCATCCAGCCTCTGCTTAAAAACCTCCAAAGAAGGAGACTCCACCACACTCCATTGAGGCAGCATATTCCACTGCCGGACAGCCCTGACTGTCAGGAAGTTCTTCCTGAGGTTCAGGTGGAATCTCCTTTCCTGCAGCTTGAATCCATTGCTCCTTGTCCTGGTCTCTGGAGCAGCAGAAAACAAGCCCTCTCCTTCCTCTACATGGCATTCCTTCAAATATTTAAACATGGCTATCATGTCCCCTCTTAACCTTCTCTTCTGCAGACTAAACATCCCCAGCTCTCTAAGTCTATCCTCATAGGGCATGGCTTCCAGGCCCCTCACCATTTTGGTCGCCCTCCTCTGGACTTGCTCCAGCTTGACTGTGTCCTTCTTGAATTGGGGTGCCCAGAACTGGACACAGTATTCAAGATGAGGTCTAACCAAAGCAGAGTGGTACCAGTACCTCCCTCGATCTATTCTATAAATACTTGTAAATAGAATAAATAATATGCATAATTAATTAAGAGAAATTACAGAGTTCTGAATTAACATAATTAATAGAATACTATGAGAGGAGGTGGTGGGGATGGGACCAGTTGGTTAAATGGCATTAAGCACTGTTAAAACAAATTTGTGGAGGAAGACAACCATTTTTAGCAATGGAAATATTTAAGTCACATCACTGGTGTTGTATATGCATATATCTCTATCTTTTCCTCACACAACGCCTGGTGGGTACTGTACTGTTTATCTTTGTATGGGATGTTTGCCTTGTGAACCTATGTTTTCAGCTGGATCCCATTCAGTTGACTTGTATTTTTGGTGTGCGGATGTTAATTATGTTCTGTATGCTCTTTCCTTCTTTTCATGTTAGGAGCAGGACATCCTATGAAGCCCCATCGTTTGGCTCTGACTCACAGTCTCGTGCTGCACTATGGACTCTATAAGAAAATGATTGTAAGTATTGCGTTTGCAGGGTTCAGCCCAATTCTGGTTTTAGGGCATTAATATTCTTTTAAAAGTTCTGTTACCGGTGTTTTGCAGGTATATTCCAAAGACTGCATATAGTATAGAAAGAATAGTCTTCAGTCATGGTATTGTTTCATCACCACACAAAACAGAGAGCAACTGAGGGCAGAGATCCCCACTTTTGATTGGCCTTTGTTGCCAAGGGAAAAATTGTGGTTTACTACCCTCGTTTGTGCCAGTTTAATTCAAGGCAGCTCTAATTTCAACTCTCTTTCTCACATGAAAGGGGGGTAGATCATCATGTTAAAGGAACTTGCGTTGGTGAATGAAGGTATAGGAGTTTAGGAATAGGTGCATCATTTATGGACCAGCATATTCGGGAAATATTAACCCTAAAATTGACAGCCATCTTTGTGTGGAACCTTTGGGAGAAATGATTTGAGGGTTTGGAGTACATTTTCATCAGCTCCATTTCTCTTTTTCATTTAATGTCATGGAACCTTTTGTGGTTTGAATGAGCAGATAGAGGTAGTAATGGATTCATTGGTGGCATACGAGGTGGATTTTAATTGGGGCAAGACAGGTATGTTCTTTATCTGAATACAGACTGACTGTCGGATAAGGATTCTACCTGTTCTGATGGGGATGTACTCCCCCTGAGGGGAAGGAAAGATTGGCAGTGATGGGTTGCTCTTCGATTCAGCTTCACATATTGATGACTAATTGGCAAAAGTAGCCAGGAGTGACTGTTTGGATTAGGCTAGTGTGCTAGTTGCACCCATTACTGAGGAGGTCAGTAACATGTTTTGGTTAACATCAAGATTGAATTATTCTCCTTCACAGCCCAGTTAGTACTGGAATGGGCCCCTATTGGTGCCAAATTAAAATTTAGCTCTTTGTCCAAGCTTCTGGGCTTAGTGACTATTGTGGATTGTGAATTTCTGCTCATTATTTTTATCCTCTTGAAGTGTTTAATTGTTTTATAATTGTTTACTTTGTTTTATTGTTTGTACCCTGTTATGAATCTTTAGATGTAGGGTGAGGTGTGCATATTTTAATAAATAGATTGCTGCAGTGAGGTTTGCAGGCAGCTCTCTTTTGGTTCAGAATGCAACATTTAAGGTGCTAGTTAGTTCATTTCCACTGGGACATATTGCTTCACCCTTCAGCATCTACACTGGTTGCCAGTTTGCTTCCAGGCACAATTTAATGTTTGAAAGGGTGTTGATTACCTTAGGTGTTTTAAGTGGCTTGAGTCCAGGATAACTAAGGAATAACTTCCTCTTATGCCAACATCTTTGGTCCATAGGACTAGAAAGAACAGCTAATGTCTGTACCCCACCTAGGGCAGAAGCACAATTGATAGCAATGAAAGATGGTTCTGACTTAGCAGTTTTGTCAGTGCTATGGAGTATCTTGCCCTATGAAGTGCATGTGCACCCCTTGTCTTTTGCGGCCAGAATAAGACATTTGTATTTCAGAAGGCTTAAGTACTAATGTTTTAGATTCTTTTACATGTGTCTTCTGCATTTATCTTCATTTGTTCATTTTTTTCCCCGTATTTTTGTTCAATGTAATATTTTATATATTATAGTTTGAAATTGTTTTAAGTCATTCTGTGTGGTTCAAGGTATGAGGCAGATGGGAAAGAAATCTCTGTCTAGATATGGTTGAGGGGAATGGAAAGGAGCAAGGTGAGAGGAGAATGAAATGTAGAAGGAACAGATAGCCACTGTTAAATGAAAGCAAAATATTCACAGTGGTCATTAAGAAGATAGCTGTGACTCTGCCAGCTTCCTCCGTGGAGGGGAGCACAGTGTAGATCTCCGGCTCCATTGTCTGCCAGTCAATCACCAAGGAGGATTCTAGGTCCACAATTCTTTGATTTCCAAGGAACACTTTCTTCCCACTAGTCCCACAGTTCCTTGGTTGCAAGGAAGCTCTTCTTTTCCATTGGATGTTCCTTCACAAAGTAGGAATATCTCTCTATTCTGGCTGTCTCCCTGGGACACATCCCTGGTAGGCAGAACTGAAACCTGATGCATACAGTGAATCATGAAGCCCACCTGTGGATATATAGCCTCCATATTCAGGCCTGAAAGAGTCTTGAGCCCTGAATGGAGCAGGCCCAAGCTGTCTTAAGTGGCAACAGGATAAATTCCTTGGAGGAGTCCACACTGGATTGGGCCCCATAGTCATGGGTCATTGGGATTAGAGGGAAGTTTGTAAGTTTTGGATAGGTTCAGGCCCTTTAAAACTATCCATCTGGCTGAGGTAGAAGAGCTATTGCTCCAGCAGTTTCACAGGCTGGGCCAGTTCTCTGTCTTGCTGGTCTGCAGAGTTTTCCTAACCAAGTCTGGCAGACCATTATTGATGGTGGTGGGGGTGGAGTCTTTGGAGCTGCCCTTGAGAGGGAGAGAGCTAGGGCTCTGGATAGTATAAACCTGATGAAGTCCTCCTACTTGGCTTCCTCTCATTCCGTTTGGAAGGAGCTTCTGCCTGCTTGGCTGCTGGCAGGCTGCATCTTAGCTTTCTGCCCCTGCCCCCCTCTCCTAAGTCCTCCAAGGCCATGATAAATCTGAAGCACTCTATACACTCTTGACAACCTCCTCATTTTTCCCCATCCCTGACTAAAGTGCTGACTCTTGCTTTGTATTGTCCCACACTCCTACGTGCTGATTTTCTGATGTCTTCTTGTTGCTGGGTGCCTGGTTGCCTCACGGCTGCTAGCATTTTTCTCACCACTGAATGTAATAATAGTCTACAGCTTCACCAGGTCAATTGGGGAGAGATGGCTAGTCACCCCCTCAAAGTAATCAGAAACTGGGAATTGGACAGTGTTAGTGATCTACTATAAATGACTTAAGAGTTCTACCAATAGATCTGGATCCACTTTGTACCCTCTCCTGATTTACAGTGTTTTTAGTAGTTTGAAATGCTCTTCTACTGAACGTTGCCAGTACTGATATTACATTTATACTCATTTATTCCTTTGAAACTGACTTATTCAATTAAGATGTAGTAGAGACGGGTGGTGGCAAATATCACATTGGAGGTTATGTAATGGTTGAATGAATCTTTAATGTGGTTAACATTGTTAAGTGATTGTACCCTGGATATTGTGTGAATAGAGGACAGAGTATAAATTGGGATTTGTCACAGGGGATGTTTCCTGTGATTATCTTTGTTATGGTGGGTGCTGCTTTGGCCAGACAACTGATCATAGGTCCAGGTATCACTGCCTGAAGGATTTCCAAATACAGTTCTCACACATATAGTCCATGGAGTTGAAAGAGACCACAAAGGCTGTCATGTCCAGCTTGCTACCATGCAGGAATACACAACTTGAGCAGTTGTGTGAGATGCCCATCCAGCTTGTGTTTAAAGACCTCCAAAGGTGGAGAATCCACCACTCCTTTAGGCAGTCCGTCTTTTCTTTTAACATTTTATTCTTCTTTTTCTGGAATATTTTTTATTGAAGACAATTTTAGAAAATATAAAACAATGTATATAAAAAAAATACACAGAAATACTCAGCACAAACTATTTAAAGAAGCAAGCTATCTAAACAAACACAGTGCAAACTATTTAAGGAAACAAACTGTCTAAATGGACATGCAAACACAAAGGAGATAAAAAGATTGCACACATGGCTTCTAATTCCCAGAGAACATTTATTTATTCCTTATTTGCTATGCTTCTTTCAAGTTCAATAATTGTAGCTAATTAGTCTCATTTAAGATCTGTTATAAAAGATTATATAAAATTGATCTGTGTTCATTCTTGTACTACAATTAGTCTTATGCTTATATTAAATGTAGTAATGTATTAGTATGATAAATGTAACGTTCTACTTTAAAGTTTCTAACCATACTGTTCAAATTGTACAATCGTATTTCTCCCTCAGCCATCCCCTAAGTACATTTATAACCTTCTCCCATCTCTTCTTGAACTCATTTAAATATAGTCAGCCCTCCACATTTGTGGGTTTCACTTTTGCGGATTTGATTATTCATGGATTATTTGCTGTTACCTCTGCTGCCTTCCTATGCCATTTTTAATAGGGACTACAAACCTCATGAGACTAAGAAACTATGAACGAGACTTGTAAGTCCCTATTAAAAATGGTGTGGGACAGCAGTGGAAGTGTCAGTAAGTCCCACCAGCCACCCACTTCTGCCATATGAAAGAACTCTGATGCCTCAAAAGAATCCGTGGTGGGTTGAATATGGTGATCATACTTTTTTGTGTGTTAAATATGGTTCTGTAGGACCTAGAGTTATTCATGTTTTTTTCACTTTCACGAGGGTCCTGTGCTCCTAACCCTAGTGATTTTGGAGGGATGACTGTACTCTTCCTTAATTAAAGTCACCAGCTTGTCCATTTTGGCTGTATTCAACAGCTGCATTGTCCAGTCATTTTGAGATGATATTGTGTGATCTTTTCATTTCTGAGCATAAAGTATTCTAGCTTTCGATATCTTGTTTTGTCTAAGTCTGTTTGTCTGTTTTCTAAGTCTATTGTCTATTTATACTATCGTCTATCAGTTCCAGCAGAAACAGTTCTGGTTTCAGTTAAGTTTTTGTTTTCACGAAATCCCCCATCAGTCTATGTATCATCACCCAAAATTTCTTTGCTTTTTCACAAGTCCTACTGCATATGAAAAAAGTTCCTTCTGTCTGATTACACTTCCAACATTTATCTGGGAACCTTTGTACATTTTAGACAATTTTTCTCTGGTAATAAGCACCATTCATACATCATCTTTAAAAAATGTCAAATCTTTCTGCTCTAGCTGCTGAATTCACTCCTTTAATATTCCAAGAAACTTCAAAGCCATTTTTACATTTCTTCATTTAATTCCATGTTCAATTTGCCTAGACCTGTGCACTTTTGCCTTCTTCTCCATTGCTTCCTTCTTTAGCGATCTGATCTGAAGTCTTTCCTTCCTTTCCCAATCTTTCATCTCTTCTTTCTTGTACTGCTCTCTTTCAAAAAACTTCTCCGCCAAAATTTGTTTTCATAATTCATCAAAAACTCTCTTGCCTTTGAAACTGTGTTTAGATTCAGTGTTGTCTGTCTATAGTGCAGAATCACTCCCTTGATGCTTCCCCACCTGAAGGACATTCTCTGTTGCTTTAATTTGTTAGTCACGAAAGTGTAATCTCTCCTCTTTCTTAGAACTTGAGGTGGCATGATCCTTAAAAATTATTACGTCTTTCTCATCAATCCATAACTTGGTTGAGAAATGTAGTTGCAAAAACTGGTCTCTTATATTTCTTCTTACAAAATAAATAATCACGTCCCTTTGGTAGGTTTCTTTGTCTAGCTATTAAAGAATCAATCTTGTACACTCTATTCAGTTCACAAGCAAAATTGTTCCTTTCTATATATTTTTTAAAAAAAACATCCAAAGCTGCATTTGCTCTTGTGTATATATTTTCATTTTGCATTTCTGGTATGGCTCTTATTCTTAGGAATCTTTCTCTCTCTCATAGAACTGTTGCATCCAGATTTTTTTTCCTTGTTCAGCAGTTAATTTCTCAGTGACTTCCTCCAGTTTTTGTGTTGTGTTGTCCATATTTTCCATTCTCTTCTTCATTTGTTTCATTTTATTCTTTGAGCTAATGAAGTCTGATTTCCTTCAGTTCCACTTTTAAATCCTGTTGTCTTGCTTGACTTACATCAGCCCTCACTTGAGTCATCACCTTTCTTATTCTCCTCATCTCTTCCAGATAATCTGATTTGATTCTATTTCTCTAGACTGGTCAAGTGAAGGGCTTCTTTGCACTTGTTGTGCTTTAGCTTGTGCTGCTAGTGCTGCTTTTGAAGCTTTTTTCCTCTGCGTTTTAACAGTAGGTTAAATATTTGGCAATTGCTGAATTAAATTAGAAGCTTTTAAGCACAGTGTCCACTTCCACAACTAGATGGCAGCACTTCACAAGAGGTCTTCTCTAGCTCTCTGTTCAAGGTTGCTATACACTATAAGACAGTTCATTTACAGTTGATAAGCAATTCACTTCCTATTGTTATTATAGCCAACATGACTTTGAGTCTTATCAGACCTTCTCCTCAGCCGCTCCTAAACTGTGGAATGGTTTACCGGAAGATATCTGACAGCAAAATATTCTGTTTGGATTTAAAAAACTGATAAAGACCTATCTCTTCTGGCGGGCCTACCCAGTCTATTTTTAATCACAGTGTATTTTGATAATGACATATATGTATCTAAATGTTTTTAGTGTATTTTAGTGTATTTTAATTACAATGTGTTTTTAATTGGTATGCTGGTTTTTAATTGTATTTTAATCTCTTATGTACCCCACCTTGAGCTTTGAGAAAAGATGGGTAACAAATACTTTTTTTATGATTATGATTATATCAGATTCCTGTGGTAAGCAATAAAATTAATTTTAGTGTTCAATTTCCTTTAAAGTTTTTGCTCAGTTAAGGTGTATTGCCTCTTTAAATCGCCACTTATTGCCTGCTGCTGCAAGGCAGCACTTATGGGCAGTCTGGGAGGTTAAGGAAATTGGATAGATGAAGTTTGACTGCAGAACCAGAGGCTGGAAATGACAAGGTCAGTGAAGACCCCAGGTACCTTCTGATCTGTTCAGACCTCTGGGGACTAGATCCCTGTCCCCTCAGTACTTGGATCGGGAATTTTGACCACCGTGGGGTCCTCGAAGTCTCTTGTCCCCAAGAAACAATTTCTGCTGGTTTCAACCATCCCAAACCAGCTCCAGTTGCAAACAGCACATCGCCCCTTGGGAGAGTTCCCTAAGAAGCAATGAGGCAGTTCGCCATTGCCAACTGGAAGTCCTTTTCTTTTAAAGTTTCAAATAAGGTCCCACGTGCCTGTGCAAGTAGCTATACATTTACTTGCACTCTCTGTTCTTTCGTTACTTCTCTCTCTTCCCATCCTTGCCCCTTCAGCAGGCAGTGGTGCCTTTCCTGTATCTCCTCTCATTTCAGTTCATGTGAGAAAAGCATGGAGTCAGATATATTACAGAGGAAATTTCAGGTGCACTTTCTCTGAAGAGCTTTTAAGTGGCCACATAAGTACCCAGAAGGAAAAATCAAGATGCTGGGTCCAGCTAACTTTTTTGCAAAATGCATAGCCTTTTCTAAATATTAAAAGAAGAGTGGTCAGAGAAAGAACATATACTACTGCCAGTAGTACTGGGAGGAAAGTGAGTTCTGAACTGTCTGCAAAGTGTCATACAAATTCTGTGCAACAGTCTGTTGATTGGTTAGAGGTCACTTTTGGCAGAGAACATAAAAAGCTCCTAACCACCTGAGGAGGAGGACAGTGCCATGCATCAATGTCAGGCATAACATTCCAGTTTATACTACTCCCAGTTACAACACAGGGAGTCACTATGCTAGACTGGTATAGCAAACAAGTAACAGAGCCATACAACAGTATGAAATGTCCAACAGTTGAACAGACTGCCTCAAAAGATGAGGGATTCTCCTTTATTCAAGATTTTTAAGCATCCTCTCAGAGATTCATTAAGCTGTAGATTTTTGGCAATGGCTGGACTGGATGACTTATGGATCCCATGTAAGTCTACAGTTTTGACTTGATTCTGATTTAAAGGTGTAGCAGTGTATTATGATATAAGTTTTCACAATGTAGAGTCTATTTCATCAGATTCACAAAAGGTTATCCTGTCACATATACATATAATGAAAGGGGAGAAACAGGAAGGAGTGAGGTCAGAAGGGAAGAAAATGTATCAGGAGAGAACTGACAGTGGTAATTATGTGAAAGCAAAAAGTTACAGTGGCTATTAATAAGGCAATCTCTAAATCTAGAACTACTCAGCAGCAAGACACGTAGGAGCAGTGGCATTTCCAGAATTTATGGATTCTGGCCCAAACTCCTGAGTATTCCCATTTGCTTTGCTCAACCCCAGTTCTTCCTGCTTGCCCACCTTTTCTTCCTATTCCCCACTGCCAGTCTTCTCTATCACTCCTCCCCCACCCCCGACAACACTGGCCAGCCTCCAGTACCCCAGTCTTGGGCTAAGTTCTATAGTATGTGGTGGCCTTCCAGCCACTTCTAGGTCCACTTCAGTCTGGGTTCAGTCCTGGCTACGAGATGGAGATGGCTTTGGTTGACTGGGTGAATGACGTATGCTGGTAACTGAACAGGAGAGACATGTCCCTGTTTGTTCTGCTGGACTTCTTGGTGGCTTTTGATCCATGGTATCCTCCTGGTGCACCTTGTTGAGATGTCACTTGGGAGTTGTCTTTTATAGTGATTCAGGTCCTTCTTGGAGAGGTGAATAAAGATGGTGGTGCTGGGGAATAGCTGTTCCAACAGCATACTGTTGGCCTGTGGGGGTAGCTCAGGGGCTCAGTTTGGCTTCCGTGCTTTGTCTGAACCCTAATAGAGGTTAACTGGAGTTTTGCTGGCTCATGACACCAAACTCTATCTCTCCTTTCCATCCAGTTCCAAGGAATCTGTTTCAGTGGACCCCAAGGTAGTCAAAATTCTAATGTCTGTTGCTAGTAGTGTACTGGATGGGAGTGGACAAATTGAAGCTTTATGCAGACAAGACAGAGGTGTCCCTAATCAGTCAAAAGACATATCAGGGAACAGCAATTCAGCCTGTGCTGAATAGGTTTACACGCACTCCCTTCTGCAAACAAAGGTGCTGAGGTTGACACTGTAAATAGGGCTGCCTTTGGTGTGATCATGAAGAACCACAGTTACAAGGCAGTAGCCTATCTTCCTTTGTGGTATCTACAGCTCATACTTATGACCAAATTAGCAAGTTAGCTGACCAGGAGAGGACAGATACTACACCAAAATGGAAGAAAGATGGCCAAAGGTAACATCCATCCTCAGTTTGGTATTCAACCAGGAGCATCTAACAAATCCAAAAGGACCATATGGCTCCCTGGTACAGGTTAGGTAGAGCTATCCTTCTTAGAAATGGGTTGTGCTGTATCGGGTGACACTCTTCCTGAAATCTCAGATTTGCAGCTTGGGTTAACTCCTGAATTCACCCCTCCACCTGGATGCTCATGTTTCAGCAGTGACTAGGAGTGTGTTCTCACAGTTAAAATTAGTGTTAACAGCTGTGCCCATTCCTAGAGATGTCACATCTGGCTTCAGTGAAAAGTGGCCTTGATTACGTATTACTTGGATTGCTGTAAAACACACTATGCGAGACTGCATTTGGAAACTCTGGAAATTTCAGTGAGCCCCAAAATGCTGTGAACAGAGAGTTGATTTGAACTGGTCACAAGGAATCTGTAACTCAGTTGTTGAAACAACTTCACTGTATACCAGGTTGTTCTTATGATATAGGTATGAATTAGAAATAATAAATTAGAAATAAAGTAGAAGCTGGAGGCTTAGGTCAGAGGAACGGAGAAAGATTTAAGAAGGGTAAAAAGGTCACGAGAGCCAATGTATCATGTAGCTAGGATGTTGTTTGTGTGTCACGTAGCCGGTGTGTTGTTTGTTTATTGACTGGCAGAGGTAATTGTAGATTGTAGATAAGCACTTTCTGGGGTCTGAGTGCGGGGGTAATCAGCTAGTAACAGCATGTGGTATTTGTGACCCCAGAGGGGCGGACCGAGGTATGCCTGTGATCTTTGTGTATGCTGTGAACTTTGTCTATAAAAGAGCTGTGAAACTTGAATTCGAGGCTTTTGGTCTTTTGGAAACATCCAGCCAAAAGCCTGCGCGTAATAAATTACTCTTTTTCTTGCTCTGTGGTCTCTGTGTTCTCTGGGCTCCTGCAACACTTAGGCACAATTCAAAGTATGAGACTTAAAAAGGCTTATAGAGCTTAGGTCCAGACTTTACTGTCTCACCATACTCACAAATTTGTCTGGTTTGGGCACATGAGAAGGCCTTCTTGATGGCTATTCCCAGGCTGTGGAATTCTCTCCCATGGGAAGGTTGGGCTGTCTCCCTCTGCTCTCCATTCACAAGCAGCACAACAAGATCTTACTATTTAAACAGGCATTTGGTGATTAACCAGTTGCACAAAGGGATTTTTAATGGGACATGTGCTGCATTTTAATCTTCATTCTTATGTTTTATAAATGACTTGTGTTAAAATATTATAGCAAATTTAATAGTTTCTAAAGTATTGCGTCAGGTTCTTATTTTAGCTTGTTTCAGCTTTATTGTGAGCTGCCTTGGGTTCCATGAGAGCCAGCATGGTGTAACGGTTTTGAGTGTGGGACTATGACTCTGGAAATCATGATTCAAATCCCCACTCAGCTGTGGAAACCCTTTTATGACCTTGGGCGAGTCGCACTTTGTCAGCTTCAGAGGAAGGCAAAGGCAACCCCCTTCCAAACAAATCTTACCACCACCACCCTGATAAGTTCACATTAGGGTTGCCATATGTCAGAAGTGACTTGAAGACACACAACAACAACTTGGGCTCTATGTCAGAATAAAGGCAGGATCTAAATTAAACTACCTAAATAAATGGGAGGAATTTATCCTGCAGGTTTTTAAGCCATACCAAGCATCCCAGCATGACATGTGCCGCTTTCACTCAGAAGATTACATTGATTTCCTTCAGAGAGTGAGTCCCAACAACATGCAAGGATTCACCAAGAGCCTCAATGCTTTCAATGTAGGGGATGACTGGTAAGTATTGTCTGGTAAGATGTATGGTAAGATGTATGGCATCAGCAGCTTATGTATTATGGAGGTCAGATTGGAAACATCTCAGACTGATAAGTTCAGTAGTTTATATGTGTATTATTGAAGGTACACTACAAGCCTGTGGCCTAAGTTTTGTCTAATTAATTTAACAAAATATGAGATATTCAATTATCCACATGATGAACCTTTTTAATTTTATGCATGACACAATTTCCTTGCCTTTCATCTCCATTCCCACAAGTTGTGTACATAACCCCCATCCTTAGGTTTTATCCAAGCCCCCTTTCTACTTTTATGACTTGTTTCAATTAGACATTGACACTTGTCAGTTTTTCTGTCCTAAATAAGAGGTGACTTTGAAACCAAGAGAAGAAGAGTGACATTTAGAATTTGTCTTTTATCCTTTCTGGTGTTGTGTGTCCCATATACTACTTTTTAATGATGGAATGTACAAACATATGTTCTTTTATCAAATGAAATAATCCTGGCATAAGTGCTGGCATGCTGGAAGATTGTGTGATGCCAAATGTCCTGTGTCATGTGTAGCCAGTTTTGTTCTTACTGCTGGCATGACGAGCATTCATAGTCAAGTACAGTGACTGTCCAACCATGAATGATGAATCTCAGATGAAATTTGGAATATCCAGAAACTTAGAGTCACAGATGTTGGCAGTTCCATAGATATGGTCAGCTCAAGTCAAGCTTGACATATGGTGACGCTATGTATAACAAACCTCCGAAAGATCTTGTTATTAACAGCCCTGCTCAGATCATGGAATCTTAGGGCCATAATTCCTTTACTCAGTCAGTGAATTGTGCCCAGGCTGACAAATGTTGAAATAGCATTTATTTTTGGTTATTCACAAAATTTGGGGACTTTTCTGTACAGTATTTATATTTAGGATATTGTGATATGTTTTCATGATTCAATGTTTATTTGATGTTAGGCTGTTTTCAGTATTTACTTTTCCATCAGTCACTGTCTCTGTGGTAATTATTATTAGAATATTTTGTTCTGAAATCTGTGTTGTTGTACCTTCAGCAGCTGAACATGTTACTTGGAAATTGTCACATACTGGCACAAGTTGAACATACTTTAGGCAAAAATAAGTATGGATATGGAGAGTGATAAAATAAGATAGGATCAAAACAGTATATGCTAACATGGTAGGAGATGAGCCTGTCAAATTTGAGAATTTACATAGGATTTGAGAAGTGATAGATTTTTGGTTAGAGTTACTGTCATGGAATATACTCTCTGGAAGAATAGTGAGCAAAATCTAAGTTCTTGTAGGATTTTTCTAGGCTTTATGGCTAAGACCAAGTATAATTATTAGACAGTGCAGCAGCAACCAGCTGTGCTCTGTAGTCTTGTAGTTCAGAAGCATTCCTTCCGATTGTGTTTTGATGTTATTGTAGAATTCTAAACTTGCTTTAAACATAGTCTAATAAACAGTTAGCTGGTCTTATCAGTTTAATGTTTTGGAACTTATCCTCTCAACTTACTGCAAGCCAGATACTGTTTGCAATTTATGGGCTCTAACTCAGTTGTAGTATTCAGTATTATGCACAACATAATAAGCCAAAGGAACCGCAAGAACTCATTGTGGATTTGAAGTGTGATAGTTTATATTGCCATGATATTGTTGAAGCAAGAGAGGCTAAATAAAAAAAACATAGAGTTTTGCTCTGTAGTTTGTTTATTGTGTCATTTGAATGGGGGCAATTTCATATCTCTTGGTTTATTTGTCTTGCAACAAAGACTGATTGTTTTCTTTCTCCAAGAGAGCCTGGCTGTTAAATGCACTTTAGGGTCAAAAGGTGAAATAGAGCTAGTTTACACAGTGGAAATATTTTCATGGGCAAAAGTTGAAGTGCTAGCAGAAATGTATCTGCGAAAAACATTACACTGTGTGCATCTGAGAGGTGTGTAGAGTTCCATTCTGTCTAAACGGTGGTCTACAAATTTTGACTGGTATTTTTAGCTAACTCGGAACTTCACTCTTTGCAGCTCTAGTTTTGGGGCTCGTCATTCTCATAGTTTTGCTGTACTTCTGAGACCATCCAATTATATGAGAAGTGCAGAAGAAGAAAGGGCAAGTTCCAGCCTCTTTTTGAGCTTGGGGCTTTATAGGAAATTGTTCTACACTTCCGCTGCACTTTGGAAGCCCTTTAAGAATATCTGAAGCATTATACAGTTACCAGGATTATCTCCACATGTTCTCTACCTCCAAGCTTGAGAGAGAAGTTGATGCTTGTTGTGTTCTGCTTCATAGGCATTTTGAGCACAAGTGGGGATAGTCCTCTAATCCCTACACCATTTGGAAGGTGCTTGTCTCACCTAACAAAAGTTATGTCCAGTGGAATGCTGAACTGCTACTGAGACAGAATAATTTGAAGCCTTGTGTGCAGCTTCTTCAACTGTGGCTACCCAAACAAATGTTGCGTGGCCTGATTTGTGCCTCTTAAATCACTTATAGTATGGAAGTAACCAGTTCAGCCAATACAAGAATGGCCACTTAAATTGCGATGTTTATCTGTCATGTAATGAGCCAACATGATAAAGAGGTTGAATATTGGACTAGGGCTCTGGAAGACTAGGATTTGAATCCTCCCTTGGGCATGAGAACTCACTAGGTGACCTACAGCAAGTCAAATTCTCTCAGTCTCAGAGACGGACAAGGGCAAATCCCCTGTGAATGAATCTTGCAAAAAATAACTAAAACAACCTGTGATAGGTTCACCATTGTGTCATCATAAGTGTGCTTGGAGGTGCACAGCTACCACAGTCTGTCATGTTATCCTGAAATCTCTATAAAGTTGTGTTCTGTCTTTCTTCCAGCCCAGTGTTCCCAGGTCTATTTGAATTTTGTTCTCGGTATACAGGGGCCTCCTTGCAAGGAGCAACACAACTGAATAATAAGGTAAAAAGGCAATGCTATGTTTACCCTCTTCAGAGCCTTAAAATGCATAGACTGCTGGCTGTTGTACAAGTCATTCTAAGAGTTAAACGGTTTCATGATTTCATAACTGTTAGCTCTGAAGGGACTTCATGAAACTAAATCATGATTTGAGAAATTCCTCTGCTGTGAATTCACTAAGTGATCTTAGGTAAACTGTAATTTTTCAGCCTCACATCCCCAGTGTGGCACTAATCTCATCCACATTGTAGGATTGAAATATGTATGCATAGTGCTTAGAATTCTTGAAAGTGCTATATAAAAGCTGAGAGTTATTAATTGGGGTATACTATGCAAACAGTAGCACAAATGTTTTTACCAACTTTGTGAAAAGGAGACTGCAAAGATTGAGGAGTTAGCTCAGAATGTATAGAATAACCAACTTTTAGCAGATTTTATTATTTTCACACTGTAGTGCTCTTTCATTTTGGCTAACACAATACCTCTCTTCTTAGATTTGCGATATTGCAATAAACTGGGCTGGAGGCCTGCACCATGCCAAGAAGTTTGAGGTAATGAGGCAAGTCTAGTCTTCTTATTTTGGTGTGTTGAGAAGGCTCAGTGCTGCTTTTCACCAAAACCACTTATATTATTTTTGTGTTCTAGGCTTCTGGATTTTGTTATGTTAACGACATCGTGATTGGCATTTTGGAGCTTCTCAAGTAAGGAATTTATGCAAGTGTCAATGTATTGGGGAGGGAAGGAATTATTATTATTAACTGTTCCTTGAATAAATAGGCCACACCACATAATTAGTGCTTTGTTCTGTATAGTTTCTTTGGTGCCCATGGTCCTTTCCATTTCTGCTTTTTTGAAGCTTACATTTTCAGGTATTATGATTGTGTTGCAACGTCTGGTTGCCTTCTGACATGGCACAGTTTTTACCTTTTTTTTTTTTCTGGTTATTTTCAATTTAAAACAGTTGTGCAGAGATGTTTGGTCTTTGGCGCAATAAGGAACTTAGCATTCTGTAGATGTAATGCTGATCAAGATGAACAATACATTTTTGACCTTAACTATGTCTGTGGTTTGATCAGTTTGTCTTATTAGTCACTTATGGCCACCTAAGCACACCCTCCACTGTCAGCTCATCTGTACAATTGGTAGAACTGCTGCTTATTGCCTCAGCAGACTTGGGTTTGCTGCTTTTGTCCTCCACTTTGCAGCTCGGCTGCATAGTTTGCCACACCTACAATATCCAGAGGGCGACACAGACTTTTAGAGACTTCCACTTTACTCTTGTTGGAACAGAAGACAAGATAGAGAAAATGTGCACCCCGAGCTCTCTTGTGATATTGCAGTAAAGAAACTATTAGACTCCATCCTGTGAACAGTTGATGTGAGCTGCACAAGGACAGAGACAGAAAATCAGGGAAGCTTGTTGGTGTTGAACTGCATGATGAAGTGAATTCCGAATGAGACTTCCAGTCTTCTTCAAGCTGGGTTCCTGTACTTTTGAAAACTGCGTGATGGAGGGAAGAAGCACAAGGTCAGCATTCGTTCTCACTTAATTCTCATGCTGGTCATAGCATCATCCATAATATAGCTGTCTTGTTGAGCAGCTTGCAAAGGAACAGGACCTGGCTAGAACTGAAAGGTTGCAATGATGCAAGGGATTAGGTGGTTTCCCACTGGTGCTGCTGATGATTTTGATGCGCCTTGGTAAGAGTTTGAGTTTTGGCTTATCAGGTTTTCCTATCTTAAGGAGCAATATCAGTACAGAAGGGTTAGAGGTGCAATGGATGAGAATAGGCTCATCCCTAGCCCCCCCACATTTTACACCACTTGATATGGTGTTGTCACATTGATGCTAGTCCAGTGGCTTTGCCTCAGCTTTCCTCCTCTTCATTCAGGAGGTTGTAGTTGTTCAGGTGTTTGTCACCCTGTCCTGTAACACAGGGGTGGACATCGTCTTTTTGGTCCCAAAGAACCATTGTGGCTGCACCAGACTTGGAAGTGTAAAGCAAGAGCAACTAGCATGTGCAAAAATTGAAATTGTGAGTTACTGGAAATCTACTTGTTATTACTTTTTAAAACTTTGGGGTGTGCAGCAGTGGCTGCACCCATTTAAACCCAAAAGTACTGCTTCCAAAGACATCTAGGAACAGAAAAGCCCCTTTTCCCCTGAAATCCTTGTGTATTGCTCTTCATCTACCCAAGCTATAGTGCTTTAAGACATTGTAAATATTTAGCCAGCAGTAGTAATTGTAGGAGAGGAGTGTCTATTATTTCTTACCAGAAAACCTTCCTGCGTATCAGGGTCAGGGCCACTAGGCCCTGCTTTTTTATACAGTGGTGTGTATTGATAAAGACAAGGAAGATTTCATATATTTTTCAGTGAATAGAGGAAACAGTCAAAGTTTGGGAGGTGGAATTGGTTTCAAAAGTTGGGCTAGAACTCTACCTCACAAAGCCAGACAATGTTGGTCAGGGTGCCTACACCTGCTCATGTCACAAGCTCTTGAGTTAAAGAACTATTATTGGCCCTCCCCGCTTGCAGGTTTAACTTTCACAGATTTGATTATTTGCCAGTTTCTCCAATCCTCTGCCTCCCTTCCTCAGGCACTTCTTTTCCTGGGGAACCTTTTCTCTCAGCAGCTCAGATCAGACCATGCAGCCCTTTTAATGTGTGTGTGTGTGTGTGTGTGTGTGTGTGTGTGTGTGTGAATAAATAAAAACCCACTTCTTGTCCTCCTGCCTGGCCAGCTGAGAACAGCTTGCAGCCTGATTTCTCAGCACCACAAACCTTCCCCTGATGCCCACCACGCA
Source organism: Iguana delicatissima (assembly GCA_948472985.1). Classification (NCBI taxonomy): domain Eukaryota; kingdom Metazoa; phylum Chordata; class Lepidosauria; order Squamata; family Iguanidae; genus Iguana; species Iguana delicatissima. Next base: position 362,396 of record CAOKZL010001288.1, read on the forward strand.
CTCATGGAAGGAGATGGGCAAGAGAGAGAAAATATAAGGTCACCATGCTGACTCGCTCTTTTCCCTTATCTTTTTCTGACTCTAGTTTGGACCATGTTTTGGCCTCCCTCCCACAGACACACACATACATTTTGATATGAGAAAATTTTCCACTTTAGCAAGAGTCCTGTGCTCCTAACCCTAGCAAATGTGTAGGGCTTCCGACATAGCTGTACACAGACCTATGTGCCAGTGGCCAGAGCACTGCTGGGAAGTTTTGTTCTGGGAAGTTTGCCTACTCTGGGCTCTCTCTCTCTCTCTCTCTCTGTCTCTTTCTTTCTCTCTCTCTCTCTCTCTCTCTGGGAGAATGCTTGGGAGTGGGGTAAAGCAGTCCGAGTCCCAGAGGCAGGTTGCAAGAACACTGAATTTTCGAAGCTTTGTTTAGCTCTTGCTTTCCCCAGTCAGGAGAATGTGGGGCCGGCAAAATTTTCTGCTGTTCTGTTTTGTTCTGAGCTGGAAGACAAAAGTGGAGTCCTCTGAAGTGTTGCTGGCCTCTTGCAACATGGGGAAGGGGCCATCTCCATCATTTTCTTTCTAATCTAATCAGAGATGACAGGATTCTGCTCTCTCTGCTCTTGTATCCAGTTAGGAGGGTGTGTGAGTGGAGTAGTATAGGAAGTCCCTGGTATCTCCCAGAATATTCACGACCAGATCGGTATGGCTTGTGCCTAAAGATTCCCATTTCTTGAAGATGGTTGACCTTCAGAAATGTTTGCAACAAACATGTTTTGAGGCATGGTATTTGTTCATGTCATTTAGCTTTTCTTCTCTGTGTGGGGGGTTCCCAGGCTGGATGGAGGGATTAGAGTGTTTGGGGTTCTAAGGGAAAATAGTTGTAAGAATTCTTAGAAGGAAAGCATTAGTGGTGTGTTTCTTTGTATTAATTCTGGGGTTAGGCTGTGTGTTGAGTGTAGTGTCCTTTCACCAAAAGTTCCTCCTTATATATTCTGAGCATGTACAGTGTGAGGGAAAAAGAATACAGCACCGTGTCATATCATCTGAGATGAAAGTTGCCTGTCTGGGTTTCATAAATTGGTTGTGGCATCCAGTGACTTGCCTCTTGCCCTGCCATCAGAAATTCAACCAAACTTTCTGTTCCACTGTCTGAAATATTGGTAATAAGTTTGGACTGGCAGGAAGAGGCTAAATTGTAAAGAGTTACATGTGACTACTCTCTCTTCTAACATACCTTTTGGTTTCTGCTCTCTGATAGGTATCACCCACGTGTGCTTTACATTGATATAGATATTCATCATGGAGATGGCGTTCAGGAGGCTTTTTACTTGACAGACCGTGTCATGACAGTGTCTTTTCATAAATATGGGAATTACTTCTTTCCTGGGACAGGTGGGGAACATTTGTTATTGTCAGAGAGCTAGAACTAAGGCTAGTTACAGGATCTTCATCAAAGAGTGACAAAGAATCAGCTTTGAGTGCTTCAGTTGTTGAGTGTTAGCAGGGTATTTTATTACAAGGTATGCATGCAGGAGTGGCAGTCATTCTGTAGTTAAATGAAAAGTGAAACAGAGGCTGGTATAATGTAAATTGCAATGGCTTGAATTGGACTTATGCCATCACAACTCATTTTTGTGGTTGTTGTGTAGGTCAGAATTCTCTGCTCTGACCATGCAACAAGCAAAATCCTCTCCAGCTCACCTTGTAGACAGCATAACCCCACCCCAAACAACATGGTCATTCTGTGGTGTTAGAGAATGGAGAGATGAGTGGAGATGTGTCCAGCTGTTTCCTTATAGCTGAGTGTGCTACAAGAATATCCTCTGCAGAAAGCTTGCAAGGAACCCTGGAGGTCTCCGCACATGACTGACCCAGTGTGTCCAGCTACATGAAACTAGCTGGACATGTCCTTGCTCATCCCCCCACTCTCTGACAATATGGAAATAGCCTTACGGGTGTGGGCTATGCTGAATACGAGGTGAGTTTCTGTGGGGTAGCGTTGAGAGACATATGGAGATATGACTACATGAAGTAGAATCTCAGCCATAACTGCTTCAGTTTGTGGATAAAGCTGGCTTGCAGAAAGTTGGAATTTTACTATACGACACTTAGAAAAATAATTCTTTGAATTCTGCACTTTGGCCTACTTTCCCCTACCAGGTGACATGTATGAAGTTGGGGCAGAGAGTGGTCGCTATTACTGTCTGAACGTTCCTTTACGTGATGGCATCGATGACCAAAGTGAGTAGAAGACCTTCGCTTGGCCTTGTTAGAAGTCCTGTTTTCTGTGCACATTGGAGCAGAGGAGCAATAACAGCAATGTTTGTCTTGTCTTCTAAAGGTTACAAACACCTCTTCCAACCAGTCATTAATCAAGTTGTAGAATTCTATCAGCCCACATGCATAGTGCTGCAGGTAAGAGAATGGAGCATCTCATCAGCAATCATTGTCATTGGACCCCTAGTGTTGTATTGTGAATTTTATTTTATTTTAATTATTTGGACATGAGGAAGAACTGGGCTGCCTCAATCTGTCACATGGTTTAAATTCTGTTCTGAATGTTTTGGGCTCTTCTGATATCTCTAGAACAGCAGTGGAGAACTTCCATCTCACAGGTTGAATTTGGCTTGTCAGGTTACACCGTGTAGCCAAAATACACTTGAGTAAGCCCCCTTTCAATCCTGCAAGGGACTGAGGTTAGAGAATGATTGTGCTGCTGCCTTGAGGAATGTTCCAGGAGGCCACACCTAACCTTGCTTCCTTTTCTCCTCACCTTCCCCATGTGGTGGAGCTGAGCAGAGCTATCTGTGTACTCATCTGGTACTCAGAAGAGACAATTCTATAGGTGCCAGCTGAGTCTGTTTTGTCCACCTCTCATTGTCAATAGAGCATTGAGTCAGATACTGTTCTTTAGTTCATGCATTTTTTAATTTTTAATTTCTCCATGCAGATGAGGGCCAGAGCGATCATTCTCTGTCTTTCTCCGCATGGAGAAAAGTGTGAAAACATGGATCTTAAGAAGAATCTGACGTCATCTGGCTCCTGAAAGATATCTTGGGTGGGGCATCTATCCTTAGAGTGAATTCAGTCCCTTAGGCCCTGCTCTAGAAAACAGTTTTCAGCAGACAGATTTTGCAATATTTTCATTTTTTCCCTTCATTTTTAAAAATTGTTCTCTTTTCAGTGTGGAGCTGACTCCTTAGGTTGTGATCGTTTGGGTTGCTTTAATCTCAGTATAAGAGGACATGGGTAAGCCTTTTCACAAACCGACAAGAGTAAAGGGGGGCATTAGGGCCAAGGGAGACCTGACTGGATTTTCCAAGTTTTTTCTTCCTTTTTAAAGCAGTTGTGGGAGCTCTGACTTTGTTTGGGCCAGGGGTAAGTGGGTGTTTAACTCTCTTTTCCCTTGCACTATTTTCACATTATAAATTGCTTTCCCAAAGCTGCTGTTATATATTCAGCAGTAAAATCCAGGCATGATACAGATACTTATGTAGACCTAATTGTTGTAAGCAATGGAGAGAAGAAAAGGGTTTAAAAACCTGTGAATCATACTGCTATTCCAGCCAAATCTAAATACACATTCCAGTTCTTACAAACTGAGAATGAATATATGGAGGTACTGCTTGTATTTTTTTTCTGTTGTAGCATAAATAGTTTTGGAGTATGTGGTACATATTGGGCAAATAGTGCTCCTAGTATGATCAAAGCTACAGCCCTTGTGGCTTTGTCAAAATAGAAGCAGAACTTTGGGAAATTTGATCATGTGTGTCTTGATTCACCTCTGTCATGTCCCTTAAAAGTGTTTCTGAAATTGCTGGCTTTCCACTTTAAACAATTTGTTGTGAGCAAGATGTTTTTCTGATTTCCTGAGTGATGAGGTAGTTTCGAGTCAAACTTTTGTTCATTTGAGGCTAGGCTCCTAAAAACCTCTTCTCATATTTGTTGCATTAAATAGCCAGTGATCATGCTAAGAATGATTGCCAGAACAGAGGGGTTAAGAGTATAGTGGGCCCTCAACTTTTGTTGGGGTTGGGTGCACAGGATCTCTGCAAAAGTGGAAAACCACAAATACCTGGGAGTCCCACAAATGGCACAAGGATGTGTCTGCCTGGCTCAAGGCTGCCTCGTGGGAAAGGACCTAGGGAAAGGACCTAGACACTCACAGGGGTTGATTTCCATGTGTCTAACTCTCTTTTTGGACAATCTTTCATTATCCTTCCCTCCTCCTGGGAAGCAGAACTTCCATATGCACAAGTCCCTCTTCGGACATTCCTTCATTATCCCCCCTCCATGGGAAGCAGAGTTACTGGCTTCCATATGCACAAGTCCCTTTTTGGACAGTCCTTTGTTATCCCCCCCACCCAGTTTGGAGGAGTTGCACTTTGCTATTCCTCCTCTAGTAACACTTGACAGTCTATTGTCTGAAGGGGAGATGCCTCACTTTGCCACTGTGAGGCAAGTCACCTCCCTACTTCTGCTTGGACCACAGAAATGTTGTTGCATCCCTTTAGCTTTCTAAAGCTCTATTACTATTCAGTGGAGTCTATTATCTTTTTGGTAGCAGTTCGTAGGTTTTCTTGAGAATTTCAGCAGTCAGTTGGTGATGGATTACAACCACTGCAGTCCTCCCAGAAAAGTCCAGTTTATATATGATACTTGGATGTAAGCTAGTTTGAAAGTTGTTCATTTCTGAATTTTATAACTTTGAATTCTAGGGAGTGTGTGGAATATGTAAAGAGTTTCAATATTCCTCTTCTGGTGTTGGGAGGAGGTGGCTACACAGTTCGCAATGTGGCCCGATGCTGGTGAGTCGTTTGGAAACTTATTGTGGTAGTCCCTTTTACTTAAAATAGGTTGAGGCTTTATGTATCTTAGTTACAAGTGGCTGTTGCACTCAAGATTGAAATGTGATCTCTCTAAATTTTCAGGACTTATGAAACATCCTTGCTTGTAGATGAAGCTATTAGTGAGGAGTTGCCATACAGTGGTAAGTCAGAGACCCCCCAAGTTAAAATATATTGATACTTGCTACATCTTAATTCACCTTTTATTATCAAGGTGGCTACGTATTAAAATAGTAATTACAAATACAAAATAGTAACTATGTATTGCAAAAATATAATAAATGAAAGAAAGTATTATATTTGTTAAAGAATTTCAAATGACAAGTGGATGTGGAATGAGCAAGAAGACATATCAGTGATGCTAGCACTTGTCTCACTTTATACTAGGTCTAATCTTATTTCTAAAGAGAATAAATAGATTCCATTTGTGCAGAATTTTTCATTTGCATTATACAGTTGGCCCTGCATGTTAGCAAGTTTTAATTTTACTGATTTGATTGTTTGCAAGTTTCTCCAACCCCTGTCCCCCCACCTCAGGCACTTCTTTTGTGAGGCAACCTTCCTTCTTGGCAGCTCCAATCTGGCCATACAGCCCTTTAAAAATCCCACCTCTAGTTGTCCTCCATCAGAGGCTGCCTGGCCAGCCAAAACAGATTGTAGCCCAATTTCTCAGTACCACATATCCTCTCCCGATACCCCCACAAACATCCAAAGAAGGAGATGAGTGAGAGAGAAAAATTAGAGGGCTGCCATGCTGATCCACCTCTTTCCCTCTCCTTTTTCTGACCTAGTTTGAACCCTGGGTGCCCATTCTCCCCAGCATGCCTTGGCCCCCCACAGGCACACACACATTTGATATATGTGATTTTTCCACTTTTTCAGGGTCCTGCATCACGATCCCAGCAAATGGTGGGGGGCTAACTGTACATCCTTCATAAAGATGTGTGTATGTTACTGATTTGTTCACCAGTAACATACTCCAGGTATCCCCCAAATATCAAGTTTATTTATGAAGAGTGCCCAGAAATGGTAATAGACTGATAAAGGGCCAATAAACTAAAATTTAGTTCCGAGGGTATAGGTTAATACTGCTGGGTTGTACATCTGTGTAGTTGAGTGTCATTCATCCTGTTTGGGAGGAGTTTGCATTTCTTTTAAAGTGGGAGTGGGGAAGAGGCCAGCCTGCGGGCCACTTATTTCCTCTAGGCCATTTTTTGACTCTAGGGCCTCCCAGTAACCCCCATTTAAAAAAAGAAAAAGTGTTTCCCCAACCCCCATAGGAGTGTCAGGTGTTTTGACCCTTGGCCTGTTTTAGGTCCAGAAAAGGCCTGTTCTTTAACAGGAAGTGACCTTGAAGTAAACCTTCTGCTCACTTCCTCTTGAGAAAATGAGCCTTTCCTGGGTCTCAGATGACCCATTCCGCCCACTTTCTAGGGACGTTTATGAGGCATTTTATTAAAAAAAAAATTCAGAATGGGGGGCGAAGGACAGCAAAGGTGGTATTCTCTGCCTTCCACAGGATCTCCTGGAAACTTCCAGTTTAGTCCAAAATAGAATTGTGAGCTTGTTTACTAGACCTGGATGTTTTGATCCTATCATACCTGTGCTTTATTGCTTGACTTGGCTTCCAGCCTTTTTCTAAACTCAATTCAGAGTGCTGGTTCTGACATTTGATACAGGGATAGGCAAAGTGTACGCCTGGTGGCTTCAGAGCTGCATAGATATGCCAGATATTTTCCCTTTCTGATTATGTTTCTTATTTAACAAAGGGCCAGATTTTCAATACAGACATTAAAGAGACAACACACCACTGTGGAACTCACTCTGCATTGATGTTTAATTATTTGGAGGATAGGTTCCATGATGGCATTAAAAGCATCATCGATGAAACTGAGTTCAATTCTATATGCTAATTATCTATAGATGATTAGAAAGCAGCAGGAAAATCTAACAAGCAATGGCATTCTATTCTCCACCCTTCCTCTCAAATTTTAGAGTGATGTTTAGCTGATACATAGTTCTTAAAATTTGCCTTGTGAAGAAATCAGGTGTGCATTATCAGTGTGTAGAAGGAGCAAAAGGTTTGAGAACACAATGGTGTCTCAGGGAAGGTGCTATCTTTTGGTTAGTCAGTCACTGCCCAGGCATTCTGTGTGACTGAAGTCGGCTATGCAAGGCTTTCCTTTTTGTTTAAAGTATACAGGTATTTGGAATAGTACTGGTGGCAATATATTTATACTCTTCATCTATCTTTGTGCAGAGTACTTCGAATACTTTGCTCCAGACTTCACTCTCCATCCTGATGTCAGCACTAGAATTGAAAATCAAAACTCCAGGCAGGTGAGTACTTCTGGATATATGTAGTTCAATTAGCCATCATCTCTGGGTGGTTTCAGAAGATACCTTAGTAGTGCCTGTGGTTTCCTCCACACCATTTTAAGTGGCATGAGAACCTTTACACTGTTGGCATTTATGGTGGTCAGGCTGGAAAGAGGGCAACAATTGGTAAACATTATAGTACTGGTTGACTGATGTAACATGACTTTGCTTCTTTCTTCTCTCTTTTGATTAGTACTTAGATCAAATTCGACAGACTATATTTGAGAATTTGAAGATGCTGAATCATGCGCCCAGTGTCCAAATCCATGATGTTCCTTCTGATCTGCTGAGCTATGATCGTCCTGATGAGCCCGATCCAGAAGAGAGAGGTCGGAGGATAACTACAGCAGGCATGTTTACCTACCAAGTGCCCTTTTTCCCCCATCCTCAGTACAGTTTAGAGAAGGGGTGGTTATGTATCAACCCATTGTCTAGGTTCAGGCCCTGAGGCTTTCTATCTGAGTCACCAAGGTCATCTTCCAAAGAGGCATGCCCTTTCTCATTGAGAAATGGAAGGGACATATAGAGACAGCTTCCTTGAGAGATGCTGCTCCAAATTGCTATGAGTACCTGAAGGGGTTGTTCCTTTGGTAGCAGCTCCCTCTCCACTGATGCTGCAGTGGTGAAGTAGAGGCTGCTCTCGTTGCATGCTTGAAGACAGATGTTCCTCTCCCATGGGATACTGACAACTGCTGGCATGCAATTCTCCCCATAGTTGTCCTAGGTGGCAGTCTGGTTCTTAGTGCAAAAGAGAATCCTAATTCTGAATTTAGAAGAATGATGAAAGGTGCCTTTCAAAATAAGTCTCAGGTTGATTAGGTCTTTACTTATTGCCAAAAACTCCTTTTTTTCAGAGGCGTGTGGCTGCTGCAATTTCTAGAGGACAGATTTCATGAGTGTGCTTTTAATTCTGAGCTGTACCACCTCCCTCTACTTCTGTTATCACCTCTGTGTCAATTTATTTCCAGGCCAGAAGCTTCCAATGAATTCTATGATGGCGAACATGATAACGATAAAGAGAGTGATGTGGAGATATGATGACTGGCACAATTTGGACTGTGTGCTACTGCTTGGATAATGGTGCTCTAAGGAAGAAGCAGGTTCCAGTAGAAAACGTCTGTTCTTCCAAGCTGTTGCTTGAAGCCATGGCAGTGGGACTGCTGAGCCATGAGAATATTGGGGTGCAAAAGGCAACAAGAAGACCCCATTCCCCACGTGATTCAGCTGCCTGGCACTATTTGTGGAAATAGATATTCACAGTATCAGGTTCACACAAATCTCTTTTGTTGCTGTGTAAGCAACTTCAGTTGTCATTCTGCAGTAAACTCCATTGTTTTTGGGAAGACAGGGATCTGTTGCACTGAGAATTTTTATTGACTTGTTTTGATACAGCTTTTCATGTGTGGTATTCTGTTGAAACAGTTGATTTAAAGTGCATAACAACCAATGGTGAAAAGTTACTTTATTTACCAATTTTTCATCCAGTCACTATCCCCTGTTGTAGTAATTGGCATGAAAGGGAGCACTAGATAACATTTATCAATATTTTTCTGAGCTGTAATGGAGATGGGGGAGGTCAACTTTGGAGCCAGTACAACAGTGCAGGTTTGTTTAGTACATAGCTTTCTTCCTCGGTTATTCTTGAAACAATTTTCCTCTGCATTTGGGAAGAGCTGAAACTCTTTAATGGATAGATTGAGAGAGGAAAGGCTTAAAGTTTTGTTCTTAATGTTTTTTGCTTGGTTACGCTGTATACTTGGATGCCTGTATGGTGCCAAAAATCTTTTCAGTGAAGAATTGAAACCTGCATGTGTGATAACACCATTGATATCCCTGTGCATCCCTCCCCACAGGAAAATGCAGGCTTTCAGCTTTGTTTCTTGGAGGAACAAATTATTTTTCAGCAGAAATAACCATGGTGAGAGAATTGGGCCAAATGTTTTTGAATGTCTGTATTTTTTAAATTTCTATCTGTGAACGTTTAATGTATATGTTATGTAATGAACCCTGCCTTCTGAGCGTGGTCCTTACATGGATCCTACAATGCAGTAATTTAAGGAAGTTCATGGAAGGAAAATTTCTCACTTCTTCTGTACCCTACCTCACAGTGTTTAGGAAATGAGGAGGAGGTGCACAGGGATGAGAGTGGAAAAGCTTTCCTCTACTAACTTACATTGGGATTTAAACCAGAGTCTAGAAGACTTCCTTGCATTAATTGCATATTCTCTTTACCTTTTGTTTCTGTAGACATCGATGCAATGTGGGTTTCACTGGCTGTAATCTTATGCTGTATGAATGATGGAGATATTTGTAATCAGTATTGTAAGGACATCTGCTGTTACAGCTGCAATGAACAGCAACTGACATTCTCTAATCCTCATTTCCCCCTCCCCAGTGCATTTAAAATATTAAACAGTGGGATAGTATTTTTTATTACCTGCCTTGTGTCTTCTCACTTGTCTGCCTGTCTCCATTTAAAAACTAGTCCTCAGTAGCCACTGATGTATTTACTTAAGTACAAAAAGTATATATTGATCCCTACCCATTTTGTTCTAGTGACACTATTTTATGCATCTTGCACAACAGATGGGCAACTGCTGCAGGGCCTGGGTCCACTTGACAGATTGGCCAAGTGCTCAAAGGCTGAATTTCTTTTCCTCTAGGTTTTTAATATGTATGTATATGTATGTATATATGTATATGTGTGTATATATATATATACATACATACACGCACACCATACATGCTTAAAATAGATTTAAAATTAGCCATTCATTAAATATTAGTTAAAATTCCCCACCAGTCATTATTACCAAATTAAATCTCCCTATTTATATTTGACTGATTATTGTTAATTTATATTGATAAATATAAATATTGATATTGTGCATGAAACATAAATGTATTTAAGTTGATTTTAATATGACATTGGCTATTGATATTGAACTAAAGAGATCTGTGCTGATTGTTCTAATGATTATGATGCGTTTAATATTGAAACCAAATTTTATGATACAAGTTTTAAAAAAATCTAGGAACCTACAGAAAAGGATTTGGGGGACTGCATGCAGCCCACACTTGCTCACCGTCCTGTAGAGTGGTTAATACCCATGTACTTCTTAAGCAGAGAAACTGATTTTTGTGATTGTAAACTATTTATTTTATTTACTAATTAAAATATTTACATCCCACCCTTTATCTGAAGTCCTCAAGGCTTACAATAAAATTAACTTAAAACTATTAATAATTACAAAAGATTAAAAATATATTAAATAGTTTTCCAGTTTAAAAACAGACAGTTTAAAACCAGTTAAAACAATCTTGAATGATATAACTATAAAACATGTGCAGCCTAGATAAAATCAGTTTGGCCTGAAGGTTTTAATAAAAATCCAGGTTTTAACTTGGTGCAGAAATCATTCCAATATTGATGCCAGTTGGTCTTCTAGATGGAGGGAATTCCACAGCTGGGCTACCACTGCAGAACAAGATCTCTCCCATGTCCTCCCAAAATGTATTTCCCCTACTGATGGAACACCGTGGAGAGGTCCTCCAATAGATCTTAATTCTTGGGCTGGCATATATAAAGAGAGGCACTCCCTCAAATATCAAGGTACTAGGCCATTTCGGGCACTAACTATTATTGCCAGCAGCTTGAATTTAGAACGGAAACATACTGACAGCTAGTGCAGTGCTTTCAGGCCAGGTGTTATATGGTATATGAATGGAATTCCAGTGAACAGTTTAGCTGCTGCATTTAGCACCAACTGTAGTTTCTGAATTGTCTTCAAGAGCAGCCCCATATAGAGTGCATTGCAGTGTCTGTTTGGGAAGTTACCAGTGCATGGACTAGTGTGGCTAAGTTATCCCTATCTAGGAAAGGCCATAGCTGACAGACCAGTTGAAGCTAGCCGCAAGCACTCTGAGCCACCGAGTCTGTTTGGGCATCCAGTGATGAATTACAGAGGCATGGAGGATAATCAGCACTGTTTGATTGTGAAAACAAACATAGTGTGCCAAATGACCCATTTGTTGCTACTTGAATGGAGTTTGGATAATTTTCCCTGTACACAAAATCCTCAACAGCCTTTCTTCAGGCAAGAAATAGATGAATGGATCTCTTTTTGATGAAGTTACAAGCTTGGTGGATGAAGGCAATGCTGTGGATGAAGTGTCTCTTGATTTCAGTAAGGCCTCTGACAACATCCCCCAGGATATCCTTGCAGACAAGGTAGTAAAACAAAGTAGACACAGCTACTGTTAGTTGAATTTATAATTGGCTCACTGGCCAAACACAAAGGGTACACACCAGTGGCTCCTCTTCATCCTGGAAAGAAGTAACTTGTGAAGTGCCACAGGGTTCTGTCCTAGGCCCAGTGCTATTCAACATCTTTATCAATGACCTGGATGGTGGAATAGAGACCACAGTCATCAAATTTGCAGATGACACCAAATTAGGAGGGATAGCTAATACCCCAGAGGACAGGATCAGAATTCAAAATGACCTTGAAAGATAAGCGAGCTGGGCCAAAACTAACAAAATGAATTTTAACAAGGAGAAATGTAAGGGACTACACTTGGGGAGAAAGAATGGAATGCACAGATATAGGATGGGTGATACCTGGCTTCAAAACAGTATGTGTGAAAGGGATCTAAGAGTCTTAGTGGACTGCAAGATGAACATGAGTCAGCAGTGTGATGCAGCAGCTAAAAAAAGCCAATACGATTCTGGACTGCGTCGATAGAAGTATAGTATTATCCTATTATGGCAGCCTGCCAAGACTTCAGAGCTATGTAATCAGCAGTAACTAGTAAATAGTGTTTGTTAAAGTAATCCGAAAGCAATCCAGACCCACCAAGTCTGAATTACCTAGAATCCAGGCAGAGTGTCCAGAAGCAGAATCTATAGTCCAGGCAAAGATCCAAGATCTGAAGAACACAAACAGAGAATCCAGGACTCAGCAAGACTGTCATCACCAATGCAGTCAGAAGACTGCAGCAACTTTCTGCCAGCCTGACCTCTGATTATATAGCCTAAGCGTCCTGGCCAACTGTGGCCTAATTAGCGAGCTCTTCCTTTTCCACCTGCATTGGCTGCTGTAAGTACTGTTCTTCTCACGTCTCTAGGGTGTGGCTGTTGGGAAGAGTCCTGTCTGGGTCATGACAAATATTGAGATCAAGGGAAGTAATAATACCACTCTATTAGGCTTTGGTTAGACCTCACCTGGAACCATGTAATAGGGCACAAGTATTCTGGGCACCACAATTCAAGAAGGGTATTGACAAGGTGGAACGTGTCCAGAAGAGGGCAACCAAAATGGTGAAGGGTCTGGAAACCAAGCCTTATGAGGAGCAGCTTAGGGAATTAGGGGTTTTTTTACCTTGATGAAGGTTAGGAAGTGACATGATAGCCACGTCTAAATATTTGAAGGGATGTCATGTTGAGGATGGAGCAAGCTTGTTTTCTGCTACTCCAGAGACTAGAACACAGAGCAATGGATTCAAACTACAGGACAAGAGATTTCACTTAAACATCAGGAAGAACTTCCTGCAAGTAAAAACCATTTGACAGTGGAATGTGCTGCATTGGAGCACCGTCTTTGGAGTTTTTTAAACAGAGGCTGGATGGCTGGATGGCTGTTTGCTGGCAGTGCTTTGAGTGTGTGTTCCTGCATGGCAGGGGGTTGGACTCCGTGGATGTTATGGTCTCTTCCAGCTCTATGATTCTGTGATTCTACTTTTCCTGAAAGTCTCTAGGGCCAGCATTTCATCGTTTAAATAAGTCATAGCCTCTTCCCCTATACTGTTAGAACTTTTCAAAAAATCTGTTTTGCCAAAGGAACAACGGAATTCTTACCATTTCCAGTTGTGGGTTTCTATTTTTACATTTTTCAGTCTTTCTGTCCCTGGAAGATTGCAGGGAGAGAAAATTGGACCTCAGACCTTCCAAAGTTGCCCACCTTTACTCTCAATATTTTGTCTGAAGGCCATGATTGATGTCCCGCTGATTTGAGCTGCCAAGGACAGAGTCAGTGTCAATCACAATGTGACTAATATTAAGCAAGAGGATGTAAAATAAAAAGTCACATAGATGTACCCAGAATTGTACTGTTTACTTGAAACAATATATTCTGTGATCATATTTATCATTGTACAGTTCCTGTACTACTGTGATATAGAGCCTTGTTTGCTTCCTAGAAGATGTTCTACCCATGTTTCTCTTTCCATATTAAGCTTGGTATATTCTGAATGGTCAGTTTCTGACGGAGCAGCTTTCTCTTTGCGATGTGTGTGAACGGTGTGAATGTATGTGGAGATGGGGATCTTTCCCCACTGATGGCATGTGGCCCAGAGGAAATGTTGATTTGCTAATCTGTTTCACATCCTGCCCTACAAGAATATAACTGTGCTACAAAGTAACAAACATGAATTATGCTTAGCACTAAAGGGAAGTGCTCATATTTTCTACTACTTGTATTTTTGACCAGTGGTTCTTAATCTTTTCTTTACTGGGGATCCCTTGTAAATACAATTTGTTACCAGGGACCCGCAAGATTTAACTCAAGATTTAAACATTTAAATTTAAATATTCAAATTTTTAAAATTGCTCATACCTAGTCATCCTTATCCCTTATTTGTCCAGCAGACACTGCAAAGGAAAGGAGGCTTGTCAATGGTCTATGGAACAGTATGCTGAGATCCTTCATGTGCCAGGAGAGTAGAATAAACTGGAGTTTCCTAAAGGAAGCTTATGAATAGGAGATGGGCCTAAAGAATAATTTCTTTTGCCCTTTTCCTCTCTACTGTCTCTGTGCTCCTTTGGGAAAATGATGTTTCTTTTGTCCTTTCTTTCCTCCAAAGCAGCACCTGGAAAGTAAAGGTCTCAGTGCTGCTTTGGGGGAAAGTGTGGAAGAAATGCAGTTTCCCTCTGAAAAGAGCACCAACAGAGTACAGATGGTCAGTGCTTCTTCTGAAAGCACCTACCCTCTCCACTCTCTCGATGCTCTTTCCGAGGAAAATGGTGTTTCTTTTATGCTTCTCCCCGAAGGAGCACTGAGACCCTCACTGCTTCATTTCCAAACAGCTACAAGAGTAAAGGGAGTCTCTTCTATTCTTGTGGCTGCTTGGCCCTGGGCTCAAGCAGTGTTGCCACATTCACCACACAAGGCCTGGGCTTAGCATCTTCCCTTGTCTTCCAGGCTCTCCTCTCACCAGCCTTCTGAGCTGTCTAGTGCATCTACACAGTAATGCCTGGAGCCTCCAGTGCAGGATGAGATCCTGCCAGCTCCTCGTTGCCTCTGTTGCTGCCGTCATCACCATCACCATCACCTTTGGGGAAATCCAAGACATGCTGCATCAACTGGCCACAACCAGCTTCTCTTAAATCCCTTAAATCTGGGATTTCCCCATTTTTGGAATGAATGCCAGCCTTACGTAGACCCTCTGTGAGGGCTTCCCAGACCCCAGGTTAAGAATCACTGTTTTAGACAATCACCCCTGCAAATGTTTGAAGGAACATATGAATACAGCGGGCTCTATTGTGTACACAAAAATTATATGTATTACAAATAGCAACAGTAAAGATTTATATTTATATTCTGTAAATGACATCCGTATAATATAAAACACTAAGTGTATGTTTTTTAAGGAATCAACATGATAAGATAAGCAGAGCAGGAGAAAATAAAAATTTTAATGATAAAAAGCCCTGAAGAAAAGAAGATGCATGCTAGCTACCTGGTAATAATCTGTTTTGACAACTTTCATCCAAGGTTGCCATGACATAGCTAATAAATATTTTTGTAGCCTCCTCAATAACTCAGCCTAAATACCAAAGTGGTAGTCAGGAAGTTGTCTGATGCTCAGATCTATTTAAGTATCTTTAAAAAATAATCTTGCCTTACAAGAAAAAAAAAATGTGGAGTATCTTATGAGCTCTGCTCGCTGTTTCCATTCAACCATGGCAGGTGAGTGTCTCTTCTAAAAAATGTGGGCACAGATAATGGATTTTCTGGGCCATGTCTATCTAGTATCCAATCCACTATTAGTTCTGAAACTGGGCATGAGTATTCTGTTAATGTTGCTAAAATTTAGGTTTGATTAGTGGCACTCTCAAGTCCCAGTGTTTCTGACTTAGAACAGTGGGATATATTCCAGAATCACTGTTGTTCCTTAGTTTGCCCCCTGCCTACTCTACCATATGAACAGTGGACTGTATTGCTGGCAATGGTGGAGCCTGGAGTGTGTAGAGGGGGGGCTGGGGCTATGGCACGAGGGGTGTGGCCACTGTGTGGGGGGCATGGCCAGGGTGTGCAGGGGCGTGGCCAGGGCGTGTGGGGCCATGGCTATGGGCTGGGATGTCCCAGAAAGATTGCCTTCTGGAGCGAATCACCTCCCCTGCCCCCACATTCCTATGCAACTGACTGCTGGCCTCTCATGAGCCACTCATTCTCAGCTTCTAGTCATGAGTAAATGGACTGTACCAGCATTAGAATTTGAACAAGAAGGTATATTTTTGGCTGCAGGAAGAAATCCAAGAGCAAGAACTATTTTTACTGTTACCATTTTAAGAAACCTGTATTGTAAAAGACCGGCCCATTCTATTTCTCCCATTGTGAGAGCAGCAATGAATGAGGCTGGATTTATGGTAGCCTGAAAAGCAGTCCAGGATTAGAAACTTCTAACCTGTTGCCAGCTTCTTGTACAAGAATTTTAAAGGCTTTTACAAAATCACACTTTCTGCACGAAATAAGACTTGAGCACAATTTCTTTTTCTGCCAATTTTTTGATGGATTGGTGGTTACTTGCCCATCATAACCACGTCTGCTACAGTCACTATTTCATTGTTTCCCACAGGCTGTAGTCACTTTTGCCCTCTGGGCAAGGAGAAAGAATATTTAGGAAAGTTAAGCTCTAGAAACTGGAAATACATTTTATTTCTGTCGGTTTTGACCAAAAATCAAGAGCTTATCCCAGTCTAGTATTTGGCAGATGTTTCGGACTAATACTATCATCAGCCCTAGCCAGCATAACCCCATGGTTAAGAATGATGGCAGTTGTAGTCTAGACCATTTGGAGGATAATTGCTTGAGGCAAGCTGTTTCACGTGTAGCTTAAATCTATGGTTTTTGTCAATGTTAGAGCTATGTTTTTCCTACTTGTTCAGCGTTGGATTGGTTGTACCAACAGCAGCTCACTGGAGAAGTCAAGGTTTTTAGTATAGCTGTGCCTAGGAAGCAGCTTGTCCCGTTTCCTCCCTCAAAGAACTGGTAGCACCAAAGTCAGGCCTTCCTAGACGTCTTCAGATTTTGCTTGTGGGAAAAAGTCACATTTTCAATTTTTAAAATATCTAAAAGAGGGTTTCTGTGTACAAGTCAATAGATCTGAAGGCAACTGAGCACTGGAATTGGGTTGGGAGGGTGACTTAACTTTTCGTACAGCCTATCAAAGTGCTTTCTTTGGAAGATTTGTTGCTGGAAACTTGCAGTGGTGCCACTGCCCTCCAGTATGCCTGCAGTATTAACACTGGGCTGTATCTCAGGCCATTTCTGCACTAACCTGTTGTAGTGCTATTATTCCACTTTCAGCATCCCATGGAATCCTGGGGCCTTTGAGGCCCCTCCCTAAACTGCAAACCCCGGGATTCATAGGATGTTGAAAGTGGAATAATAGCACTATAACAGTCTAGTGTGGAAATGGCCCAGGAGTTACTCCTCACCAGCTTCAGCTGGTTCATCTGCTCCGGACAGGGCTACTTTGGCCACATCAGCGTTTCATGGCCAAGAACTTCCCAGGTGGATTACTGTAGTGCATCATAGGCAAGGCTGCTCTTGAAGGCAAACCAGAAGCTTCAGCTAGTACAGAATACAGTAACTACAACTGTGGCCATTTCCGCAGGCCACTGTTACAGTGCTGTTATTCCACTTGCAACGTCCTATGGAATCCTGGGCTTTGCAGCTTAGGGAGGGGCCTTTGAGGCCCCCAGAATTCCACAGGACGTTGAAAGCGGAATAGTAGCACTGTAACAGGCTCGTGAGGAAATGGCCTCAGCCGCGCATTTCTGAGGGGGAACAGAATTCCATACACCAAAGACTGGAGAAAACGCAAGAACTCCCGCCTTGCTGCCGCGTCTTTGAGTAGCCCGCCCAAACGCCGTTGGGGGGAAGCCTTCGAATTCTGCGTGTGCGTGTTTTTGTTTAAAAACAGTGCTCCCGACTTTGGCCCCAGAGAAAGAAAGAAAGAAAGAAAGAAAGCAAGCAAGCAAGCAAGCAAGCAAGCAACTGGGACGTTCAACCCTGAGGCGTTCGGAGCCCTCTCTCCCAGTTCTAGCTCTATAATGCCGCGCCATAGACTCTCACGAGGAAACCCCCGCAGCTTCTGGCTCTCCAGACCTGGCTTTGCGCGTCCGCTGACGACACGCGAGTGGGCGGGGCGTCCCGAGGCGGGCGTGGATTCCGCCAGTTTCAGGCAGGCGCTGCTGGGCCGGCGCGGCGGTTCTGAGAGGAGCCAGCCGTTGGCGGGCGAGGCGAGCCGCCGCTTGCTCTTCCCGAGCGGAGCCGTGGCCGGGTTTTCGGCGGAGCGCGAGGAGGATGGCTCACCCCGGGGAGTGAACGCTCCCCTCCGTCTGTGCGCGTGCAGGCCTGGCTTAGCGGGGCGCGATGGAGAGCGGCGGCGGCGGCGGCCGCGGAGGAGGTTCCGCGCGCGGGGCCGGCCGCGAGAGGAAAAAGGGCAAGAGCTCCGACGAGTCCTCGGCCGGCGCGATGGTGGGAGACCCCGGAGGCGGCGGCGGCAAATCCCGGAAGTTCGTAAGTGTTGGCGAGCGAAGGAGAGAGTTGGCCCGGGGCGGAGGAGGAGGAGGAGGAGGAGGAGGGAGCGGCGCACCTGCCCGGTGCGAAGGGCTCGGGAGGCACCCGCGCCGCAGCTGGGACCGCCCTGCCCGCCTTGCCAGGCAGGCGGAGGCGACCCCGGCGTCCCCTTCGCTCCCGGGCAGGCGTCCCGTCAGTTCCCCGGCCGGGTGGGGGCGAGAGAGGGGAGGGTGGGGCAGGAAGTTTCCTCCCCTGCTGGGCCGGCCCGGCAGGAAAGCCCCGGCGCTGCCCGCCCGCGGGTGACACAGCCCCCGCTCGCCGCCCCGCCGGCAAGTTCTCCCCGAGGAGTTGGCCGAGCTTCCCAGGCTTGCCGGGCTCGGAGCCTCGAGGGGATTCTCATGCTTAGTTCCCAAGGACTGCGCGGGGCTTTGGACGTAAGGGGGTGGCCGCAGTCCTTGGTCTTAGCCGAAAGGCCGAGAGAGCGTGCTGTGGTCTCTGGCAGCTCCGCTGACGAGGACTTCGTCTGTCCGGGTGGGGAAGACCCCTTACTGAGTAGGAACCGAGAGAACTGCCTCCTGCCCCGTAGGCTAGGCGGGAACTGGCCTCGCTCGCTCAGCGCAAGGCAGCGCCTTACCCTCGCTGACTTCTCCGGCGGAGCGTGGCGCGGCTGGGTGCGCGCTGAAGGCAGGCGGGTGTTCGTCTTCGGCTCTCACATCCCCTCGGCGCTGAGCATCTGGGTCAAAACGGCGCCGGCACAGGCTGGAGGGGCAGGGCACCCAGGCAGCCTAGGGAGCATGGCATTGGCACTTGCTCTGAAAGTGTCGCCAGTGGTTTTGATTTTATACTTCAGTGTGGCATAGTAGTTTGAGTGTGGGACTACAACCCTGGAGACCCGGATTCGATTCCCCACTCAACCATGGAAACTGACTGGGTGACCTCGGGTGCATCACGCGCTCTCAGCCCCAGGAAACCCAGTGATAGATTCACCTTAGAGTGACTATTAGTCAGAAATGACTTGAAGCCACACAGCAACAAGTAGTCTGTGGGGAGCCTGTCTTTTAGGCAAACCATATTTCTTCTGCAGGGCTAGATTTTGCATTTGTTTGTAAGAGAGGTACAGTTTACTTTTCATCGATGTCTAATGTGTCTGACAGTAGCAAGAAGCATTTAATAGATAATTTTCTAATGAGCCCTGAAGTTGGAGGTCTGTGGGATGCAAGTTTGACTAGTGATTGGTCACAACATTGCTTACTACTCTGTGTTATACTCCTTTTTTCACAGCCTTTATCTGAAAATCGCAATATTGATGTCAAATGAGCATCGTGTCTCAGAGATTTCTGTTATTCTTGCCATCTTTGGGGGTTTTATTCATAACACAATTTGTGGGTTCTGATCTCTCCAGCAGCACAGCACAATTTCCTAAGGCTTATCTTATGAGCCAGAATGGTCTACAGAGGGGAATTTGTTCATCAGATGTCCTAAGGCTTTTTAAAAAAGCTTGAAGTAACACATGAGCTGGTATTTCCCTTGCTTGGCATACAACAGGTTTCAGGAAGATTTAGGCAGAAAACAACAGCAGAGAAGGGAA
Organism: Iguana delicatissima; assembly: GCA_948472985.1. Taxonomy (NCBI): domain Eukaryota; kingdom Metazoa; phylum Chordata; class Lepidosauria; order Squamata; family Iguanidae; genus Iguana; species Iguana delicatissima. The sequence continues at coordinate 382,009 of CAOKZL010001288.1, forward strand.
GGGAAGTCCCAGCCCCGCCCCCACCATCTTGACAGGGCTGCTTAGACACAAGGCATTTATGGTGAGACTGCCATAGCGTATGCACTCCCATGCTACCCAGGTAGGTCCATATAGCACTGCCATCTGTTTGTAATTCTTTCCCATACTAGGCTGTGTACTCTGCAGTGGACTCCAGCACTTCGCCCCATCAAGTTTACCCAGTCTTGGTATAGTGACTGTGTGTTGAGCTCTGATAACTTCAGTTGCCTGATAGATCACTAGTCAGGTCAAATCCATAATCCCTTAAAAAGACAGAAGGCAGTTCATTGGTATTGGTGGATCCCAGTGAGCTGTATGCACATGGAGAGTGCTATGTTTCTTTCCTTATGGTGTGGAAAGTGCAATTGAAGGGCGATCATTTTGTTAGTGCTAGGAGTCCTCTTGAAGCATCCTGATCCTACAACCTTGCTTTCAACTTAAAACATTTCCCATGTAATCTGATCACAGCTCTTTTCATTTTCTCCTAATCTTTGGATCCAAGCAAGGGGCTGTTTGACTTTCTCTGCCTTCATTGTGAAGAGCTTTCGAGTCTCCCATTATTATATGCTTTAGCAGATCTCTCTAGGGTGCAGGCAAATGGATTTTTGACTCCTTCCCTTCTGATGGCAAAGCTTCTTTCATGTTTCTACCTTGTGCCTTTCAGTGGGCTGACTCCCGGTGTCTCTTTATAATTACACGGAAAAATAGTGTTTTGTATCAACTGTTCACTTACACCAGTGGTTCTCAACCTGTGGGTCCCCAGATGTTTGTGGACTTCAGCTCCCAGAAGCCCTGAGCATTGACCATAGTGGATGTGGCTTCTGGGAGCTGAAGTCCACAAACATCTGGGGACCCACAGGTTGAGAACCACTGACTTACACTCTAGCCATCACAGTGTAGTGGTTTGAATGTTGGATTAATAACTTGAGAGATCAGGGTTTGAATCCCTGCTTGATTCTGGAAAGCAACTGTCCATAATTCACATTGTGGTTGATAGATTTGATCCTTTGGGAGTGAGGAGCTAAGAGGCATAAGGTAGCTGTCTTACAGTTCAGCAAGGTAATAACCAGTGTACAATATACTGCTTTTTGGTCAGTGGATGTTTTCTGGCTTTGAAATCTCAATTGGTTTGTACCATAGTATCATTTTGAAAGCACATAATGTATGGCCAGTGCCACTGTGGCTTGTTTGTGGCTCTTGGAATGCACAATCCAAGTTTTCCCTACTGCTTGGAAGCAGTCGACTGTACAGCGCAAAGCTTTAGAAGCCCTTTGTGCCTTCAGAGCTATTGAAATTTCTGCACGCAGACCAGGATATACCTGTATGGCAAGGGTCACTGTGACATCTGAAAAAAACTGATTGATATAATCAAAGGGAATAGGAAAAGAAGACAAAAATGAAATTCAGAACTTTCAGAAACAAAGTTCAGTAGGAATGCCAAGGATCAAACATTCAGAAGTGTGCTTGAAATTTGCTCAAGGAATATTGGGGGCTTTCAGCTAAAAGTGTGCAAGCTGTAGTCATCAGAGCAGTATAGACTAGATCCTACAGATCTCTGCACTCAGAGAGATTTGTTTTCTCGTGTAGCACAAGCATTAATTTGCCCTAACACATTTTGAAACATGATAATTAGACATGGAGTGATAGAAAAACTGACACTATTTCAGCATATACTTTGTGAATTCGTTGTCATGTGGTTCCACAATAGCTTGCAGTAAACTGCTACCGGGTTTTGAATTTGCTAGGAGGCAACTGTGTTACTAAAATAGGGAGTGTGTCCTAAAGTTGTCTCTTGTTTACCGGAGATTATGTCTTTTGAGCCAAGTTACCTTTGCTCTGTAGCACATCTTGGAAAGACAGTATGGTGTAACCGTTTGAGTGCTGGACTAGGATTCCAAAAGATGAAGGTTCAAATTCCCATTTAGCTGTAGAGCTTTGGGTAAGTCACACTCAGCCTTAGAGGAAGGCAATGGCAAACTTCCTCTGAACAAATCTTTCAAAGAAAACCCCGCGATAGGCTTGCTTGTAGTCGCCACAAGTTAGAAACAGCTTGAAGGCACACCACAACCCCAAGTTCTTGCTTATAGATTTATTTATTTAATTTATTTAATATATTTTTCTGTTGCCTCCCAGCCCACAAGGGCTCTTGAGTCAATGAACAAATAGAAACAATTAAAACAGTACAAAGATAAAAACATTTTAAAAACCCATTAATGTACTCTTTAAAAACTTTTAAAACAATCTGAAAACAATCCTAAAATGCAGTTTTATAGCAGTTAAAATAGAGCAATTTCAAGCACTGAAGGTCATCCAGAACAGTACTTACATAGTAAAGTGTTTATTTAGAGCAAAGATGGGCAACTAAGCTGGGGCCATTTCCACAATACACTGTTATAGTGCTGTTATTCCGCTTTCAACATCCTTTGGAATCCTGAGATTTGCAGTTTAGGGAGGGGCATTGAGAATTCTCAGCCAAAGAGCTCTTTGGCCTTGGTAAACTACAAACCCCAGAATTCCACAGGAAGTTGCAAGTGGAATAATAGAATAATAGCACTGTAACAGGGTAGTGTGGCAATGGCCTGGGTCTAGCAGCCTTTTTTTTTGCCCCAGGGCCCTCTGAAGGCTATGTGGACAACCAAAATTCCAAAAAACAAAACAAAAACAATCCCCAAACCTAGAAGAAACCAGAAGTCCATTTCTAGTTTTGGAAAAAAAACCCTTTCCTTTTTAATGTTAAAGAGTTTAGGGATGGGGCTATGACCTATTTAAGAGTGATTTGCAAGTGGGGATCAAAGTGGAATTATGCCTTCAAAAGGAATCCCATCTTGGGAAAAAGGAGATTTAAATAAAAAAATAGATATATTTGCTCAGGTGGGAAGGAGATACCCCCTTTTGTGGCTTTCAGCAGGAAGTGGAGAGTACTTTAAAAACATGGAACTGACTGGATCTGTATTTTGCAGAGGTTTCCTTGTGGTAGGGGTAAAGGAGAAGAGAACTGAGTATGTGGAAATGGTGCGGGGTGTGTGTGTGGAGAGGGGGAGAGAGAGAGAGAGATGAGTGCATTGCGGATGGAGAAATGGTGATGGTCTTGAGAAGGAGGAGGAAGGATGATCTTAACAGTGGATGATCACTAAACCCATATTCCTCCTCTCTCAGGATTCTTTCAAGAGGCAGAGAAAAATCATGTGGAACAGTGATGATTTTGAAAAATTGAGTGAACACGTGTTTGGTAGTTGTGGACCTGACCATTGTTAACATGAGGGTTGCAAAAGATGACCTTTGGAAGAACATGGTTGCAATATGAAGAAGATTACTCACTCCCACGCATATAGGATTTTGCTATAAATTGGGAGATTTGTCTAGTGAATGCAATGTTAAAGCAATTTATACTGTGTACTCAGAACATTACATTGGGGAAAAGATGTGTTTTTCTGTGTATAACTTTGGTAGTGATGTACTCAGTAGAACTTTAAGCTAAAAGTTAAACAACACTTTTATCTTCTTTTTGCTTTCCTAGTTTTGATCTCTTTGCTGACCCTGCCTTGTTGTTTACATTTGTAAGAATACTTGGGTAGTTTACATCAAGCTTACCATAGTTTGGAGTGGAAAGATGTAGGGGGGGGGACACATTTTTGAAAGTCGCTCACTGCCTGCTTTGAACAAATATGTCGAAACAGCTTTTACATTTTTAGTTTTTTCTGCCAGTGACTGATCTAGTCACCTGTGTTTCAGGAAAAAATAAAGGTGGATACTGTTAAGAAAACTCTGTGAAATTCGTGGAGTCACCATAATTTGACAGGTGAATTGAAGAGACGTATACGCATACTGTTAAATGTGAAATATGTATGCACAGTCTTTTGTTTGGTCTAGCGAAACAGCATAATTTTTCTTTCCCGTACTCTGATGGAAAAGGCCCAGGAGAAGGGATATAGATATTTTCAAAGTAAGATTTTGAGCTGAATTCAAAGTTCCATTTCCACTGAGGATGTCTGTATGTCTGAGAGAATCTTTAGTTCACCATCTCTGCACAGGAGTGTTCTCTCTCCTTTGGAAGCTTTTGCTAGTGTAGAATACTGGAGGACTGGACACTGGTTGGAGTAAGGTGTTTGAACTGTGTTAACCCTATTATGTGTCAGCTACATGGCTGCCTGTTCACTTCCAAGCTTAATTCAAAATTTGTACGTTGACATCTGAAGTTCGGAATGGCTTGAGATCATGTTGCTGGAAGAACAACCTGTACCAGTAAAAGTGTGCAGGTGCTAAGATCAGAGGGGTCCAAATGCCATAAAATGCCATAAAGATCAGAACTTGTCCGATCTTGGAAGGTAAGCAGGGTCAGCCCTGGTTAGTACTTGAATGGGAGACCACCAACAATATCAGAAGCTGTAGGCTAATTTCAGAGAAAGGAACTGGCAAAGCCAGCTCTGGGTATTCCTTGTCCAACAAAACCCTATGAAATTCATGGTGTTGCTATAAGTTGATAAGCAGCTTGAAGATGCATGTGTGCACAGATACAGATGCACACGTTAAGATCAGTGTTAGGGGCCCTACTCATTTGTCTGTTGTTTGCATCAGATGGATTGACAGCCACAAGAGATGGGCCTTTTTAACTTTGGCTCCTTATGTATTAAAAATCTTTTCCTCTAGAGAGATTTTGGTTCTGTCAGTTTTGCTTGGCCAGATTTCTGAGCCTGAATATTTAATACTGTTACTATTAATTGATTATGAATATTTTAATTGTTCTTGAATTGAGCTGTTGGGAAGTTTTCTTTGAGAAGTGGCTTATAAATGATGTGTATTGAGATAGCTGTTTGATTTGCTAGTGGTGTGCACCAAACTCAGTGGTAGTTTTCGTTCTATGATGCAGTTTTTCGCCAGTGTAAATCCTGTATTGTAAATTGCCTTGAGTACTGTGAGTGTCATCCATCTTCATGTAAGTGTTTCAGATGAAAGTTGAGATGGACTTTAAAAGAGATCTCATAATGAGTCATGTTTGAGCCCCTATCCTTCATTTAACTTTTAATAATTAAAGATAAAAATTATATTCATGAGAAACCTAGTTTATAAAGAAATGCTTCTGTAGAAGAGATGTCTTGGTTAAAATACAGTTAAAAATTTGATTGAAATAGCAGTATTCAATATGATATGCCTGACTCTTGACTAAGTTTTACGCTTTTATGTTTTTGCTGAGATTGTATATCATTTGGTGGTACTTTCCTTTGTCTTCTACAAGAAAGCAACTATGAAATGCCTGCTAATATGTGTTGTTAAGGTGTAATTGTTCAGGCTCAGATCTGAAATTCACAGATTGCATATCGTAACAAATTTATTTTCTATGTATAATGAGGCCATTCTGCAGGGAATTGTTTAAGCAGGGACCTAGAGGTTTTTGTTACTTATAGACTGAGTAGGAATAAGTGTTGTCATGCATTTTGTAAAACATAACACATTATATTAATGGGTAATTAACAGAAATGTATATATAGTTGACATTTGCTAGGGCTAGGGGTGCAGAACTCTCATAAAAATGAAGTCACGAATATCAGAATGTGTGTGCATCTGTGGGAAGAGGGCTCAGGCATGGTGGGGAGAACAGGTGCCCAAAGTACAAACCAGGTAAGGGAAAGGAGAGGGAAAAGGTGTGGGTGGACATGGTGGCCGTAGACTTCCTCTCTCTTGCCCGTTTCCTTCTTTGGCTGTTGCAGGGGCATTGGGAGAGAGTTTGTGGTGCTTAGAAATCTGGCTATGAGTCGTCCTTAGCTGGCCACGGGGTGGCTGGTGGAGGAGGAGGAGGAGGAGGACCAGAAATAGGTTTTTAAAGGGCTGCATGAAGCCTTTAAAAATTGGAGCCACTGAGGGGGAAGGTTCCTCCAGAAAAGAAGTGCCTGAGAGGGTGGGACAGGAGTTGAAGAAATTTGCAAATAATCAGATCAGTGAAAGTCAAACCCACAAACGTGGAGGGCTACCTATATCAGCAGAGGAAACAATAGCTAATAACTATCTAGTTCTCTCTTCTTCAAGGTGGGATGTCGATGAGCAGGACGATAGCAAAAAGCATAATCTTTTAAAATAAAGAAAAAAAAGGTCTTCTGACACCTTCAAGGCTAGTAACTTTGTCATAGACTTGTTTTCTGTCCCCTTGTATTCCACAAAAGGTTACCTTAGAATAGACACATTGGTCCTTAAGGTACTTACAGTAATCTATACTATAAATTGGTATTCCCGTTTTAGGATGAGTGGGCTAGATCTCAAAATACCATCACTGAAAGAGAAGGGTAATATTGGAAAGAATTTCAAAATGGGAAAAATAGCTGGGGTTTTTTTTGTGGGGGGGTTGGAACAACTTATTAAGATACACTTTAGTTTATCTGTGAAAGCTTTAGACATTGATTAGACAAAATGTGTACCTGCATGGATACTTTAAATCTACATTATCGTATTTTAAGGGTGTAGAAATTGACTATGTGGTCTTCTGAAGTTTTTGTGCTCTGATACTTGTCTCCATTAATAGGCAGAGTGAGTGTCTGAAGGGGAAAAGGCTGATTTTAATAGTTGGTAATGGAGAGGAGGAAAGTTGGGGGCTAGCACTGCTTTTGGCATTGTTATATTTATTTAATCATAGCAGTTTGCTTCTATTTTAGTTCAGGGTAGCTTATGAGAGGCTGTTCCTGTTTCAAGCTCACAATAACCTTGTTAGGTAGGCTGAGCAAAGGGAGAGAAGATATTCCCCCAAAGATCTGAGGGTCAGGAATGATTGCAACCCAGGCCTGGGTACTGAAACGTCCACCTCTTGGCTTAATATGTTATAAATTCCAAAGGATAGCTGTACTGGTTTGTTCTAACAAAAATTCGTGTTGTGCCTTAAAGACTGATTATAGCATGAATGTTTGTGGGTTACAGCCTGTATCGTCAAATGCATCAAGTGCTACCCTGAAGTCAAGTATGTAGTACATTTGTTTGGAAGTGGGACTATAGATGGGGAAAATAAGTACAGGTATGTGTGTGTATACGTGCCTGTCTGCTTATGGTGACCCCATTAATTTCACAAGGTTTCTTAGACAAAGAGTACTCAGAGGTGGTTTTGCCAGTTCCTTCCTCTGAAATATAGCCTTGAGCACCTGGTGTTCATTGGCAGTTTCGCATCCAAGTACTAACCAGCGCTGATCTTGCTTAGCTTTCAAAATCAGATGGGATCTCGTGCCCATAGGATATTTAGGCCCTACTGACAGTAACCATTGTATTATTAACGCTGGCCATTTCTGAGACTGCTGCTGATAATACAAACATCCTGGCACTACATAAGCCATTTAACATATGGAAGTACTGTATAATCACAATCCATTGTACCAACTTAGTCTGATCCAGTAGATCCATGGCAGTTGATTGTAGGATATTTCCCAAAATGTTTCTGCCTGAAGGACAACAAGCTTACAGAGTACTAGCAGACAAAGGTGAGCATCCCATGGCACACCTTGATAAAGAATTGGGGATTCAGTGGGATTACACATACCAGATTCTTGAATGTCTGGGTGAGTAACTTCCAGTTCTCAAATGCCCTTATAAGCCAGAAAGACCTGAACATGATTACTTGCTATAATAGGTTTAATAGAAAAGCTTTAATAGGTTTGAGAGATTTAAGAAGACTATAGTGTGTGGGGGACTTACTAATACTAAAACTTGAAGAATATGTAAAAGTGTATTTTAAATACAAAATATAGGATGTTTCTGACTTGCGTTTTTGCTTACACCCATTTGAGGGAAAGCTGGAAGTCACGTGTTACTGTCCTTTGTATGTTGTTGTTTTGTTTTTTCTTTGTTTTTTGTTGCTGCTTCATTGGTATACCATATATGTTGTTCATTTAAATTGTGTGTTATTAAAACATTTGTTAAAAATAGCAGAAGGACCCTGAAGGCTGACGATGCCTTTTACAGTCAAGGTCCAGGGGTAGGAGATGGGCAGGTTTTGCAGGGTTGGGGATCATGTGTTAGTTACCTCACTTCTGTTAGATGTGCAAGATCCTTATGAGATGGCTGGAGAGGGTAACGTAATGGCATGGCTAGAACTGTGGTGCCAGGACAGGATGTAGATGCTTGCAGTCCAGTAACGGATAATGCTATCGCATCTCCTGAGAAGTCAATGCTGGTGGGGGGAAGTGCCACATTTTCCTGCAACAGCAGTTCTGGAAGCAGAACTCTTGCTTGCCCATCGAGACCCTTCTCAGATAGCCAATTTGGATTATCACTGTCAAAGTGGTAGTTGAACCCTGAGGCCCCTGAGCTGGATGTCAGACTTGTGTAGTATGACTGCACCTACTTGGAACTTGACTTGATAAACCAGAAGGTGTTTTTGAAGTCAGTCTTTTATCACTGGGATAGCTGACCTAGAACATTTTCAAGTGACTATTGTCATAACGTTGTTGCTGCTTCCAATGCTTTCTTCTGCTTTGTTTTGATTTTCAACCGAAGTCTGTTCCTTTCTCGGTACAGTATTTCAGCAATGCCTCTTGGAACACTTGGTTGCTCTGGCACAATACTTCTGCTCTGATCAGATGACTGTGCCTGGCAAACATATTTCAAGTTTATTTCCTATGCCTTGTGCCAGGCTGATGAAGCAGGACCCAGTGATTATTATACTCAATCTCAGATTTACATACCTCACACTCTTCTTCTCAGTGCTGCCTCTGCCTCCTTCTCTTGTGCCAGGATTGACCTTTGCACATTTGCCTCTCCTTCAGTGCAGAATCTCACCTTTGAGGTTGGAGGGAAGATTCTGCTCAGGCATGGTGCCTCTTGCAAAGATTTGAGAACTGTGTCTGGTCATGGTGCACCTGGTGTCTAACTGACCTCTCTCTTGTGGTCTTGTGAAATGCTTGCTTGCTTCTCTGATTGTATGACAGAGTGTCTACTACTGTTAAAGGTACATGAATGTGTTGTCTTTTGTCTGCCCTCCCTGTTCTTATACCAGGACTTGGGGGGGGGGTTGGCACTGGAAATTGGTGCTTGCTTAGAAAGCTAAGTGTAACCACATAAGATCTCTGTCTTAGTCAGCTTTGCCCTTGGGTGCCTGTGTAATAAAAAACTAACCAAAAAAGCTTCTAGTATTGTTTTCATTCATCACAAGTCCTGCATCTGTCCTTCTGAAATTTTGCAAGGAACTAGGAATCCTTCTAAGTGGCACATTATGTTTGTGCACATTATCCATCAAACTACAGAGGTAAGATGTTTCTTTAAACAAACAAATAACAGCTCCCAGCAAACAGACCCAGCAACTCTGTGTCTGCCTGTCTGAAATTTGGAGGCTTATCATTTTATGTGTTTAATTTTCCCATTGTAGTCAGTGGGGAAACCAACTGAGACCTTGGAAGAATGGATGAAGGGAGCTTCTGTTTCAGGTATGAAACATGATACAGTGCCAGTCTGAATGGAGTGAGGAGGGCTCTGTTTGAGCCAGTGAGGTGAGATCCAGGGTGGAGTTTGGCCCTGTGCGTGTCCTGAATGATCATCAATCAGAACTGAGACAAAATATGATATGAGGGGCTTTCTGTCTCTGAGGCAGAAAGCTGTGCTACCACAGTTATGCACTTTATTACAGCCTCCTCTCCACATTTGTGGGTTTGACCTTCACAAATTTGATTACTTGTAAGGTGGATATGTGCCTTCCCTGCCATTCCCTTGCCTTTGGCCCCAGCACACATGCCTTTCTTTGCTTGCACCTGGGCAAAAGGCAAAGGAATTGGAGGGGAAAGGCATGTGTGCCTCCTCCCCATTCCCTTGCCTTTTGCCTAGGTGCAGAGAATGAAGGCAGACACACCTGGGCAAAAGACAAAAAATGAAGGGGATGCGCATGTGCCCCCCCATTCCCTTGTCTTTTGTCTGGGTGCAGAGCAGGAAGGCATGTGGGCCCGGGGAAAAGGCAGAGGAAGGGGAGGGTGAGCATCTAGGCGGGAGTTACTTGTGGTTTTTCTACCTTTGTGAAGGTTCTGTGCCCTAAACCCTTCCAAAAGTGGAGAGGCCACTGTAGTTTCGGCTGCTAAGGCTTTATATTAATATTAGTTATTTCTTTATTTCTTACTTCACTTAAAGTGTGTGGCACTGTAATTAGTAGGGTACCTCTGCATATCGTCATATATCAGATTGTATATTGGTGAGTGTCTGTAACTTAATTGCCAATATAATAATATTTTATGACACATTGAGAACTAAAAATATTGTCAACATCAGCAGAGCTTCCTAATGTAAATATACTGTTTCAAATTTACAACAGGTATTTACATGTCTTGTATTCTGATTAGAAAGTTCCTGTGATACTCACATGCTGTTTCACAGTCGAAGGATAGTGCTAAAATTAAACCTTACCTACAGTGTACTGAGGCCTTGATTAAAGGGTTGTGATATGATCACACTTTCTTAACTATGCTTTAATTATGTTGGAGCCAGACTTTAAAAAGGTAGGGGGAGCCTATTTTACACCTGGTGATCTTCAAAGGAGACGTTTTCTTTGAGGCTGGATCTCTGCCTCTGAACGACCAGTCCCAACCCATTTTGCACTGCCTCAGAGCATTTGAGGCCAGGCAGGCCTAGAATATTGTTATCTCTGCAGTGAATCTGTGTTTGCAAAGTGTATCCTTGGATGAGCAAAACAACACATGATTGTTGTGGTCTACTTAAACTCCTAGATCCTTTTTGCTTGTACTGCTTTCAGTAGATAAAGCTGGGGTTTGGGGTCTCTTTGTAACACCAAGTGAGCTTGCCCCACTTTATTTGCCTATGCTGCTTCTGTTCAGGTGCTTTTCTCTGAATCCATTTTGGCTTATGGTACTGGAGCTGCCTGGGACCAAAAGTGTGGAATGATGGAATCTTTTGGGAGGGAAGGTAGAAAGGGGAGTTGCCAGCTGTCCTTGCCTACCTGCCATTTTTTGATAGTGAGTAAGGCAGACATGAGAGCCAATGTGGTGTGGTGGTTGAATGTCAGATTACAGTGTCGGAGACCATGATTCCATTCCTCACTCAACCACTTGGTGAACTTGGGCATGTCACACACTCTCAGCCCCAGAAAACCCTGTGATAAGTTCGCCTCAGGGTCACCATCAGTCGGAAATGACTTGAAGGCGTACAAGAACAACAAGGCAGATGTATGAACAGCAAATGTTTAGTGAGGTCCTTGGAAATGAGGTTTCTTTTTCCACACATCTGATCAAATGACAGTCTGCTCGTGATACTAATGAGCCTACATTGTTTGGAAACATGTTCCCCTGAAGCAGCTGCCTCTTCAGACATGACTAACTGTGGTTGATCTGGAGAGGACAGCTGCCCAGGGATTGTTGGCAAAAGAAGCCATGGTGAGGGAGTGGGTGAGTTGAGCCTTTCTTTTGGCAGATGCGATAATTGCTTTTTGTGTCTTTTCAGCTCACATATGCTCAGTTAGATTTAAGAGATCAGTTCACTGTTGTTGGAGGCAAAGGAGATGGCCCAGAGATGAGAATTCTCCAGATCTAGAGCTGTAGACCCTATGATTAGTTGCAGGGATTTGCTGGTTTGTAGGATATAGTAGGAGTGGACAGGAGAAGATGGAGAACTAACTACGTAGCAGTTGTAAAGACAACAGGTGTCAGGGAGCAAACAGAGTTATAATCTGGAAGTGAAAAAGTCACTCCTGAGTGCAATATGCCATAATTTAATTTAATTTAATTTAATTTAATTTAATTTAATTTAATTTAATTTTTTTTGTTAAGATTAAAAGCTGGTCTATATATGGAAGTAAATATACCAGAGTCAGAAACGTACTAATAAGAGAAAGAACAGAGAAAGTTATTTTAGTCTGTGAATTTTTTTTCCCTCAAAGTCCTTGGCAATAAAAGTGTAGAACTGGAGTGAAAACAAACCATTACAAGTTTGGATAGAAAAGCAAATTATCTTTTTGATGAAATGGAAGTAACTTATTGAAGTGGATCCTTTGCGAATAGCAGAATGGAATCTAATATGAAAAGGCTTGTTTTGGAACAATAAGATTTTGTTTATTTGGCGCTAGAACTGAACTAAAGCATCATATGTATCAAGGCAGTGATATACTCTTGAAAGATACAGTCTTATGAAATTTAACTCGCTATTCAGGTTTACTGTTCGGCTGAAGGCATACTGTCCTCTCCCCACCCCATCATACTGGAAGTCATTAGAAAGCAGGATCATGGCTTAGGGTGCATACTTTCATAAGGGATCTTGATGTATCCTTTAGCAAACAGGTGTTTATGATGTTTTTGCATGGTTTCTTCTGCTACTTGATCATGGTGCAGAGGACTGAGGAAACTATTTCTGACCCCAGCGTTTTGTTTTTAACTCTTTTGTGTGTTTTGTTTTCCTTAGGATTATCTCAACACATTTTGCTGCCTAAAGATTAAATGTCTGAGTATGAAAGGACCGTTAGCTTACCATTAGCAAAAGATTACCTCCCTGCAATGGCAAGATGTGTTATTTGGCACCTGAGGCATAAAATAGCACACACCTCTTTTCCTTACTAGAACTAAAAGTACTGTAATTACTGAACTAATGTCTAATTCTATAACTTAATTATGTGTTGTGTGGGGAGATACTTTGTTTGTACTTCCAACTTTACTTCCATCCAGTTTAGGTTGAGGTCATGTATAGAAAAACTACCCATAAGGTGCCTATAATTGTGTGGCAGGGAAATAGTAAAAAAGATACTGAAGGAGTTGTGCAATATATGCTTATCATTCAGCTTGGTCCTTGCACTTTCACATTACAGAGCTAGGTGTCCTTGGCAATTGTACAACTGTTTTGAAAATGAGTAAGGAAATATGATGTCTAAATGCTTCAGCCATGCATCAGTTATTTCAAAAATATAATCTGCATCATGGCACTTTTAAGAAATCCTTCCTGACATAGTAAACCAACAGATATTTCCAGTCTTAGCAGTGAGTCAGACATCTTGACCATTATACTTGGGCTAACAGTCCAGAAGACAAATGACTAAAGTGTCTGACTGGTAATGAGGATCTCAGACTTGTCTCCCATCTTATTTGAATAGGGTGCATGCTATCTCGGTATGCATGGTTAAATGTAGCCTCCCATCCCATCAGGAAAGAAAATGCTTAAGCTTCCCATATGGGAGTTTCACATCTCAGAGCATTGCATGGTAGGGTTGCCCAGGAGCAATGAACTGCCAGAAACTGAGTAAGTGGTTCTTTTGCATGCCTTGACTAGAAGAAAGGCAGGTGTATGCTTACTCAGCTACCTGTCAGTGCTGTTCATCCTTACAGGCCTGACCGCTCCAAGCAGTGTGTAGCCTTCAGTATGCTCTGCCATTAGGAATGTGTGGCAAAGGAGTCTATCATTATTGAATTGCCTTGGAAGACAATGTGACAGAGAAAAAGTGAACATTTGTAGAGGGGCTATGACTGATAAGACTCTAAATGTGTGCTGCAGAGTGGATAAAATCACTGATTTTTTTAAAATGAAAAAGAACCAGATTCTTTCAATTTAAGTCAGGCTTTAAAATTTTTAAGTAGATATTTTTAAATCATAACTATGAAATTAAGATTTTCTCTGTCTCATATCTCACTAAAATAACAGTTAGAACTGAACACAATGCTAGTTACATCTATACTTACAGTGTCAGAAAAAATAAACTAATGGTCCTTTCATACTCAGACCTATTGAATTCCCTGCAATCAGACATAGAAAAGCAGAAAAACTTGTGTTTATATTTAGACTGGGAATAAAAGCAAGAACGTGAAATATGACGACTAGATAATAGAAGTTTTAAATACAATGTGGCTTTATTTACTATTGAAGGTTTTAAAAAATTAAAATTAGGATAACATCACTGTTTGTACCAATGTGGACTCAAAGAAGAATTTTTTCGTGATTGAGGTACCATAGTACAGAAGGCCCTTGTGTGTTGCTTTTGCCTGAGTCAACTGGGGAGATCAAGATTTTCCACAGTGCTTTGATCTCACTAATGGACACAGAGGAGGCCCCTCCAAAAGATCTCAGATACATATATCTAAGCATATATGTAAGCAAGCATATATGGGAGAGGCAGTGTTTCAAGTATTGAGGTGTTACCCTGTTTACTGGGGGTCCCGCGAGGGACTCAAACGTGCTCAACTATTGATGGGGAAAATTAGCTCGGAGCACTAGTTAGCAAAACAAGAGGCAGGGCAACACAGCGGAATCTTTAAACCCAACATTTACAGGGTCAGGCCAAGCCAAGGAGCACACCAAATATGAAATAATAACTGTGACTTTATTAAACACAAGCAAACAGTGTATGCACCACACTCACACAAGTAACTATAGAAAATAAAGGTGGTAGCAGTATAGAGGATTTTTAAGAGGGATTGTTGAATTGGGTGATACTACACCTGCCTGAAGCCCAGGGTAGATCACTGCGGAAGTCTGTAGGTGTGCGGTCTCGGAATGAGACTGAGGGGAAAGCTCGCTGGATGAAGCGGCAACAAGGCTGGATGGTAGTTCAGAGCGATCCAAGGAAGGTCTTGGAATCAGGGGTTTTTATAGGGAAAATATGACCGTAGACTAGTCTGTACTTGGGAAAGAACAATGAGGTTTGGGCGCGAGACAATGTCTCCGAAAGGTCAGAATTTAGCATGATTGAGTTAGTTCCAAATCGACAACGGAATGGTCAGTATTCAGATGCAGCGTATTTGACAGTTATGCGTCTTGCTCGTCAAGTTGCCTGCTCGGGGCAGGGAGTTCTTTGTATTAGCATGCATCCTTAATGAGGTGTTTGTCTAGGGAGGTCTCCTAAAGCAAGATCTGGCTGAGTCTGGCCTGCCTGGGTGGAGAATGGAATGTTCAGCAATCAACGGCCATGCCTAGTTCTGTGCTTGTCCGGGGGCCTCGCAAACACTTGGCCGAGGGTGGCATAATGGGGCCGAATTGTGATATCAAAAATGATATCTAATATCCTCCAAAGTCGGGCTAGCAAATGGTGATAACAGAGGTCCCAAGCCATTTAGGGCTTTAAATGTTATCACTAGCACCATCTCTTTGGACCAGAAACACTGTACTATCTAGTGCAGTTTATTTCAAATGTGTATTATATGGTCTCTATATGGTGTTGCAGTCAGCAATCTAGATGCTGCATTTTACATTAGCTGCAGCTTCCAAGTCGTCTTCAAGGGCAGCCTTACATATAATGCATTTCAGTAGTCTAATCAGGAAGTTACCAATCCATTTACCACTGTGGGAAGGTATAATTGTCCAGAAAAGGCTGTGTAGGTGGTGGGCCAGTCAAAGCTGGCCCCTAGCATTTTGAACCACAGAGTCCATCTGGGTGTCCAGTGACAGATTATTTTAGGAGTACTTCCAGAATTACATACCTGCTCCCATCCAGGACAGATCATTTATCCAATTTCTGAACTTGAGGACCAGCAGTTCACAGAGCATCTATCTTATCAATAATCTGTATGATTTAATTAACCCTCATCCAGTCCATGGCAGCATCCAAGTACTGGTACAGCACCTGCACAATCTTTTTTGTGTGCCTTCAAGTTATTTCTGACTTACAATGACCCTAAGGTGAACTTAACCCTGGATTTTCTTGGCGGGAGTTGTTCAGAAGGGGCTTGCCTTTGCCTTCTTCTGAGGCAGAGAGAGTGTGACTTGCCAGAGTCACCCAGTGGGTTTCCATGACCTAGTGGGGATTTGAACCCTGGTCTCTGGAATTGTAGTCTAACACTCAAACCACTTTATTTTATAAAGACAATTTATTAAAGACTAAGAGTTTTCTTGTATTTTGAGGCTGGGAAGAGAGGAAACGTGGAGTGCTTTGCCATTATATCTCCAGCTGGAGGATCACTGTGAGATTGTTTTTAGACATTTTTATCTGGAGGCTTGAGGTAGGACTTCTGAAGGAGTTCTGTTAAATTTTAGTGCTGCACCCTCTTATATGTGCTCAATAATGCTTGACTGTTTGTGCAGGGTACCTTTTCTTCATAGTTCCTATTACCAAACCTTTATTTTCTGTGAGCAGGTATGGGTGGCATGCATCCAGACAAAGCCCCGGGCAGCATGTCTCTTCTGTTGATGGGTGTGCTGTGGTTTGTTACAGGATTAATCTGAATCCTGTAATCTGTTGTGGCAGCGTGAGTGGGGCAGGAGAAGGGAGACAGTGGAGAGTGTTAGTTACTTTATCTCTGCTGTCCTCTCTCCCCCCACTTTTTTTTTTTTTTTTACTCCAGGGCCCTTCCTTGCCAGCATCTCTGGAGCATAGAGGTGCCCCTACGTTTTATACATAGTACATTTCAGGAGCCCGAGTTAGGAATATAATTCTCTATGCATAGAAGTTGGTCTGCTGCTGTTATGTACTTTGACACAGTTGACAAATAGCTACTTTCTGAGGGTAGTTGGAGCTTTTGAGGGCTGGCTTTTTGATGAGTCATTGATGAAGCATGATCTTGTATATATTTGGAAGAAGATAAATTGATAAGCAGATGCTTAATTTCATAAAACAGCAGCTGTGTGTGGCAGTTCAGCATGTTTGAAAGTCAGCAAGGCACCTTATAGTTCACTGAAATAATAGTGATAAAATAACAGAGTCACTGACATTTTGTTTTTCCCTCCAGGTATTAACTAAAGTGCAATTTCCTTACACTCTTGACTTCCTGTTCTTCAAGTTATTCCACAGTTCTTCTGTCTCCTCAAACCTAGAGCTGATTTGCATGTCTTCCTCTGCTCCCACTTTTGGACCTAAGGCTTTTTATGGTTCCTAGAGAACTGTCAAAGGATTTATTTTCTCTGTGCCAGGACAAGTCTCATGTTATGCAAACACAGAAATTTTAATAGTCTCAGTAAATTGTTTCTATTTTTTCAAATATTTTGTAGAACCATGTTGGGCACCACTGCTGACATGCCACAGTTTCAAAAGGGTTTCATCACTACAGCCTGTTCCGTTAGCTGTAGATCTGTGGGTGTGTGACTTATTTCCTGTGCTTTAGACCACAATAAGTTGCAAGTGTGTGCTATGCTTAGATATGAAAACCTTTGACAAGAGAAGCTGGTTGGTTCCAGTTATGCCAAACATGTTTGTGAAGAAAGTGCCTCACCCCTAAACCCAGTGCTCACTCCCTTTAACCTAGTGCTTTAAAAAAATGTCCAGCTCAGTTCAAACACTGTACAGGAATGTAGGACATGTAACTGAACTTTAACTTAAGTCCTGATCCAAATTTTTCTTTCTCTTGCTCTGGAACACTAGGATTTGCCTGTGCTGCCCCAAACTTCCTGGAGCAGCCTTATAGCAGAGAGAGAGAGGCAGATGGATGAGAAATAATAGCACTGAATGTTATTTAGATAAAGCATAGCTAGAGATTGCCTTAACTGTGTACATGAAACAATGTTAAATGGTCTTCCATCTTTGAGAATTTTATTTATATTTTAAAAAAGGTTGCAGCAAGCACAAATATCAGGAGTCAAAAAAGTGTGGTTGTGGTTATGCAGATTCTGATCCGCAAGGAGTATCAGCATATCTATTGGAAGTTAATTCAGAACCTTGGGAACTGTTCATTTGCTCCCATGGTATATGGAAGTAGGAGCAACAAGAAGGTATTGTAGTGTATCTTCACCTCACTGCAGGAGTGCTGTCGTTCCCAGTTAAGGTTATGCAACATACATTAGTTACTCCCCAGTGCCCTTTAACAGGCTGTTCTGTTAAGTTATTCTTTACCCTTTGCTGTGAAAGTTTACAGTGAATGTGTGATTATATTCAGACCTCTCTAAGTATGGGACTGGAGATGGTGGTGAACACTCAGCATGAAGGTATGGCCTTGTGTATCCTACAGGTTCTCAGCCGTGATATACGGGAACACTGTAGTAGTTATAGATAAATTATGTTAGAAGTGTAGTGGTTATAGATAAATTAAGTGTAGTGGTTATAGATAAATTAAGTGTAGTGGTTATAGATAAATTATGTTAGAAAAATCAAGAATATAATTTTGAGTTAAGCAAGAAAGAAAAACTTCTATGTGCTTTAAAATCAGCAGCTGAAACATCTCTTTTTCATCCACTGTTGTGCTACTTAATTGATAACTGAAAATGATATCAGTCTTTGTAGAAACTGTCTTACTGTGATAGCTGAGCTTGGCTTTTTTGAGTCATAAAAGTTGCTGAAACATGGGACGCAGCAAGTTTTGCATGCCTTGGTTAATCATGATGGTTGGGAAACCTCCTCTTCTATTGTCCTCTCCCCTTCTCTCCCTCCCTCCTTCTTGTGCTAGGATGTCCTCATTCTTCTCCTGTCTGAGTTTTATACTTGCTTGTGAGAGTGTGGGCACACCCACAACAGTTCATAGTTTGTGTGTTCCAGGTCTGGTCAGCACTTCTGTTTGGCAGAACAGAGAGCACTAGCTTATTGTGGGAGGAAACTCTGACCAGGTTGCTGTAGAGACGAAAAAACAATATTTCTTCATCACTGAAACATAGTTCTTCAAACAGGAAACAACGCCCTGCCCAAATATTTTAGTATGGTGATTAGAGGACCTATATATATATATATATATATATATATATACTTTAGTATGATTTTTTCTTCCCAGCAATGACTTCCAAAGTAAAGTACCTTTTTAACCAGCAAAGACTGACATTATTAATAAAGTGAGGATAGAATATTTGATTTGTACTGTACTTACTAGGACTTTCAAGAAATATGCTTACAGCACAAAATAATGATTCCGGGTTTTATCACAGAAGGAAAGAAATGCCTCCAAAATTTAGAGAACAGTCATAGAACTCCCCAGTTGTGGTCACTAGCCCCACATTCATAATTTACATATTGTTTTGGGTATCATCTTTCCTCCATATTGGCACTCAAGTCTATGTACATAGGAGACACTGGGAATCCTACATATACACCAGCCAGATTCATACTTGCTTAGTCGCAAAAAGGTGTCTGTATCCTGTACAGCAACTTGTCTGGGATAGTGGAACAGAGCTTGGAAAGTTATCTTTGGACTATAACTTCCAGTTTCACCCAACCAGAGGGACTGTGCTGGCTGGAGGATTCTGGGGACTGTAATCCAAAAAGTAACATTAAGCTCAACACTACACATGGCATCTTATGAATCCCTGTATTCTAGCGAAGTTATGCTATCCATGGCCCTGTTCTGGAAAGCTTTTTTGTGAGTTAGGGTTACGTAAATGTTTGATTAACTATCCGTCCATACTGTGTTGCAAGGCACATAATGGCTTTGTGAAAAAGTGGTTTTGCTCAAGTGTAACGGGTGTGAGATGTGTAAATTTTATAAGGCTTGCTATTTGAAGTGAAAGTTATTTTTATTCTCTTCTCCATAGCCTATGCAGTTAAGCTTCCCAACAGTTTCCTAAATCACAAACAAGCTTGGAAATGTAGTGTTCTACATTTCAGTAAACTTTGAAACAATGAAGAGCAAATGTGAGTAGAGCATTGTGTACTGAGAAGTCAGAGGGAGTTAGCAGGTTGTATAATACTCTTCTGTGACTAGCCATAGAAGGCACTCACAGTGACAATGTTGGCTGTGGATAAATAATAATAGTATTGAGTTGCCTTAATTTTTTTATCTCTTACTTTTGAGAAGATTTTAAACAAGCTGTAGTTCAGTCTGATTTGTGTGTGATTGACTATAAAAGGGGATGAAATAGTCTAATTAGTGGCCAAGAAGAGTAAAAAAAAAAGGGGGCAAAAAGGAGGACCAAAGCAACTAGCAAACGGTCAACTTGACATTGATACCAGGAAAGGTTCTAGAGCAGATTATTAAACAGATTTGTCTGTTCACACTTAGAAAAGAATAGAGCTCTCATGGGTTTCTGAAAATCAAATCATGCCAAACTAATCTTATGTCTTTTATGTGATAGAGCTACGTGTTTGATTTGTTGTTGTTGTGTGCCTTCAAGTCATTCTTGGCTAATAGCAATCCTAAAGTGAACCTGTCATAGAGTTTTCTTGGTAAGATTTGTGCAGAGGGAGTTTCCCATTGCCTTTTTCTGAGGTTGAGAGAGTGTGACTTGACCCAGGGTCACCCAGTGGGTTTCTATAGCTGAGTGGCAATTCGATTCCTGGTCTCTTGGAGTCCTAGTCCAATACTCAAATCACTACACCACATTAACTGCACAAGCTTGGTAGATCAGAAGAATGTTGTGGATGTAGTATATCTTGGTTTCAGTAAGGACCTTGACAGGGTCCTCCATGATATTCTTGTAGATGACCTGGTGAATTATGGGCTAGACAGTACTATTGTTAGGTGGAGTTGTAATTGGTTGACAGATGGAACCCAGAGAATACTCATCGATAGCTGTCTCAGGTTCTCTTTTCGACCTAGTATTGTTCAATATCTAAATGACTCAGATGAGAGAATAGAAAACATACTTACAAATTTGTAGGTGATGCTAGGGATGGAGGAGGAATGAATAGGGGACAATATCAGAATTCAAGATGATCTTGAGACATTAGACAAAAGAGCCAAAACAAAATGAATTTAAATAGTGAGAAATAAAAGGTACTAAATCTAAGCAGGAAGAATGAAATACACAAATATTGGATGGGCTACATATGGCTTGTCAGCAGGAACTGTGAAAAGGATCTGGGAGTCTGCAAAGGACTGTGTTACTTCTGGGTGATCAAGGAAGTTTGGGGGTAGAGCTTATAAGCATTGTCACATCCCCATTCCTGGTTTCAGCTCTCTTCACATTCAGGTAAAGTCTTAAGCAGGGCTTTGGTCTACAGGTATTCATACCTGATTTGTGCACAGGTGCTAGACTTTTGCTTACTCCAGAGAACAGATTATGAGGACAGATATAGGTTGAAATGAATGGATATGCAGTTGTATGAATTGATGAGAACATTTCAGTTAAGTAACTGGGTATAACTCCCTGAAGGCTGCTAGGAGAACAACTCTTTTTATCAGCGAAGAGCTGTCATGATGAGGTTCTGAGATGAATTTTTTGTGAGTCAGTTCTGAGCAACAGAGGAAAATTTGAGAGCGGAAAGAGATGAAGGAATTGGTTTGCCTGGCCATTTAGAATGGGAGTTACCAAGGTGTGACATCAGATATTTTTGATACTTGCCAATAGAATTAATCTTAATAACATTAAGTGGGTGAGAATAGCTAATTGTCAGACATTAGGCTGAGTTTATTGAGGAGAAAATAGTGTTAAGTTTAATTTGTTGTAGTAAAACCAATGAAGGGGCTTGTGACATCTTAAAGGCTAACGAGTTCTTTTTGGCATTTGCTTTTATGTATTCCAGTCCATTTTGTGGCTGGAGTCCACAAAAGGTAATACCAAATAAAACCCATTAATCTTTAAATGCTCTTCATTGTATAGGGTTGGTGAGACAGTTCTGATATTAACCATGTCCCTCCTTGGAATGTCTAATACTTTCCTTGTATTATTGTTACTGTGATTGCATTAATAATACAATAATTAATCCTGCCATTTTCCCAGTTTGGGATTCAGAATGGCTTACAACAAATTAAAAAAAATATTAAAAATCCACAAGATGCATAAGTTAAAACAGGATTAAACAATAAAAAAAAAAGCAAAATTTAAAAAATACATACTTTAACATCCATTTACAAGTCAGCACAACAGTTAGCAACATCCAGCCCATTATTTTTGTGGTATGGGCATTTCGGGGTCAATCATCAAATGCTTGTCTAAAAAGAAAATTCTGGGAAAAGAAAGGACGGAGGGTACCAGTCTAAGTTCCCTGGAAAGAAGGGTCTCCTCAATGGATCTCAAAGCATGGTCTGGTTCATGAGGGAAAATGTGATCCTTTAAATAACGTGGATCTGAGCCATATAGAGCTTTATAGGCCAAAACTAGCCCTTTGAACTGTGTGTGGAAATGGAGCATCAGCCAGTGAAACTTTTGCAACAAAGGAATTATGTATTCCCTGTAGCCTGCCCCAGTTAGCAGTATGGCTGCAGTTCTTTGGACCGGTTGAAGTTTTCAAACACTCTTCAAAAGCTGCCCCATGTAGAGTGTGTTACAGTAATCTAACAGGGATGTAATTAAGGTATGTTTCACCGTGGGCAGCTCTGACATCTCAAGAACATGAGTAGGTGGCACGCAAGCTTTAACTGTGCAAATGCACTCCTAGCCACTGCTGAAACCTGAAGTATAAGCTACTTGTAGGCAAGTAACTTGGCAGATCAGCCTTATGAGTGCTGATGTGATATGCTTAAATATGTGCAAATGTGTTGCTTATGTGCAAGACTATGTAGACCCAAAGAAAACGATGAAACCTTCAGGGAATGACAGGTGAGTGGTACTACCGTGTCTCCTGATGTGTTTTAGTGAGAGGACTTAATAGTAAGAATATATTTTTACATGAAATATATGTAGAATTGTGGGCAGTTCAGTTTATGGATATGGATTTGTCCTTTCTTGATATAGTTACACTGAATATTTGTTAGTGCCCCAAATAATAGTAAGAATCCTTAGGGAAGAATTGCTGTGTTAAATTCTAAACTTCAATAACTTTATTAGGACCAACCAAAATGTCACAAAATTATAAGCACGTTTTGTGTTCACCAGAACTCATTAGACTTGAAGTTCAGCAAAACAGAGGATACAGAGAAGACAAAAGAGTGGTTATGTTGTTATAGCTGAAAGTCTGGATTAAGTCAGTGCTTTAAGACAGAGTAGGAGGAAACTGCATGCTTAATTGGATTAGGCCCTGCTAGGTGCTGTGCGAGTTTGAGGCTGTACCCAGAATTGCTAGGACAAAGACACACACAGCAGCTGATCTTGTGTTTTGGAGTATATGAAAAACAGCACTCACTTTCTACTATCTAGCTATCAGTAGTAGCATCAATATATTGGTATAGAAATTCGTTTATTAAATTGAAGGTTTTGGTAAAAGACTGGAAAATTACAAATGCTAGAAAAAAGAAAGGAGTGTAGAATTTGATAGTTATTACTTATCATAGCCCACATGAGATTTTTAATTTTGCTGCACCTCTGTAGTACTGCAAGGTGCTTAATCTTTTTGGTCCTGAAGGTCATGCATGATGCTGGCTGAGGCATACGTGTCGTTCCAGTGATCCTCTGTCCTTATTGGAAGGGAATAGAGAGCCTAGTTGTTCCAGTATGCCCCTCAGTAATGAAAGAATGTTTTTTTATTAGCATCTCTGTGGATGTGTAAAGATTCTGTACCAGAATCAGTGTGTCTTCACTTATAGTAGCAGTGGGGAAGGAGTGAAATTGATGGGAATTTGCTGTGGGAAAGGGGAAATCAAGGTGCCAGTGGGGATGTGGAGCTAAATGTTAGGATTTCTGGGGATGCAGCTTGTGCATTCTGTTCTAATATGGCATGAATGCAAATTCATTGAGGCAGGAAAGCAATGAGAGCAGTGGAGTCACCATTTTTGAAGCTGTTTTCTATTGATGAATTTAAAAACCATACATTGATTTTATGATTTTTAATCTATAATATTTAATATTCTATTATGTGTTATCACATTTCTATTTTCTTACACATTTAGATATCTTACAAAGTCTGTGTAAGTCTTCTCCAAAACTTGCCAATTGGTTGACAGAGCAACAGCAGTTCACTTCTTTCTACGAGGCCCTAATTGAGGTCTTGGAGAATTAACTTGTGCCTGCTTCCAAATTTGGCTGTGTGCTGCATTCCTGACCTCCTTCAATTTGTTGCAGCTTCATTCAAACTCAACATTTCTTCTTTCTTCTTTTCTTTTTGCCGGTGTATAGGCATAGTGGTAACTTATATTTCATTGCTTAGCCTAGGGCATTGCAATATGCTGTTTATTACACTACAGTTAATCATCACAGTAAAATGAGATTTAAAACATATGCTTAACTTTTCCCATTAAAATCAGCTCAGGTCCAAAGTGCTTCTGGCTGGATACTGCTCAGGTTACTTAAATTTATATATTATACGCCAAGCTAACATGGATCTTAACTTTATAAAAGTTCTTTAATTATTCTAGATTGCAGCACAGAGCAAAAGCTGATGCTGCCGGTGAGGGGCAGGTATGGTGGAACTGTGCAATACATTGCTTTATATTGGCGTCATTAGACTCTCACTTAAAAGAAATACAGAGCAAATATAGATGTGAAGATCTGTCTCAGGATTCAGTGGAATTTGCTGATGGAATGGCTTCTGTCAGTGAAAGCAAGAAGAGACAGGTCCCCTTCCCCAATGTATTGTCAAAATGTGCCTTGGATAGCTAGAGAACCTCTAGAACAGGCTCTTTGATGGCATAGAGGACGGCAGGGCAGAGGAAGCACTATGCTGTGCTACTGCAAAGTTAGATTTAGGCTGTAACATGCATATTTTAAAAAATGTAGAAGGGACCAGCTGGTGAAGACTGACCATTTTAATGGTCCTAGTAAGTATAGAGAGTAAATGTAACCCTGTATTTTGCAGTCATTTAGAAAATTGCTTCCCTGAACATGTAGTTTTCATGTGGAGACTATTCCATACATGTAAGGGGAATGTTTACTCCCAGTGCAAACTATATCTTCAGTGGGGAGGAATTTCCTTCTGTGATCCTGCAGAGACAGAAAGAGTTATGCCAGCACCCTGCCCACCAGCTGGTTTCATTCATATTTTTTAAAAAATCTGTCCATTAGAGGCAAAGACGCACAGTTTGATGCTGACTTTTTGATTTTATGTTTTCTCTTGAACTGGCTGATAAACAAAAGCGCAATGCATCCTGTTAAGTTGGAGTGATGTGTGTTGTGCATGATTTTAAGCTTTACATTTTTATTGTTCTTTTTATTGCTGGTGTTTTCTACCACCTCAAGTCCCACTAATTAGGGCATAAAGGTGTGCCAAATAAAAGTAAGGGTCTTTTCCTGCAACTGACATATGCTGGTAGCCTGAGAAATCCCAGTGCCTTTTCCCTGTTTCCTCATCCACTTTCCATCTAGTCAGCATATTCCACTGCTGGACAGCCCTGACTGTCAGGAAGTTCTTCCTGAGGTTCAGGTGGAATCTCCTTTCCTGCAGCTTGAATCCATTGCTCCTTGTCTTGGTCTCTGGAGAAGCAGAAAACAAGCCCTCTTCTTCCTCTACATGGCATCCCTTCAAAAATAAAACATAGCTATCATGTCCCCTCTTAACCTTCTCTTTTGCAGACTATTAAAATTGGTACTATAATATTTCAGGAAGTGCCTGTGCAAGGTTCAGAATAAATTCACAGTTGGGTCTTCTTGGCACTTGCTTTTGAATAAGATCTCAAGAATTTGGATTAAACATTTGAAATGTTAAAGTCTATTCTGTTTGGTTAAGGAGAGGATATGCAAAAATCAGATAAGTAAGACTCTGTTGTCTATAGATCCCCTCTCCTTTTTTTTTTTTTTTGTTGGATTTTTCTTGTGTTACTGATTCTGTTTTTTCTCTGTCTCTCCCATTTTCCTCGAATCACAGAATCTGAAGAGGGTGATGGCAGATGAGGTAGGAATGATCACTTCCAATTATTTCTTTGGCGTTATCTCTGTTGCTTGTAATGTTTTCTTCTACCATGTGTTTTGGTGGGGATGCTTTTCCTTTCTGTTGCTAGCTTCTTGATGGTGATTTCTGCTAGCATGCCATGTACATGTTGCCTCACATCAAACATTTGCTTTAATAGAGTGTATTAGTTACTTTTTGAAACTGGGGTGTAGTCATTGGTGCAAGTTGGAGAAGCCAAAGTCAGATATACAACCTGTTTTGTATGGGGTTGCAATCCCCCTAAGATATAGGTTAACAACATGGAAGTATTTCTTGATCCCTTGGTGCTTCTGGGTACTCATCTGATGGTGAAGGCTACGGGTTATTTTTATCAGCTTCATTCTTTCTTGGAGAAGACTGACCTTACCAACTTTGTTATACTTCAGTATCTAGACTCTATTACTGTACATTTCTTAGCAGAGAAGGGGCTGAACATCCTAGACAATTGGGTTGGCTCCTCTCACTGCTTTGAGTAGACAGGACAAAGAAAGACCTTCCATATGATATCCCGTGAGGAGAGAAACCCCCTGGAGCTCATTTTTTTCCTGCCTACAGCTCCTAGAGGACGTGCTCACCTGAAATCTGAGACCTTTGCACAGTAGCTTCGAACCATCATCTTCTGGCCTTCTTTCTCTCTATTGCTGTTTTTATTTTCTCTTTGCAAAAAAAGAAAAGAAAAAAAATTAAACTCTGTTTTGTTAATTTCTCTGATAAACTTTTAAGCTTCTTCAGATCTTCTTGAACTTCTTCCTCCTTCCTCCTCTTCCCCCCCCCCTTCTCTGTTGCTAGGAGCACAAAGGGAAGAAAGGAACACATGGCACAAGGATGCCCAAGAAGAAAGAGATAACTGCTAGCGCATATGCTCTTAAGGAAAACATTTGGAGGATTAGGTCTATCCTCTCTGTCTGAGCAGTGCCCCCCAGATCTTGAACTGCCTTGAGTAAATGAGGACCTTTTTCCTACTGCAGCCCTCTTAATGTTAGGAATTCCCTTCCTTTCTAATTTCATGCAGGTGTGAGGGAGGAATGGGGTAAGTTGGCAGTGAATAGGTCTAGCTCTAGTGATAATAAGAAGCTGTATCACCTACCAAAGATTGTCATGGATAAACTGCAGGTCCCCCTGGTGGATGCCCCCAGATCTGCACTCACGTCTTCTGTGGTTTTTTACAAGGATGGTGAGGACATGTGGAAGATTTCTGAGGACAGGAGAATGGAAGCAGCTCACAAGAGGAAGCATGAGGCTGTTTCAGTGGTCATTAGAGCTGCAGCTGCTGTCTCCATAGTGGCAAGGGATTCCCTCCAGTGGACTAGGGGTTTTTTGAAGGAGGTTCCCTCCAGTGAGACCAGGGTTAGACAGGATCTCAACAAACTGATTAAGGCTGCAGCCTGCTCAACAAATAGTACACTGAATGATGTGCAGTTCTGCACCAGGGGCCAAGCAGTTGCAATAGGAGTAAAGCACCAGCTCTGACTCAAGAATTGGAATGTAGATGCCAAATCAAAGCAGAATTTGGCCTTCACCCCCTTCTTGGAGTCTAAACTGTTTGGGGAGTCCTAGGAGCCAGTGTTGGTAGACAGTAAGGGCAAGATAAAAGCATTGGTCCCAGGAGAGAAAGAGAGAGGATAGGAAGCACTTCAGGCAGGGTCAGTCTTCATTTCATGACTCCAGATGCTACTTCCCTCTCACTCTCACTCGTAGCTCTTTCTTCCAGAGCAGAGACTCCAGAGCCTATAGACCCCGACGGTCTAACACCTCGAGAAGACATCAGCACAACAATAACAAGGCTCAGCAAAGGAACTGACAGACATGATGCCACCTCACCAGTGGGGGGGAGACTCTGGGAGTTTGTGCATATGTGGAAGAACACTACATCTGAATAGTGAGTGTTGGCCACTTTAAGGCACAGATATTGGATAGAGTTCTCACAAATACCACATGAAGTGTTAATCACCTCACCCAAGTCCAGAAATCTAGCAAAGCACCACCTGTTACTGCAAGCCATAAACTACCTACTCAAAATAGGAGCAACAGAAAGTATGCCATCCTCTCAAATACACAAAGGATGCTACTTCATCTTCTTCCTTGTTCCCATGAACAACGGCAAATGGTGAGTCATCTTAAACCTAGGAGGGGTGAATTGGTTTGTAAAGAAGCAAAGGTTCTGCATGGAGATGCTGAAGCATATCATGCAAGTGCTCCAGCCAAGGGATTTCCTATTATCCCTGGATCTTTAGGAAGCATATCTTCTGATCCCCATCTGCACATCTCACTACCAGATCCTCCACTTTGTATTTGAAAAGAAGCATTTCCAATACAAGGCGCTGCCGTTCGACTTGTCTTCAGCACCCATCAAGGTCGTGGTGGCTGTGGTGGGACGTTGGTGAAAGGTGTGATTACACATCTATCTGTAACTTGACAACCTGCTGGTATGGTTGATTTTACTGCAGCAAAGACAACAGGGTTTGCAACTGGTCCTTGAGCCTCTGAAGCATTATGGCTTCTTGGTGAACATCAAGAAGAGTGTACTCAGTGCATCATAGCAGATCCAGCACTTAGGAGCTAGGATTGACACCAGCTCAGGGGTCATCTCCCTTCTCTAGGACCACATCAACATGATTGCCAAGGCCATCTGTGCGATCAGCAAGACTCTATAGTCAAGCCTAGCCCTCCTAGCCCAACTGAGTTCTGATGATAGCCATGATAAAATGTCTTCCCTGGGCTTACTTCTGTACCTTACTTCAGTGGCTTCTTCTTCCCCACCAGGATGCCATCGCCATGAAGAGGAAGCAGTCCATCAGGATTCCTGAACTAGATAGCAAATCTGTGGTGGATCTTTCCAGCCATCATCAGGGGATTCTTTATCTGGAAGCTAGGGAAATTTGAGGGACTGAAGAACTCACTACAGACCTCACCTGGTACAAGGCAGATGGGACCAGGCAGAACTGTGCTATAACATCAGCTGCTTGAATTCAGCGCAGTCAGGCTGGCACTTTTAGCATTTTCATATACTGTTCTGGGAAGGGCAGTCCTCACCATGACAGACAATGTTACAACAAAGGTCCATCTGAATCAGGAGGGTGGGACAAGGTTGCATTTGTTGATGGCTCAGGATCTTCTGAGCTGGACAAAAGAGAGCCTGATCTCCTTGGAAGAGGAGGGTGCCCTGCACACGAGAGTGGAGTGGCTGAGCTGGACTGACATTGACCAGGGAGAGTGGAGCCTCCATCCGGAGGCGTTCAATCTGATTGAGAGGTCCTTGAGATGATCAAAATTAGACCTGTTCTCATCTCCTATAAACCCCAGGGTTCATCTCAGTGTACCTGATGGAGGGAGCTAAAGGCATGGATGCTCTTACCTTTCCTTGGCCCTGGGTCTGCTGTGTGCCTTCCCTCCAACAGCTCTCCAGAGTTATGGAAAAGATCTGGAGGGAGGGAGCCACAAGTGATTTTGATGGCTCTAGCCTGGCCCATTGGTTTTCCAAGATCGCTAGCATGGCAGAAGACTCCATGCCTCTGCCAATCCTTCCAGACCTGCTCCCTCAAGGTCAAGTCTGTTATCCCAACCCAGCCTGGCTACAGCTCCCTGCCTGGAGATTCAGTAGGACATGCTAAGAGGCTACAACTACTCCAATAAGCTAATGGGAACTATCCTGGCCTCTAAGTAGATATCTACCAACAGGATAAATGAGTACACCTTTAGGATGTTCTGCAGGTGGTGCAGAATAAAACAAGTAGATTTCCTTCAAATCTCTGTTCCATCCTTGCTGGAGTTCCTGCAGAAAGCATTAACCAGAGTCTTAGACCCAACACTTTCAAGAAGCAAGTTGCTGCTATTACATCAACGCTACCATACAAGCAAGCAGCAGAAGTATCATTTCACCCTCACTTGTGCTGATTCCTGAAAGGACTGTCCAACCAAGGACCACTTACAGTGCACCACTTCCCATCTTGAGATCTGCACATGATGTTGAGGACACTGACAGCAGTCCCCTTCAAGCCTCTGAGGGAGGCATCCCTAAAGCATCTCTCTATGATGCATCTTCTCATTGCCATCATGCTGACTTGTAGAGTGTGATAATGAGGTGCACTGTCAGAACACAAAGAACTCTATATCTTCAGACCTGACTCGGCGGTTCTTTGACTGGACCTCACCTTCGTTCCAAGATCAACTCAGGGTTCCACAGAATGCCCGCAGGCTACTGAGGTACTAGAAAGGATCTGGCATGCTCTGGACGTGTGCAAAGACATCAGGATCTACTTGAAGAGGACAAGTAGTTTCCAGACCTCTCATTTCAGCTGTGAACTAAGGGGAAGAAGGTGTCCACTTTAACCTTGAGTAGGTGCATCATGGCCTGCTATGAGTCTCTGAACATTCCACCACCACTAGTGCATTCCACTAGAAGTGCGGCCACAGCAGCAGCATTGTTCACCAGTTCCCCTCTGGTAGAAATCTGCAGAACAGCCACCTGGAAGCCCCCCTCCACCTTTATCAGTTGTTATAAACTAGACTGCTTTGAGTCAGCTGAGGCTGCATTTGGGAGCAGGGCTTTGCAGCAGGCGGTGGATTCCTAGAGCAGCAAGATACCAGCACTACCCACCCTAATAAGGGAGGCTCCAACAAGTCTGAATTGTCCTGGACATTCTGCCCCTTCTCTGCTGGAAAAAGAAATATTTCCAGCAGGTAAGGGACAAACATCCTCCGCGTGCTGTGAGTGCTGGCATAGCAGTACCAGAATGTATATAGTTATTCCCCACAGGGGTCATGAGGCCCCACAGTTTGTAGACTGTCCTTTGTTACTATGTCCAGTTATATAGTAGTCCTGGTTTAGGGACACTGTATATGACTGTTATTGATTATCAATGTGTTAATTAATGGTTAAAGATTCTTTCTTTTCTTTGGAGCTTCTCCTTCTCCTTCTCCTTCTGGTTAGTGACCGACCCCTACGCGGTTGTTCTGGAGGGTCTTTCTTTGTCTTGCCTATTAGGAGCAGTGGGATGAGCTAACCCACTGCTTTTTTAATGTTTGTCCCTTATCTGCTGGAAATGAACATCTCACAGGTAAGACCAAGGTTCCTTTCTCTATATAAGGTTACCTTGGAGAAGTGTTCAGGAAATTTCAGTTGGCCCATAATGACACTGTCCAATTTTTGGCTTTATCTTACTAGATGAAACATATACTTTCTTTATTTTACTGCTGGCTGTTTCCTAGCCTAGTTAAAGCTGTTTTGTCTTGTCTCTTAGAGCCATGAATAGATTGGGCCCTTTGTTCTGAAAGAATGGCCTTTCGTGTATGCTCCAGGCAGTATCAAACTAAGACTTGTTGAGTAGCCATAAAAAGCAGGATCTTCTCCGTGGTGGTGCTGTCATTTTGGGAAGAGGGAATGTTTTAGTTTTTAAATTGTCAATCTCTCATTTTTCTTGTAAAATAATTTAAGTAGCTTGAGTTATCGGTAGATAGATGATTTAAAAACAAACAACACTTCTGACAAGTTGTTCTGGAAGGATGAATTTAAGCGCATAAAATAAGTTTGTTAGAGTGATTTAAAAAAGAACTATATAAATTTATTAGCAAAATGTTTTGGCTTCTGCTTTTTTCAGTCAGAATAAAAGTGACTGAAACATTTTGCTAATACATTTAAATTGGTCTGTTCTTTAATCAGTCTTTTGTGTGTGTGTATAAAAGGCTGGAATAGTCATCTACTTCAATACTCTTCAAAACCACCACTACTTTTAATGATGTTTAATGATGCTAAAAATTGTACTGTACCTTCAAAAATGTATCAAAAATACCTCCAAAACATTAATCCGTAAGAGTTAAGAAAGTAACAGAATCTGTATATTTAATTGAAAACAAAGAAAGAAAAGAAAAACAATTTATTTTCCCTTTTCTTTATCAGCTTGAGAGATTAACCAGCATAAGGACAAAGAAGGAGAAGGAAAAGCCCAGTGTGGCAAATAGGAATTCCTCTGCTTCCTATACTGATGTTTCTGGCTCAGGTCAGATGCTTCAGGAGATCTCAGATGAGGATGTGCTGGTCCTCTTTGAGCAAATGCTGGTAAGTTGTTTAAACTACCTTCTTTCTCTGCTCCTAATTAGGTATTTGGGGGTGATGGTTTCACCTTAATACTCAGCTTTTCCAAGGTAGGAAAACATATCATCATGCATTCACAAAAGGGAATTAGCAGTTACTTACCTCAGAGAAAGTGAGTTGACTCATTAAATTCTAGAAGCCACATATATGGAACAGAATTTGCAGGCTGTATAGTTCCCTAATGGTACGAAGGGTGTTTCAAAAATGAGTAAAAGAAGGCTGTAAAAAGCTTGGCAAAGCTAGAGGTCCACTTTGGTTTCATTTTATGTCGACAGCATCTTAATAGCCTTTTCTCTTCCTTCCCACACCATCCCTATCCATGTAAGATTTAAATGGCCTCTGGGATTCCAGAAATTTCCTTCTGCTCTTGGGGTGATGGGATCTTGACTTATTTCCTACAGAAAAATGCCTTAAATAAATAAAGTCAGAGAGAGCGGCTATCAGATGTGGAGTAGTGATGGCAAAGGGCAAGGTTGCCTCCCTCTGGAGATATTAACAAGCCTTCTTTATATAGGAAGACTTTTTATTTTGCATTTTTCCATAGGTGGATATGAATCTAAATGAGGAAAAACAGCAGCCTCTAAGAGAGAAGGATATTGGCATCAAGAGAGAGATGGTCTCCCAGTACCTGCATACTTCGAAAGCTGTGAGTTCTTGTGCATTGAAAACTAAAGTGCATTGGTCACAACCCAGAGAGTACCTTTAAGGGTTTGTCTTTATTGTTTGGAACAGTAGCCGTCCTTGTTGTGAAATGCTGTTTTAAAAAGTGCTTTTCAAGTTTGGAAAGAGATTAAGCACTCTATGAGCAATATAGAGTTGGTCACACTGTTCTCTGGATTGTATAACCCAGTATTTTGTTTGGCCATTTCATGTGAATAAGGAGGGAACTGTTAAAGCCTAGTGGTTCAGAATTTGATTGGTGTTTCATCTAAACGGAAACATTTTTGGTCTCTATATGGCCAAAATTTCCAGTCTCTGTGTGTTGAAAGGGAAGCCGGAAGCCTAGGCTAGTGTTATTCATGATTAACCATGGCTTAATGTGATGTCTAACTGTCACCTCCACTACTTAGTCTCATTTATATACCTGGAATGTAGGGATTCTGGTAGTGATCTCCTTTGTAATGATTTTTTTATTAGCCCAGGCAATCATTATCTTAGAGTGCTAAAAATGCTGCTTTAATTCCAAGAAATGGAAAGTTGTATGAACAACCAGTCTGTTCAGTAAAGTAGAATATTAGAAAACAAACTTTCTTAAAGACACAATATATGTGTGTCATAAGCCTTACAAAATCTTAATAGGGTAATTATTAGGTTGATTAGAGGACGCAGCCCAAAAATAAATGTTCACAAGTAGGACCTGCAATAAATTGCTGCAATGTGGAATATTCCTGTTCAGGGTTTCAGCCAACTAACTGTGTTCTATTCTAGGGGAATCCATTTGATGCCCCCCCCCATTTCCCTGCTTCTCACTAACAGCTGACCAGTATTCTGTACCTTCGGAAGATGCTCGGTCTTCACTGGTCTGTTTTAGGAATTCTCTCCCTATTAGGACTAAATATTTTGTTTTATATCTGAAAGCCTAGGGTTATGCTATGCCAAGATTTGGTAGTATCAAGTTACAAGTAACAAATTTCTTGTAATCAATTTCTTTTTCAGGTAATGAAACCATAAGTAATTATGGAATGCAATAAAACTATCACACTTTTTTAGGGTAACTAATTTTTAAAGTTCTTTTTAAGGTCTGAACTTATGGCCTCACTAATACTATCTTGAACTCTGTTGTGAATGCTGAAAGTGGGAATGCTTGAGAGTACATTCACATTTTTGTGAAATGTGTAGAATTCACATTTTTTAACAAACAATAACTTGAGATGTAATTATTATTGGTACTGTTGAGAAATGGAAAAATAAAGAGTTGCTTTTTAAAATCAAGCAACTAACTAATCAAATCGGGCAGGGAGCTACTTTGGAGCTATAATGGCACCCATTTGCTCTCTGATAGTTGCTTTCCAAGGTCTGCCTACACTTTTTGATGCCTTTTCTTTCTTATGCATTGTGCCCTATGAGCTACAAAATGACTGGTACTCAGAAAGCTCCAATTTGCCACTGAGGTGGGAAGGGAAGGAATTTCCGTCTTATCTATGTCTCTCTTCCTTGGTTTTACATTACTAAGAATAATGTATGCCATTAGAATGCTGCTTAATGAGTATTTGAAATAACATGCTCAAGTTGAAATTTATGAACACATTCTTAATGCTAATATCTGGATTTTGCCTTATTGTTTGCCAAGTCTTGTGATTGGGAAGTTCATTAAATTTAACCAATATTATGTTGAAAGAAAAAAAGAATTTGCTACTTGTATATGTATATAATGCTGAATGAGAAAAACGGTTCAGTGCTTAGGTTTACTGAGTTCATGCATTATGACATTATGCACCTCTGTCATTAAGACTAAAACTGTTCTTTCTCTCTCTTGAACCAGTTTTGCTGCTCCATACTGTAAATGGAAGTGTCATAATTTGTTTACTTAAAAAAGCTGGATGACACATCTTTGGAAATGAGGTTTACCTGTCATGCAACAATATCCCAATTCTGTCCAATAGTTTCTAAAAATCTTTGTGTATATTTTAACCTAAGATAGTGCTTCTCAAACTTTTTGATTCTCTTAGAATAAGGCACAGTTGGCTGAAACCCTGAATGAGAATACACCACATTGCAGCAATTTATTGCAACTCCTAATCATGAGCATTTATCTTCGAGTTGTGTCCTCTAATCAGCCTAATAAAGATATTACCCTACTATGATTTTGTAATACTTATGGCACACATATACTGTGTCATTAAAAAAGTTGTTTTGTAATAACACTCTGCTGAAAAGACTGGTCATTCAACTTCCTATTTTTTGGTATTAAAGTAGCATTTAAAGTACAGCATACTGGCTGTACTTCAAAACACACTTTGTCTGCTGCCCCACACCAAGACTGTTCTTCAGATAAGCATGTGGAAAGTTTTGCTTATACCTATTGCTCAATGTGAAATTTGGCGGTAATAAACAATTGCATTCTATGAGAGAGAAGTATATTTTAGTCTCCTGTAATGATGCATAGAAAAACATGTTACGAGAACAGAGCAGTAGCTCTTTCCTCCTGAATGCTATTGACATGATAGAGCAGGATAGTTGTAGTCAACCCCACAAAAATCTAGCCTGTTAAGGACTTCTACATTCAGTGTTCCAGTCATCCATTTTGTAAAAATCTCAGGGCAGGGTGTGCCTCTTGTAATGGATTCCTGCCTCCCCCTTGACCGTGGGTACACATGCAGCCAGTTTGGAGAGATCTTTCTAGAGTTGTCTGCAGACTGTTTCTGCTTTCTTCATCCTCATTAATTTGCTGTTATCCACAATCATGGACCAGGACTTAAAAAGTTCACTTCTTGGTGAGTGATCTGGACTTGAGGATCAGCAGTACAAGGCCAAGTTTGCAGTTAAAGCTAAATTATAGCAAAATTATGGAAGCAAAAATGGATTAGGAAATAGTTGAAAGAACTGTCTTTCCTCACTTAAGTGGGCAAAGAACAGCATTTAGCACTTTCTTGAAAAAGGCAACTTTCATGCTGGGTTTAAAAGGAAAGGGCCCTGCAGGAGTGCAACAGCATTTGGAAAACCGTATGCTATTTTTTTTCCCAACAAATTCTGAAAACAAATCAGTAGCTCACAGACTGAAAACACTCTCTATGTGTTCTAATCCCAAGAAATGGGATACTAGAAATTGTAGTAACCATTGGAATATTGCACTGATCTCTTGTGCAAGCAAAATGATTTTACGAGAAAAATGTTTCCACTCACCTTGCCAGACGTCCAAGCTGGGTACAAAAAAGGAAGAGACAGTAGGGATCATATTGCTAACATGTGTTAGCCAAGAATTTCAGAAGAAAATTCACCTGTACTTTATAGATTACAGCAAAGCTGTATAGATGATGAGAAATTATGGTTCTCTCTAGAAGAAATGTGTGTAGTGCAACATCCGATTGTCCTGATGTGTAACCTATGTTCTGGACAGGATAAAAAGAATACTGAAAAGTTAAAAAAATTAATTTTATGTAATTTTGACTTTATATTAAACAGCATATAGTAATGGGAATACATATAACAGTCCAAAGTCACTGTAGCAGTTACCTCCTGACTTGTCATTTCCTTCATTTTGTCCATTGATTGCCACTTAGTGACCAAGTTTAGCATAGTAATTCTCCAAACAGTTACCTAGCAGATGTTCAGACTTGTTATTTATGACTTGTTAAAAAGTGTAGATACTTTGCATTTAGAAAATAACAATTCTTTCAGTTAATCATAATACAGAAAAAAATCTCCCCCCAAAACTAAGATTGTAGGGCTTAGTTTAGAAAGCAAGCATTTTAAAAAACTGTGGCATGTCTCACATAGTTTTTTTTACCGTAAGAGTTGATGAAAATATTGTTATTAAAGCTGATTTTTTTTAAAAAAAGGTTTTTTTAAAAAGTTATTAAAACGGATTTTTTTAAAAAAAAATCATTGTCAGTTGTTTGGCAGAACCATTTGAAAGATGCCTCTGGACATGAGTTAGACTGATCATAGTCTTGTGATACCAAACATATTGATGGATTTTTTTTTTAAGTAAACCTAATGGATAAATTTACTTAGTCCACAGATCATATCAGACTAGGTTTATGCTAACAGTAGTTTTGAAATAAACTCATGGTTTGTACTGCCAACATGCTCTTCTTGTGCTGTGATTTTAGACTGCATGTTTTTCTCACCAGCCTTCTCCTACTTGCCCCCATTGTTGGTTAAGTGAGGCTACATGTACCATCTTCCTACTGGTAGCTTAGAGGAGAATTAGACACATTAATGGAGGTTAGGCTGTGTATGGCTGCTCGTCATGTCGGTTGTAGGCAGTCTTCTTTTAGAGCTAGTATGTCATTGAGTTAGAGTTGCTAGGTTTAAACTATAGCAGGGGACTTTACATTCTGCTCTGTGGTATTCCAAGATTCATCTGGTTGTCTCTTGTAAGTAGTATATTGGACTTAAGTGAAGCTCTTATCTGATCTAGCAGTGGTAATATTCTTCATTATCCCAGCTGGACAGTCTAACTAACTCACTTGTTTGGACATCTTCAAACTATATTGGCCACAGTAATGACTTTGGTAAGCACAGCTATGGAATTGTTCTTAAATACTTGTGGCTTAATATTAGATTCCATCAGTGCATCTGAAAAAGTGGATTGAAGTCCACAAAAGCTTATGCTAAAATAAAAGAGTTTGTTTTCAAGGTGCTGCTAGATTTCTGACCCCCGTTTCCTCTTTATGTAGTAATGACCTAGTGCATTCCTATGCATTCTCTTTCTCATGTACTTCCCCATCCTTTGTTACTCTGTCCTACTATATATGCATAATGTATCATTGTATTCTCAGTAGTATGGTTCCTTTCCAACTTTTCTGGCAAATTCCCACATTTGTGCTTTTTAAGAGACACTTGTGACTGAAATCTGGCAGTTGTAGCTGCTCACAGAAATTATCTTGTGGAAGTTCTTCATGTTTTACTTATTTACTTAGTATATAGAAAAACCTTTGCCTTGTTTTACACGTTTACATCACTCAGAGCAGTGAGCAGCTATTAAAACCAACAATAAAGTACAATGAAATTACAAAATATGATAAAAACAAATAATGTAAATTAAATATTAAATAAATGTCAAGAAACAAACACCTGTCTGAGAAGGAAATCTTTGCCATATGGGTTTTGTATGGTCTTAATGTTACTGAATTTAGGCCATACTGTCTTTGCTACCAGAGAGTAGTACTGTTGTTTGATAGCCCGTAAAACGTCCCAGTTGATATTTGATTATTGTCCAGGAATAGGGAATGCATGGAAGAGATGAGGGATTCCAGTGAAAGAATGGTGTCTGACTCTGCCAGAGGAGTGTAGAAGGCTTTGAAGCTCTGTTCTCCATGGAATGCCTGGAACACAACTATTTTTCCCTTAAGGAGCTGCTGTGAGAGATTCTGAGAAGTTACTTTTCTTAATCAGCTGATTCTGAATGGTACTAGGAGATTTGAATCAGGAAAGAGAATAGAATATACT
The DNA here is from genome assembly GCA_948472985.1 of Iguana delicatissima. NCBI lineage: Eukaryota > Metazoa > Chordata > Lepidosauria > Squamata > Iguanidae > Iguana > Iguana delicatissima. The sequence goes on from CAOKZL010001288.1 coordinate 419,700, forward strand.
GGCTGGATTAGGAAATGGAAGTGAGACCTGCAGGCCATTACTCTCATACAGCATTCATACAGCAAGTATTCTGAGGTCAGGCTGAAGCCAACAGCTGCTAGAGGAGAGGCCCTATTGTTCTAGATGACTGATTCATTACCTTCCATCCCCTCATATTCTTGTTTTGTTTTGTTCCGCTTAGTTATTTAAATTGCTTCCACTGTTTCCTCCCTCCTTCCAATTCTTGATTAAATAGATTGTTATCAGCAGAGGTTTTTCCACTGATATCCTTACTCAGTTTTCAAAGTTTGGACTTTTGTGACTTTTTTGAGAAGCATCAGTACTTTTTATGAACAATTGCTTGAAAATTTGAAGTAGTAATTCATTATTTTATTCTTCATTAATCAGGGAGAGTAAAATGGCAGCAGTGTAAGCATTACAATATTATGTCAAGGATTAAGTATTCTTCCATGTGAAGGAAATATATTTCAGTGGATAAAAGCATAACTGGGCTGTCATCTGCAAATGCCTGTACAGTCAGTCCTCCACATTTGCGGGCTTCACTTTTGCAGATTCGATTATTCATGGCTTATTTGCTGTCATCTCTGCTGCTGCCATTTTTAATAGGGACTGCAAGTCTTGTGAGACTGAGGAACTGCCAACGAGTCTTGTAAGTCCCTGTTAAAAAATGGTGTGGGGCAGCAGTGGAGGTGGCAGTAAACCCCACCAGCCACCCACTTCTGCCTTATGAAGGAACCCTGATGCTTCAGAGGAATCCACAGTAGGTTGAATATGGTGATCATACTTTTTTGTGTGTTAAGTATGGTTTGGGAGGACCTAGAGTTATTCATGATTTTTCTACTTTCATGGGGCTCCTGTGCCCCTAACCCTAGTGAATATGGAGGAACGACTGTATAAACACATTACCCTATCTTTACATATGAATACTTGCACATGTGCATAGATCTATAATTTGTGCCCTGTGTGTACAGATTGTAAACATATTCATTTTTACATTTGGGCTAGGACTACTCTCAGGGAAGCCATCTTCCCCCTCTTACAACATTGCATAACATGCTAGGGATATGTCTTTTAAGGCATTAACTTTTGCTTGCCATCTCTTGGCTTTGTGGAACCTGAGCCAACATGAGGGAGCTTTAACTCTGGTCTTCAGTTGATAGACAGTATGGCTACTAGACGATGTGTAACTTGGTATCCAAATACAACTGAGCAGCAAGCAGTCTATGAAGTCTTTCCTCTGAAACTTCACTTTAAAAAGAAAAAAGAAACAGAGTTCGTGATTCTCCATCTTATATGTCCTGACTCTATTGACATGTTATTTAATTACTATTGTTCTCCATTTTGCAGGGAATGAATCAAAAGGAGAGCTCCAAATCTTCTGTGATGTACATCCAGGAACTAAAATCTGGTCTCAGAGATGCACAACTACTTACTTGTTTGGAGTCTCTGCGTGTGTCACTCAACAATAATCCCGTTAGGTAAACATTGCAGTAAATGTATTGCTTGTGATCATAGGCTGTTGTAAAACATGCCATAGTACAAATCCAAGGACAGAGGCTCTTTCCACACATGGAAGGAGAAACAGGGGAAAACGCGCTGAAATGGAGTTTACCGGCAGCCAGGTAAGTCCATCGCCACGCAGAGCAGCGCGAGTTCGCTGCTCCACACTCCTGCGGTGTCTAGTGGCGTCCAGAATGGCGGCTTATGGCTGGCGGAGGCTCTCCACCAACCGGAGAAGCTCGCCAGCCGGAAGCCCACCCCTGGCAGATCTGCAGGCACGCACTTGCGCGCGCCTGCAAATCTACACTGGGGCGCTGCGACAGAGTTGCACGGGGCTGCACGCTCCGTGCCTCTTAAAAACCTCTTGAAAAGAGGTTTTTAAAAAACACGCGGCGCCACCACTTCTGGTTGCTTCAAAGCGGTTTAAGGTGTAGAACCTGTAAATTATAAATGACCCAGCGCACTCCATGGTGTAGACGACCTCTGTTAGAGGTTGCACTACACTGTTTTAATTACCCCATGTGAAAAGGGCCAGAAACATGTAGTAATGTATATATTTATATAGTGTTGGTACCATGTAAGAATATTTATAAATAACTGCAATCTACAGCCTTAAAATACTACACGTCTGATAGAAAAATTTTAAACAACTTTGAAAACATTAGCAAGTATTAACAATAAGCCAGAATAAATTTTAGGCTGAAGCAAGTGTCTCTATGTTTTCTGTCTCCTGTCCACCCGTCCTTCATCTGTATGTTGTGTGCTTTCCATCAAAAACCATAATCTTAGTCTTATAAGAAATCTTGAAATATTCTTTTTCTAATTGTTATTAAAATTGTAATAGCACCATTTAAGGCCAATTATGAAAGTAAACAGCCATTTTTGTGATATACTGATAATCATCAACATATCACAAAAATGGCTGATTTTTTTATCCACAGTTGTGCTACATGTATGATCATGCTGGAAAAAGCATATGTGATATTTATATTGTGACTAGCATATATACGCAGCATTGCCTGGGATTATTTTCTCATAGGTACTGCTTGTTAGAAAGATTTGAGATTGTGTGTCTCTAATTCCCCAAACTGGCTTAATCCAGTGCCTGTAACTTCTCCCCATATTCCCCAATTCAATCTGTATTCAAGGTTAGTAACATTCGGAGGTTGGGATCCGGAGGGAATACACTGCCTTCCTCCTTGCTGCTAGGCCTTGTCTCCATAGCAACCAGCCTATTCAAGACAGACACAGTTGACTGAGGCCCAAGAGCGCTCTGGCTGAGGATTCTAAAGGCTCCTCTTCAAACTACAAACCCCAGGATTCCGTAGAATCATCTTAGGCAGCCAATCATATGAGGTCTTTGCCTAACACAGACAAACAAACTTTGACTTTTATATATTAGATATAACAATGAATAAAATATGGGCGGAGTGCAGATGTAAGGCAAAATTGTTCCTTGTTCAGCTCCCTAAGAAATATTTACTTTTTTAGTTGAGGCCCCATTGCACCAATCTCAAATAAACATGTTGTTTGGTCATGTCTTTTGTAAAAATTAACTAAACTAATCTCTCATCAGTACTGGTACTACCTATTTTTTCTCCAGGTTACCACCGATTGATTGAATCAAAAATTGACTGAATGATCCTGAAAGCTGTAAAATATTGTGACAGAATACCAGTTAATGTGCAGTTGGCACACACATTTCTTTATTGTTTTTAAACGTTTCTGGAAGTAATATGTCTTTCCAGATGTTTTGACAAGTATAAGAGATCTCCTTAGTTCCTTAATATCCAGAGGATTTACTCGGACTGAATTAGTAATCCCTGTTCATGTACTGTACATATTTTGATATCCTTTTTACGAAGATATTTTCAGTTTAAGTTGTCAAAGTGAGAGCAGGCATTTTTGACTCTACACTGAATCTCCTTTTTTTGGGTCCTATAGAAGAAGTATCCAGAATATATTCCACTATCACCTGTTTCCATTTTGGCTTTGTTCTCATCTTTCATGGAGATTTACATTCATTTTTCATTTGGATTACTCTTTCTGAATGTCCTTATGGTTCCTTTTTTTAGATTTCTTTATGAAATTTAACCATTGGTTTTATATTTTACTGCACTATTTGTGATAGCTCTGAGCAAACATAGTCGCCACTAAGGGTTTGAAACGGTCAGAGACTTTTTTGTATAGATAGCACTTATCAAGAGTAACTGGTTTCCACTACCTTTCTATATATCTTGAGTATATTTTGAGGTTTGTTTGTTTTGCTGGCAGCTACCATACTGTAAGCTGGCTTGTGTCAACTAGCCAAGTATCCTGTTTAAAATACAAAAACCAAGAATATTGAACAGTGAATACTGGGGCTGACATTGGCTGTAATCCTACAATTAGGAGAAAATTTCATTTGTTCTTTCAGTGTTCATTCCTAATGGATCCTAGATTCTCTCCCTGTATTTGCAATGGATGCCTATAGGACCAAGTGGGAAGCTATAGACTTTAGATTGGGTGAGGTTTTCAAGCGTCAGTCTCCTGAATCTTGGGTAACCAGTAGACCTGCAGCATTTGCAATTGCAGTTCAGTATTTGTGAAGACAAGGTGTACTATTTCATCTTCACTTTTCCATATTCACCCTGCTCACTGTTTTGCTTATAATATTCACAAGTACAGTTCCACTCCTTGAACCAAACTTTCCAGTAAGACCATGCAGAAACTCTGTTTTTCTACAAGTTCAGATATGAGATTGTATTAAATGGACCCAGCGGCAGGGTTAGAGAAGGGTCTTGGAATCTTATTTCAGTGTTTCTGGTTGATCTACTTTCCCAAAAGGTCTGATTGGATCCAGGTTGATTATTTGAGTGCCACAAATCTTAAGGTATACATGTGGAGAAAATAGAACCCAAACTGCGGGAAGAACATAGAGCGGTTGGAAAGTATTACTATTTACATCTTTTTTTAAAATTCAGATATTGTGTTTTAATTGTATAATCTCTTCAGCTGGGTGCAAAATTTTGGAGCAGAAGGCCTGAATTGCTTGCTGGAGATACTGAAAGGACTTCATGATGAGAAAGATGAAATTTCTGGGTAAGCGGCTGCATGTACTGATGATGTTTAAATTGAGATACAAATGTGTGCCTATGTATTAACTTTGTTCAGTGTGCAGTTTTAAGCTATGAACTTTCTTTGGACAATGTTAGGAAGCACTCCGTTGGTAGCTTAGACTTTATCAGATGATTTGACCAAAGATACGTGCAGGAGGGTTGCAAACAGATTTTAATAGCATGTTTAGCTTTTACATAGAGCTGGATATATATACACACAGTAACATGGAGTAAGTAGCACTTGGTCTGAGGGTAATAATCACATCCAAGCATTCTTCTTCCCATTGCTTTCTCCCCACTTAGCCTCTAATAAAGTGGGATGAGTATCATGTGGCCTGTATGTCCCCCATCGCTGGACCCTGGGCCTTTCTTTGACCTCTCTGAGGCCCATGAGGGCTTCTACTTATCTACCAGCAACTGTTCCACCACTGCCACCAAATGTGAGGACCTCCTCCTGTCCCACTGCTATAGCTTCAAATGCAGGGACCTTCTAAATGCCCTCGCAGTTCCTGTGAGAGACTGTTCATCTATTCCCACCCATTGGATACTACCACCCCTGAATAACTGAAGGTACCACAGAAACCATGTATCTCAACTCAAACATTTCAATAAGTGTTATGTAGTGTTCTCAAAGACACAAATGTACAACACAAAAATAATTTATTAAACAAAAATTCAATATACATTTAAAAATAACTTATTTAAAACATCCATAGTCTGACTGACATTAACTCAAACTCACTTCTCTCACTTATATTCCTAACTTTGAGCCTCATATGTCTCATTCTTTATAACCTCCCCACATTCAAAAACACCAGTCTTTTAAAATCCTATTCAAACATTCAGCCAGTTGTCAGTCATTCCCAATATTCCGTACTCTCACCCCTCCCTGATAGGTGACTTGCCTTGTTACATTTACTGTGTTACATGCTTTACCTTAATGTCTGTAATAAACATAACATTTTTATATAACTCCAAAACACCAAAATGCTCCTTTGGCAGAAAAAAAAATCAACCATGAATTGTTGCTTTTGGAATCTTCCAAGAGCACCATTTTTACTTTAATTATTAACCTGTTAGTGATTTGTTTGAAACAAGCAGAAGGCCCTCCTTTGTCTTGTTTTTGTCCCTCCCAAGTTTCCAAAAAGTAGAGGCAAACCTCTGGACACATAGGTGGGGGATGATATCTCCTGTAGTAGAACTTGACCCTAGGGTTTGTGTCAAAAGCTAGGAACATCTTTTTATATCTTTTAACTCTGTTGTTTGACTTGTTGAATATTATGGGGAATTAGAGCCTGCCTTGATAGGTGATACTTCATTGTACAGAACCATCAATCATTCAGGCTGCTTTTTCTCCCCCACCTCCAGGCCGTATGACACCCGGATCAAACATGAGATTATTAGGTGCTTAAAAGCTTTCATGAACAACAAGGTAAGTTTCTTGTCTTCTGCGTAAAGATGCTTGTGAATTCCCATCGCAATTATTGTTAGAGCCAGTAAGCACCCTTTAGAAAGCCAAGTGAAAAATGAGCATTCAATATAATTGAGTGCTCTGTGTAAGTAGAACAAAAAGCCACTCTCAGTTTTAAGAAACTAAAGGAAAGATGAAAAAGAAAGAAGTAGACGTAGTTAAGGCAGTTATGGAAGAAACATTTTGGATCCTTTTTTTAATTAAAAGAATTATTATGCCAGATAAATATATGGTGCAGAAGCGTCTCAGTATTTGGCAGTAAGAAGGAAGGATGGATGAAGAAAAACAACAGCAATAGATATGCTGGCTTTGAGGGGAAAATAGTATCAGAAAAGCAGGTTTCAAGAAAATAAGGAAGTGGAGGTATTTGAAAATAAGAATAAGGATATATAACATGGAGACTGAAAGAGAAAGACGAAGAAAGGAAGAGAAAAAAATGAAGAAGTGATCGGAATGAGAAGCAATGTTAATGAAACAAGCAACAAAATTGAAGTTTGGTTTTTTAAAAAAAAGATTCAAGAGCAGAAGCAGAACCACCAGAAATAGGAGTAATCCAGAATGTTCCCCATCATTACTAACAAAGATACTTTTTGTTCAAAGTTCATATATGTTGAATACAAGGAAACTTTTGTAAGAATAAAATCTGGAAAGATCCATCAAAGATAAATTTCAATGTTGTGTACCTGAAGGTCAAAGATAGTAGAGGGATACTATTAAAGAAATAGAACCAGGCAAGAAAATCAAGTCCTGTTATAGAAAGTCTCTGTAAAAGAAATAGGAGACATGTATTGAAAATGATAGGTAGATGTATTGTATTGTATTGTTTGATTGCCTGCTTGCTTGTATGCGCTGCCTTTCTGCTGGTGTGAGTCCTAAGGTGGCTCACAAACATTAAAATTACCCAAAAAATATAGTAATAAAATTAAAACATAGTTAAAATAACACCATTTTGTACTTTTTATATAATTTTTATTATATTCAAAGTACCTAAAAGCATATATTGACACAAATATTATTATTATTATCATTATTATAATTCTTCTATTCTACCCCCGCTTCTGTATATCAAAGGTTTCCAGTTGAATCTATCTTCCCTTTATACATATCTTATCAAATATCAATATACTCAATTCACAGACATTTACAGATTTAGCCAAAGCATTACTCTTTTCCATTCTCTTTCAAAATTTTGAATGGTTTTGTTCTTAAGGGAGTTAGCTAATTTTTCAGCCTCTACCATATCTAACATTTTTATTTTCCATTCATCTAATGGAATGTCTGTTTTATCTTTCCAATGCTGTGCATATGTCAGCCGTGCTGCTGTGATCAAATACAATAATATCTTCTGTTGATTTCTAATCTCCCGGTTCTGGCCTAATATATTCAATAAATAAAATTCTGGTACCATTTCAAAATTAACTTTGGAAACTTTTTGAATTTCATCATGAATTCCCTTCCAAAATTTCTTAGCTTTAGAGCAAGTCCACCACATATGAAAAAAAAGTCCCCACCTTTTCCCCACTTTTCCAGCACTTTATATCTCCGTTTTTGGTTATTTTTTGAAGTCTTTTTGGAGCCATATGCCACCTATGTAACATTTTATAATAATTTTCTCTTAAATTTAAATTTGGAGTGAATTTTATGTCCGTTTTCCATATTTTTTCCCATGCTTCTAATGCGGTTGGACGACCTATATTTTGGGCCCACTTAATCATTGAGTCTTTTATTGACTCAGATTCAAAGTCCCTTTTTAATAATAATTTGTAAAGCTTCGAGATTCTCTTCTTTTGATGTTCTTTCAATGGTTGATCTAGTTCATTTTCTTGTCTTTCAAAACCATATAATTTTTGGTCCATTTTGTACCTTTCTTTCAACTAGTGCCAAGGGAACCAGTTTGGCTCATGACCTCCAGCTTTTAACTCTTCTGTTGACTTCATTTTTGGATTGTCTCTTTCCCATTTTATTATATCTTGATAAGTCAAAAGCTTTCCTTGCTTCGTTGGTGCAATCTTACAAGCTTCTTGAGGGGATGTCCTAATTGAGAGTTTTATATTTCTGTTTTATTTGGAGCCAGATCTTTAATAAAGTTTTCCGGATGCAATGATTATTTAAAAAAATAAAACCATTTTAAAAGGTACATTGAACAATATAAAATCATTAAAAAACATACAGAAGTTAAAGCCAGAGTACTCTTCCACCGCCATAGGAAGCCTCGCTGCAAACAATTATTTATTAAAAGCTATTCATTAAAAGCCTGCTTAAACAAGAATAGCTTTGGTTGCTGGTGAAAGGAGAACAGAGAAGAGTCCCCCCAGCCTCCCAACGAAGAGGAGTTCCAGAGGGTAGAAGAAGCACCGAGAAGTCTCTCTCGTGACTTCACTAGATGGGCCTGTGATGGTGATGGTACCAAGAGAAGGCATTTCCCTGAGGATTTTAAGACTCTGGCAGACTTGTGTAGGAAGATACAGTCTTTCAAGTAGGCTGGACTTAAGCCATATAGGGCTATGTAGGTCATAACCTTTAAATTGTAGCCCCAGAAATGAACTGATAGCCAGTGGATCTGTTTCAGTAAGGGAGTTAGATTTGCCCTGTGATTGGCCCCCATCAATATTTGGCCACAACATTTTGGACCTATTGAAGTTTCTGAACAGTTTCCACATACAGCATGTTACAGTAGTCCAAAAAGAATGTAGTCAAAGTGTGTGTTACCATAGCCAGATCTGATTTCTCAGGGAATGGGTGCAACTGGCATACTAACTGTCTTAAGCTCAGAGTTGATTCCAAGAGAATACCCAAACTGCAAGCCTGATATATCAGTGGAACTGTAATGCCATCCAGTGTAGGCTTAATGCCTGTTCTCTGATCTGCCTTTCGACTATCAGGAACACCTCTGTGTTATCTGAAATAAATTTTAGTTTGTTTGTCCTCTTCCAGTTTATTACTGACAACAGACATTGGTTCCAAACTGAAACATCTTCCTAGGACTCCAATGGGAAAGAAAGTTGGAGATGTCATCAGCATATTGGTGACACAGAACTCCAAAACTCTGGATAACCTCTCCCAATGGTTTCATGTAGATATTAAACAGCATGGCAGACAGAATCATGCTCTAAGGGACCCAACAAGAGAATGGCCAGTGCATCAAACAAGAGTTCCTAAGCACCACCTTCTGAATTCACCCCTCTAGGAAGGACTGTAAAACAGTGTCCCCCATCCCATAGAATGATACCACAGTTGCTGGTATTGAAAGCTGCCGAGAGGTCCGGCAGAACCAATAAGGACACATTCCCCCTGTCCAGTTTATTGCATATATCATCCACCAAGGTGGCTGAAGCTATCTCTGTCCCATAGCTAGGCCTGAAGGCAGCTTGAAATGGATCTAGATAATCTGTTTTGTTTATGAATCTCTGGAGCTGGGAGGCTACCACAGCCTCTAGAATCTTCTTGAGGAAAGGAATATTGGAAATAGACCTGTAATTGTCTAGCATGGTGGGGTTTAGGGAGGGGTTTTTCAGTAAAGACATCACAATAGCCTCTTTTAGGTAGGATGGAAAACTGCACAACTCAGGCAGCCCTTGTCCTTCAGAAGTCAGGAGAGGCAAGGAGACAGTACATATGTGATGTCTGTCATCTTTCCAGTGATCCTGTGCACATCCTAAAGCTAAACAAATTGAAACATATCTCATAATGTTTGACAAGCAGGTGCCAAAGTTACATCCACTGGACCTGTATCAGCGATAGTGTCCACGTCAGAACAGATCTACGTGATTTTGTCTGTGAGGTGTTTTGCAAGTTCTTCACAATGGACTGTTGAGTAGTCTTCTTTTCCTTCTTGTGGGGCAGACAATAGGAGACCTCTGCTTGAGAGAGCTCCGTTGCACAACACTGTGTAGATGCAGTGGTGGCAGAGAAGAATGATTTCTTCACTGCCACCACTGTGATGGAGTATGCTTTCCAATGCATTGTAGTCCATATTTGTACTCTCCAAGATTTCCACCATTGTCACTCTAGTCTTCATCTTATTTGTTTCATTATTGCAAACTCCACAGAGAACCAGAGGGCTTGCTTAGTTTTACTCTGTGAAACTGAGCCATTTCCTTATTCCAGAGATCAGCCAGGACTTTTGACAGGATAATCTGCCAAGGCAACAAGAAACTCACCAATAGTTGTCAGGAATCCATAAGCCTCCTGGTGCAGACCATCTTAATCAGCTGCCATCTCTGCAGAGGCCCTGAGCCCCAGGGAGTCTAAAGTATACCAGGTAGTGATCTGTCCATGACAACCAAACTGTAGAAAGTTTCTTCACACCCAAAACACTGTTGTCCCATCCAGCACAGAAAACCAGGTCCAGAATGTGGCCTACTATAGGAGTTGCACCAGATACTACATCGGACAGACTCATGGTCATCGTGGAGGACATGAAGTCCTAAGGCACTCCCCATAAAGAGGTCTCAGTGTGGATGTTGAAATCTTCCAGGACAACATGTTGAGGGAACTCCAGCTCATAATTTGTTAGTGATGTTTCAGTTGGATGATGAGAGGAAAATGGCTGGGAAGTGTCACCAACAGAATGTAGGAAAAGAAAGGAAAGAGACTCAGAAATATGAATTTGAATTGTACTCCAATTTGGGGTTTGTTTGATATTTTTTTAAAAAGTCAAATAACCTTAAAAATAACATTCTTGAAGAAGTTAAAATGAAGTAAAAAGAATGTGTATGAGTATTTATAAGAATGAAAGGACCAGAATAAGAGGAACATATAATTTAAAATTAGGCAGAAAGAACTGATGGCCACGAGGAATTGAAAATACAAAATAACGATGGCAAGATAACAAGAGTGAATGTTTTGGAGAGAAAAAGGGAATAATAAGACTGAAAGTAATAAAAAATAAATAAGAATAAGTGTGGAAATAATAGAGCTATAGTATTTGTAGAAAGAATACAAATGAAACCAATGTGAACAGTGAGGGAAGAAAGGATGGGATAGAGCAGAACAGGAAGAGGAGAATGAATGAAGGAGAATTTTACATTTCATCCATGACTTCCCACTTAGAGAATCATGTCTTTTACCATGTTTGATGCTGTGGTGGATGATTGCTGGGCTCAGATAAGGTGCCTCCCTATTTCATACTTGCATGGTCTCACCTTTGAACATTTATCTCCTCTACTTTTTCGTGCACCATTTTCTTGGTCTGTTCTCTGACAGTTGTGTTACTGTCTTCTGTGGCATAAGCCACCATCCTGTCTGTGTAACACCATAAGTGCCTATACTTCATTATCTGTTGTTCTGTCTATTTTAGTTTGGAATTAAGACAATGCTTGAAACTGAAGAGGGGATCCTGCTTTTGGCAAGATCAGTTGATCCCAAAGTCCCTGCCATGATGATTGATGCTATCAAGCTACTCTCAGCCCTCTGCATTTTGCCTCAGCCTGAAGACATGTAAGTGACTACATGTGATTTATCTTTTGGGTCCCACTGTGGGAGAAAGCCAAGATACAAATGCAGTATATAAATAAAACAATGCTGTCGCAAAAATATAATAGAGGGCACCTGGGAACTTTACTTAAGGTATTTTACATAATGTATTGAAAGCTGAAGTGCTATATCTAAATTGTGCATCTTACTATACATGTAAGTAGTGCAATGGCTTAGATCTGGAGAAGCAACCATGGAAGGAAACTCATCAAGGAGCCTGATTTTAGTTAATTCCCCATTTCCACTGAGCACTCCACATCCTACTCTCAGCTGTTTGGGAAGATCCTTTACCCTCTGCAGTTTATTTTCCAGGAACATAGGGCTACTGAAAGAAATAAAAGGTGGTGGTGGGGGAACCACCTTTCACAAGCTTCCCGTTGCTTGCATGTCTTAAAATATAAGCCGGTATATTTCTTCTTAGCAGAATTGCGTAGAATTTTTAGTTAATGTACAGGTCGTCAGGCCCTTACATAGTTTAGTGTTAGAACCATTATAAGTTCTTCCCCCAAGGTCTTCTGCACTCACTTCATTTCCAAAGTTTCTTGGTGCATAACTCTCACAAAATCAAAACTTGAATCCTAAGAATACTTCATAAAATGTATGCAGAGACTGCAAGAATTGTAACTGGAGGTTCTGTCTGTGTGGGAGACATCTATGTGATTCACAGGCACAAAGGCAGATATGAAGAAGACAGCAATTCTATACATGTTTACCCTTGTGTACCTTTGTTTTATACAATGGGGCTTCTGAGTTAAATCTAGGATTGCATTGTCAGAAAAACTGGTACTTAGTTGCTTTCCTTGCTCTTGTGGTAGGCATGAACATGTTCTGGGGGCACTCACAGAGCGGGCAGAAATGGATGATGTGGAACGATTTAAACCTATCTTGGATGGCCTGAAGAGTGGTACCTCAGTGGCATTAAAGGTAATGTGTAGAACCTGAAATAGAAATTTCTAGAATATTCTCTCTGCAAGCTTGCAATATCCTCCTGTGGTTTCAGCTATGGAGGAGGATCACACAAGGAGCCAAATTTGGGGCAATTCTCCTTTTTCTGCTGAAGCCCTGACACCTTATCCTGAGCTGTTCAGAAGGGTCCCTGACCCTCAGGATTTGCTTTTGAGGGACACAGTGTGGGAAGGGAGGATGAATATGTTATAAAAAGGAGTGATTCCTTGAACTTTTCTACTTTTTTATTCTGAATGAAGGGTGAAGAGATTTTCTTGTAAGTTACAGTTTATTTTTACTGGCAGATATTTGATAACTTTATTTCGGTTTGCTCCAAGGAATTAGCCTGCATGACATGGTCTGATATGCAATCTGCCTTCATTGTTTTCCTAGGTAGCCTGTCTGCAGTTGATCAATGCCCTGATAATTCCAGCAGATGAACTTGACTTCAGAGTTCACATCCGCAGTGAGCTGATGCGTTCTGGACTCCAGCAGATCCTCAAGGTGAGGCACATCTGTGTTTTCAGCTGTCAGCAGTTTCCCAGTTGCCAGATTTGACAAAAATACTTAACATGTCTCTATAGACTTACAACCGGAGATTCTTCAGCAGTTTCAGAGTCTCTTCATTATAAGGGTTTTTTTAAAATGTTTGAAGACTTTACTATTGGTCCCATTTGTGTGTGCCGTCACACACACCTCACATGCAAGAAGAAGATGGAGTCATGTCTTCCTGACCTCAATCCAGCATTGCTGCATTCTTCCTAGCTCAGTGATATACACTAAACAGGGCTTATGAAAAGGAACACTGATGTATATATATTCAAATACATAGCCATATTAGACTGCATCAGTATGCAGAGGGATCTTTTAGTGCCTTTGAGACAAAGAGAATGAAGTTGGTGGTCTACACTTTTGTAACTCTAAGTCTACTTCATTAGATGCAACATGTATATAATTCTTTTTTTATAGTTTCTGTGACTCACATGAGTGGGTCAGCTGCAATGCACTTTTTGAAACCTAGAGCTTGATAGCAAGGGTTTTGGTGGGAATCCTGCCCCCATCTTCAGTGGCTATATAAGCCACCTTCCCACCTAAACCTCCAATTCCTTTTTGTCTACCACAGCAGCAGTGCTATTAGGAGCCCTTTTCAGCTTTTGGTTTTTCTCTTAACTTGATTCTTTGTCTATGACTTTTGGCTTCTTTCAGTGTTTTGGCTTCGTCTTCTATTTGGGTATTGGCTTTGACTAATGGACTGGTTTCTTGGACTCTGATTTCATCTTTTGTTTGTGACATCAGCAACAATCTTCAAACACTGCCCGTTGTGTGGGGATAAGATCACAGATAAGGATGGCCGTACCAAGTGTCTCCTTTGCCTTGAGGAAGAACATAGCATGGACTCTTGTTCCCACTGCCAACTGTTTACCTCACAGACAAGGCGTAACAGAGTGGCCACACTCAAGGCCCTGTTCTAGCACAAGGTCTTGAGTGTCTCTGATAGGGCTCTCTGTACGTCTGTGGTGATAGTGTCTAAAATGAGTGGTTGATCATCTGCCAAATCATCTTTGGCATCCATGTCAACCAAGTCCACAGCTCAGCCTTGAACATCAGCCAGTTCTTGACCTGAAGGGCCTTCATTGACTCTGGGTTCGGTACCACCTGTTCCGTCTCATCAGTCTTCAGTACTTAGAGCAATTCATTCTGAGCAAGGAGATCGGGGTCATCCTCTGAAAGTTAGATCTTGGGTCCCTTCCACTCTAGGAAAGTTGGCTGAGCACGCCCTGTCTGAGAAGTGAAGAAAGAAAAAGACCAAAGACAGTTCCTCTCAACATCATACTCACAAGGCCCACCCCCAGCAGCTTCTCTTGGTGGAAGAATCCATGGAACCAATTGAGTTACAATTGTTTCCCCAAGAGTTACCTGTTCCTGCCCCGGCGACTGTCTTGCCGTTGGCCTTACGAGGTCCTGTACGCTCACCAGGCGTAGTGGAGTCAAGAGCTGCCTCTGGTGGTGAAATTATGATTCTTCTCTGCATTGACAACCAGCCCCACCATTGGATCATTCTCTATCTGGTTCCATGCGAGAACAGGAGAGGGAACCTCAGGAAGGCCACTCCAGGTCTCACCTTGCCATACCACAGCATCAGAGTCATATTCGCACCATGTCTCCCTCTGCCTCCTCCTCTGGATTGACCTCAGAGCATTGCCCAACTAGACCTTCTCACAGATATACCTTGAGAGAGGAGCATAGGACCCCAAGAGAGGAGCTGCATCAATACCAGTCTCCTCGTTGATCTCATAGGGAGAGATCATACTCTTATTCTTGGTACTCGGCCTCTGACTCTGCTGATTTCATTTCCTCCTCGGGAGAGTACTATAGCCAATGCCACAATGGGCGCAGGTTGTACCATTATGATGAACGTTACTGTTTCCAATGTTGGCACAGATACTCACCTTTTTGGTCCTTCTCTTCCTCACCATCTTGGTCTCCTCCATGAAAGAAGCACTGGTGTGAGATCTTGGCTCCCTCAGCAACTCCTCAGCCACTGTGATCTGTCGGTACCCATGGTAGAGACAGAGCATGCTACAAGACAGCCTGTCTCTGTCCTGGCTGAGGCTCTTCGAGACTCACCCCAAGAGCTGTCTCCTTTACCCAGGTCCCTTAATTGGCAAGTAGAACATCTGAGGGAGAATGTTCAGGATCCAATCTTCCAGCAGCTCCATGATCAAGCACCAACTCCAGCTTTTCTTCCTCTTCTGCTGTATTTTGTCCGTGTCATGAAAAAGTTTTGGGAGTCTCACTCCTCCATACCATCTACTTCTAAAAAAACTCAATTCACTCTGCAAAGAATGGGAGCCTTCATTACTGTTGATGCGGCTCAGTCCAAGACTTCGCAAAGGCTTCACTCCATTCCAGCTGATAGAGAAGAGAAAAAGCTCAATGGCATAGGTAGAAGGTTTTACTCTAATGCCTCCCTTCTCTTCAGGATTGCCAGCTATTCAGCCTGCATGGGAGTGTACCAGAAATTCATATGGAACAAGGTGAAGTCATAGTTGGACTGACTGTGTGAAGATGAGCAACAAATAGACTCTGTCTTGTGCAGACAAGCTCATTGCTTGGCTTCTCAGCAGATCACAAGAGCCCATCATGTTGCTGACCGTAGCAGCAAGGCCTTGGCAGGACATGCATGGCTTCGTTCTTCTGACCTTTCTTGACAAGCCAAATTGCTGTTCGGTGAGGCTGGTCTCTTCAATGCAGCAACTGACAAGAAACTGGAGCGTGCCCAGAAAATGAGAATCACTGCTCGAAAATAAGACTTCCAGCCTCAAAACTATTCTTCTCATTACTGGTATTGTTGCTTCTTCCTACAGTCGCACCATACCTACAGTCCAACACCACTGAGACAGCAAAGACCCTCTCAACCTGTGCCTCATTCATCTTTGTGCAAGCTGCCAAGCTCAAGGTATCAGCCGTCTCAATATAAGAAACGTCAACCTGAGGCCTCTGAGCACTGGGTTTGACAGTTTCCCGGATGATACTTACGTTGCTGGTACTGCCTCTACTACCATCTCTTCTGCCTTTGATGATTCTGCCTCCTCCATTGGTACCACTATCAATACTGTCTACTTACCTGTGGGTACCATCATCTCTGGGTCGTCCCTTCAGGGACAGACTAAGCAATTACACCCTGCTTGGGCCTCTATCATGATGGACTCATAGCTTCTCAGTATCACCCTCAGAGGGTACACCATGGACTTTCAAAGTCTTCCCCCCACTGGTCATGTCAGAGTTGCTTGTTCATCTGCAGTCTTGATGGAGGAGATTAACACACTGTTTCAGCAAGGGGCCATAGAACCTGTTCCTCTCTCTTCTCTCCACCACAGCTTTTCCTCCCAGTACTTTCTGGGATCGAAAAGGAAAGAGGTCTCCAGCCTATCTCGATCTTAGGGAGGTGATCTACTATATCAGACCCAAGTGGTTTGGGTGGTTACTCTCACCACTTTCCTTCTCTTGCTACAGAAAAGGAACTAGTTTGCCATCTTGGAACTGAAGGACACATATTTCCCTGTCTCCATCAGGGCGAATCACAGAAGAATACTTGCCTTTGTAGGGGGCAACAGGGCAGACAGGTTCCGTGTTCTCCCTTTTGGTGTCAGTATGGCACCAAATGTGTTCATGAAAATCATGGCAGTGGTAGCAGCTGCATTGCATCAATGAGGTGTTGTCCTCTTTCCTTACATCAATGACTGGCTCATAGTTGCACCCACAAGAGGTCACCTACTCCAAGACATAGAACCACCATAAAAGTTCTGAACAATCTTGGTTTCATAATCAACTACGACAACTCTCATCTGGTACCTACTCAAGAAATAAAATTCACAGGAGCAGTTCTAGATTCCTCAGCCAAGGCTGCCTTCTTTCCAGACAATAGGTGGGAGAAAGTCAATGCAATAGTCTCAAGGTTTCTGCATTCAGGCGAGTCAGGGCAAGGATGGTTCAGGTCCTCCTTGAGCTGATGACCTCCAGGACTGCAGTAATGCCTCCTGCCAAACTTCACATGAGACCTCTCCAGACTTGGTTCCTCGACATCTCCAATCCTCTCTGACATTGTTGATCACGGCAGCTCGCAGTACCTTGGTGGCAGCATGATCACAGTGCTAGCAAGTATGTCCTTCCTGCCTCCTCCACCTCTGATGCCTGTAACAATAAGCTCCTCCTTGAGCAAATGGGAAGTTCACAACAATGGACTCACAGTCAGGGACCAATGCTCAGCAGCCAAGAAAGAGCATCACATAAATGCCCTGGAACTCCTTGCTGTGATCAAAGCCTTCATGGCTTTTGAGGATTATGTCCAGAACAAAGTGGTTCAAGTCCTCACAGACAACACCACGGTATTGTACTATATAAACAAGCAAGGAGGCACTCACCCCAATACTCTCCTCAACCTGACTTTGCAGTTGTGGGATTGGTGCCTAGACAGACAGATGTTTCCTATAGCTGTTCACCTCCCCCAGAGATCAGAACATTCTGTCCGATCTTCTCAGTTGTGCGCCTCTGTCCTACCATGAGTGGAACCTGCACACAGGTACTCTGAAGAACATCTTCATGATGGGGGGCACTCCTTGGATAGACTCTTTCCGTCTCCAGGCAACAGTGCTGCATCTTTTGCTCCAGGAGTGGAAGAACCAGCGGCTCTCTAGAGGATGTGTTCCTGTTTAACTGGAGAGGTCTTGTTGTGTACACTTGTCCACCATTTCCCCTCATCACCAGGGTGTGGGCGAAGATCCAAGAGGGCAGAGTTATGGTGCTTCTGATCACTCTGTGGTGGCCCAGGTAACTGAGTTGCTGCTCTGTTGATGATGTCAAAGGGTCAGTTTCAGAGGTTGCCATCTAGCCCAAACCTCATTATCATCCAAAATGATGCCTCAACCTGTGAGACAAATTATTGAAGCCACCCATAAGCCTTTGACTAGAAAGTCCTACTGCTACAAATGGGAAAAGTTTGTTAACTTCCTTCGAGACCAACATCTCGACGTTGATACCTTTGGTACAATCCATCTTCTGGATTTCTTGGGATCACTTGCTGACAAAGGACTCTCCCTCTCTTCTGTCAAGTGCTACCTGTCAGCAATTTCCTGGTATATGCAGAAGCAGGGAAGACCATCTTGCTTCTTGAATCCCACCCACCATCAAGAGATTCCTTGAAGGGTTATTAAAAAAACCCCTCTATCAGCTTACTATGCCTCCAGTACCATCCTGGAATTTACAGCTTGTTCTGTCCCAGCTATCAAGGAGACTCTTCAAGCCTATGGCTACTGTGACATTCGTTTGCTATCATAGAAAACAGCCTTTTTGGTGTTTGTCGCTTCTGCAAGAAAGGCAGGTGAGTTTTGTGCTCTTACAGTGAATCAACCTTATCTTTGATTCTGTAAGGAGAAGGTGCTTCACCCTGACATCTCCTTCGTTCCCAAGGTTGTTTCATCTTTTCACATCAAACAAGATGTCATACTTTCTGCCTTCATGCAAAATCCCACTTCAGACCTAGAGCATAACCTCCACTGCCTCGATGTTTGACGTGTTGTGGTCTTCTATGTGCAGTGCACGGCAGCATCCAGAAATTTCCAGAGCCTCTCTTTTTGGTACTCTTCTGCCAAGATGGGACTCCCAGTATCATCCCAGAGAATGTCCAAGTGCACAGCATCTACCATTGGACTGGCCTATGAACTAGCTGGCAAGCAGCCTCCTCAGCAGCTGAGAAGCCATACCCCATTTACAGCCTTCCTCCAAGGGGTACCACTACACAAGATCTGCAGAGCTGCTACCTGGTCACAGCCTTCAACCTTCATTTCTCATTACAGACTGGACAATAGGCCTAGAGATGATGCTGTGTTTGGAAGGGTGTTGTTTTCTCAGTTGGATGACACTCCTGCCTGCTGTGGTTAGTAGCTTGCTAGTCTCTCATTTGTATGAGTCACAGAAACCATGAGGAAGAAGAGCATTTGCTTACTTGTAGCTGTGGTTCTTTGAGCGGTCATCTGTGAACTCACACAACCCTGCCCTACCTCCTCTCTTCGTGTCCTGCCTGTCCTTCAGTCCTTTGCTGCTGCCTCAGGTGGCCATGGAACTGGCAGCTTTGGTGGGAAAGTGATTTATATAGCTGCTGGGGATGGGGCTGGCATTCCCATCAGAATGCTTGCTATCAAGCTCTAGAAGATTCTGAACAGCACTCTGTGCAGGAACAGATGACCCATTTGTGCAAGTGCACAGATGACCACTCAAAGAACCACAGTTACAGGTAAGCAACGTGTTCTTATATAGGCATTAACATTTTCACATGGCCTTGTAAGCACATTATGCATACATGTACATGTATAAAGCTGTCTGTACATAGATTCTTCTCTTCACACATCTTGCTTAATGCATGGATGTTGGATGTGGGAGTGGATTTGCTGAAGTGTGATCTTACATTCCCTTCATTCATTTGTTTTTCATTGGTTTATGTCTGATCTTGGATGGATGGACGGGTGGGTGGATGGATGGTTGGTTGGTTGGTTGGTTTATTTATTTATTTATTTGCCCACCCTGCTTTTCTCCCAGTGTGCGATTAAGACATCTTAAAACATTAATTAAAACAAAATACAACTGAAAAATCTGTCAATTATAACTTCAATAACAGTTTAAAACTTTAACAAGCAATCATACTAAAATCAAGCACTGAATTAAAGCACGTATTAAAGGCTTTTAAAAACATAATGGTACAGGGAGGAATACATCATCTAGACCCTTGCACAGCAGCCACTTAGCCCAAAGCTTGTCTAAAATAAAAAAAAATATCAGCAATATTTGCCTGCTGATATAAGGAGAATCAAGAGGGGATGTCCTGGCTTTCCATGGAAGGGAGTTCTGTGGCCTCAGAACAGCCATGAGTAAAACGCTCTCTGATGTCCTCCTCAAATGTTCCTGTGATAGAAAACCTTCCCCAGGTGATCTCCACATTCAGTCTGTGCCTGGCTTGCATGGGAAGATAGGGTCTTTCATATAGATTGCACCCAAATCGTATAGGACTTCATAGGTTATATCCAGGCCCTTGAATTATGTCTGTGGCTAGCAAAATTGGTATAACAAGGAGTTCTCATACTCCCTTGTATCCAGCTCCAGTCACCAGTCTTGATGCAGCATCTTGGACTTGCTGCAGTTTCCAACCACTTTTTACAGGCATCTCCATGCAGAATGCGGGTATGGTAATCCAAACAGGATATAACCAAAGTGTGTGTTGCCATGGCAGATCAAGCATCTGATGACTTGTGGATACCCTCTGATGTACTTTTGGCTTTTGTAGGAACTGCGTGCTTTGGACAATGAAGAGCTAACAGTGCAGCTGCAGCTATTTGAAGAATACGGAGAAGAAGATTCTGCAGATCTCAGAGGCCGATTGGAGGACATCCGCATAGAAATAGAATATCCTTCTTCTGCTCAGTGTTCTGAAGCGATGTGTCTGTTTTCAGTTATAATCTCTTTAGACCATTTAGCGTGTCCTTTTATACCACCATGCATATTAGTGGCACTTCAGTCTTTATAATTTTCTTCTGGCCTGATTCCATGTCACGTGTTAGCATGGGCAGCATGTCTAAAACATCCACGCTCTGTTTAGGTTAACAGAAACTTCAAGCTTCAGTCTTGAGAGGGAGGGGAGGTAAAGATTACTATAAAACAAGAATGTGTTCAAGTGGTACATTAAGGAAAACAAGCTCCATGCAACAGTTGGCCCTGAGAAATTGTCAGATTGTAGGCAAGCAGAGAGGAACGTAAGTGCACGGCATCTGGGGGGATAGAGAAAATAATAGAAGACTTAGTGGAAAGTAGATTTAAATCATGGATTGCACAGTAAGGAACACTTTTTCCTTTTATATGTGATACAGTAGAGATCCTTGTGTGGTTGGCTGCCAGAAAGCATCTGAAATTGGCACAGACATAGAAATATATTTGCAATATATATTTATAAATGAGTATGTATTGTAAATTGCCACATATGGCTGGACCCACAGTGGCAGTCTCTTCTATATCATGCTCTGTTTGTAAAGATGGAGAAATTATGAGATAAAAGTAGAATTCTAAAGTTTACGCGTCCTAGAGCACAAGATACAGCACATCCTTTAATCCCTCTGCCTTGAACATCCAGGCATCTATGCTGTCATGTGGAATACAGACAACTGTGATAACATGATCAAGGCTTTGCCATTAAGGGAATTAGATTTTATAGATTTCTTTGGAAATGTATCAGATGGTCAGTGGATAGGCTGATTCTTTTTCTCTGGCAAATTCACCAATATTATTTTTAAACTATTTTTGCTTCCTTAATTCTTACTTTTCACTGACTTTGGTGAGGTATTCCAGATTCTTCTCAATACTGTAAAAGATTCTAAGGCAGAGCAACATTTCCTCTCTATTCTTCAGCACCTTCTGCTGATCCGCAATGATTATGAGGCCAGGTAAAGAAAGAAACTGCATTGAAAATGTCTGAAAGATAACTGGTGAGAGGTTGATGACACTGATTTGCTTATTTGTTTATTCATGTTATAATTTAATTTACTCAATAACTACAGTTCTTTGGGCAGATACTCCTCATCTTTTTTAGGCTAAGGGACAGAATTCAAACTGCCTCAATTTACATGGATGAGGATGGGCAGTCAGTGCTCCTAAATGCATTTATATAGTATTTATTTAGGAAGTATCTGTCAGAAAAAAAAATGTATTGTACCAGTGGTTCTTAATCTCTTCTTTACCAGGAACCTCCTGTAAATAAAAATTTGTTGCTGGGACCCCCAGAACTTAACTCAAGATTTAAATACTTGAATATCTATTTAAATACTCAAATTTCTTTTAAAGTTGCTCATCAGTTGCTCACTCTTATCCCTTATTCTTCCAGTAAACAATACAAAGGAGAGGAGGCTTGTTAATGGTCTATGGAACAGCATGCTGAGATCCATCAAGTGCCCGGAGAATAGAATAAACTGGGATTTCTTAAAGGAAGGTTATGAGTGGGAGGCAGGGCTAAAGAATAATAATTTCATTCCTTCAGAGCAGTGCTGGGGAGGTAACAGTGCTGTTTTGGGGAAAAGCGCAGAAGAAGTTTCTCTCCAAAGAAGCACCAGCAAAGTAGAGAGGGTAGGTGTTTCTTTTGAAAGTACTTACCCTCTCCATTCTCTCAGTGCTCCTTTAGAGAGAAATGGCATTTCTTTCATGATTTCCCCCAAAGGAGCACTGAAACTGTTGCCACTTTGCTCTGAAACAGGCACAGGAGTAAAGGGATTTTCTTCTGTTCTTGTGGCTGCTTGGAAGCAAAGCTCTGCCAGGCTGCCTAGCCCCAGGCTCTCTGGTGCACCTGCACAGAAATTCCAGGAGCCTCCAGCACAGAATGAGACGACTGCCGGCACGTTGACGTTGCTGCCACTGCCATCATCATTACCACCTTTGAGGGAGAAATCAGGGGCTGCATCAACTGGCTACAACAACCAGGGCATTTTTTAGTCCCTTAAACCCCATTTTCCAGGATGAATGGCGACCCCACACATACCTCCTGTGAGGGATCCGCAGACCCTAGGGTTTATGATCCACTGTCTTATACCACACCATTGAGAGACCCGGGGCTGATAGTGCAAAAGAGCATTTAACTGGAGCAAAGCAAAAGGGGTTACTGAGAATAGGAAGAGAAATGAAGAAGGATATCTTTAGGTATTACTGTGATGGCAGTTGGTGGAAGGTGGCAGTAGGTGGGCACAACAGAGTTATCTGTGGGAATTTTGTGTAGTTCTGAAATGAGGCATTTCCACATTGAATTGTTTCAAGAATCCTGTGCTTCTGAATACCAGCAGTAAGTATCTTTCTTTTTCTTTTTCCTTCATTTAGGCCTCAGTATTTTAAGCTGATTGAAGAATGCATTTCACAGATAGTCCTGCATAAAAATGGTGCTGATCCAGACTTCAAGTGCAAGCATCTCGATCTAAATATTGAGGGACTAATAGGTAAGTCTGGACACAGTTTGCTCTGCAGACAGCTGTATCTTTATTTTGATAATTCCAGCCTCCTCCACCTACCATGATATGAAATGCCAGTATACAACAGTATAGCACTTAATATTTTCCCATAACTGGCAGAATAACAAAAGATACAAACATTTTTGATTTTCATAACATGCAGGCTACAGAATGCAGCTTTGCTTAGTGCGGTCAGAATTCCTGTATGTTTACTGCATTTTGTATAAAATATCCTCAGCCTGTCCAGAGTGTTATGATGCTAATTCCACAGCAGAACTATTGAGCTTTTAAGTTTTGAGCAAAACAACTCATGTACTAGCCCTGAACACTTAAGCTTATCGAGTTATCCTTTGTTGTTGTGTCCTTTGTTGCCTTCGTTTCCAACTTATGATGACCTCAGAGAAATCTGTCATGAGGTTTTCTTGGCAAGATATGTTCAAAGGTAGTTTACCATTGCCTTCCACTGAGGCTGAGAGAGCATGACTTGTCCAAAGTCAAACAGTTGGTTTCCGTGGCTGAGCAGGGATAAGAACTTTGGTCCTCCTAGTCTAATGCTCAGATCACTCCATCATACTGGTCCTCTTATCCTTATCCTTGGATGGGAGGAAAACTCTCTCTCCAGCAGAGTCTGTTGTGCAAACTGCGCAAGCTTTGAAGGAGAAGTGTATGACTATAAGGTAGGCAGACAGAAGCACACATCCCAAATTGGCTTAGCTTATTTGTAGAAGTGAGGATGGGGAAAACATAAGTGAGGAAGATCAAGAATAGACAAATCTGAAAAATGAGCAATGCAGTTCAATAATGGCTACAGGGAAAGGAGGTTTTAACTGTTAAACTGGTGTTAACTAATTTGTTGTTTTTTTCTGTAGATAACCTGATTGATCAAACTAAGGTGGCGAAAAGTGAAGCTAAAGCCACGGAACTGGAAAAGAAGGTTATTACCAGTTTAGCTGTTGTTACACTTTTTTAGATTTAGCACTTGTTGCACTCATTTCTATTCACCTATTGAATCAAATGAAATCATTGCTGTTTTTTAAAAATCTTCAATTTTGACACCTTCTTAACCTGTTTTCTGTCTCCCTCTTCATTTGGCTTTGCTCTCCTAATAGTGGGTTAAGTTTTGCGTTAGTTGTTCTAATTGACACCTTTATGTCTTGCTTTCCCATCCATTTGGGATTCTTTGTCACCATGTATCCATACTTCTCCCCTCTTCCCCTTTGTTCAAGTGTATGTATATGTTCTTCCCAGCCTCCCACATCTAATCTTTGCCTCCTCTTCTCTGTTCCTGTGCCCATGTTTATCATGCCATTTTAGATAGTAAGCCGGTGGTCAGTGTTTGTTCTATTTTTAACTTAACTGAAAACTGCTTAATTTTTGAGATACTTCAAAAATAATAAATACTCTCATTATATGTGTGTGTGTGTGTGTGTGTGTGTGTGTATGCGCCTTCAGGTATCTTTACCCTTCTTCATTTCATCCTCTGCTACATTCTTATGCAGCTCCTTGATCGTCTGTCCTTTTTGCTGTGTCTGATCAGTTCAGACTAGGGGCAGGCTGCCTTATTAGCTCTCAAGGTCACATTTGGTGGAGGGTTGGGGGCTGTACACACACATGATTCTCTCTGTACAAACACTCTACCAATGTTGTTTCTCTCTGGTAGTTTTTGGAGAATGAGAAAGGTCAAACTTGCTCACAGTTCAGTTATTGTGACCGTGGTCACTGATAATGAGTCCCTTAACAGCTGCTGGGGAGATAGTTTGTGAAGGAAATGTTACCTTCACAGAAATTAAGGAATAGTCTTGGATCTATATTCTGTCAATTGTAACCTCCAACTTCAGTTAATCCCATCTGACAGGTATTTCAATCAGACTGAAAATGCTGCTTCAGTCTTGTTTGATTGGAAGCCAGGATTCCATCCCCTCCCCTCCATTGCTTCTGGTAAAGGGAATTATTGAATGCTCAAAGACGACAACAACGATTTTGAAAAATGCACATAATGTAGAGGAACGTCCACAGCTCAGTGGCAGTGCTTTGCCTGCAAAATGTCTCAGATTCAGTTCCTCACATATCTAAGTAAAAATATCTTGAACAGAAAGACCAGGAAGAAACTCTCCATAGCTGCTTCTAATTCTAGTACAGTGCTGAAGTAGACAATCAGTGGTCCAACTTAAGGAAGCTTCATAGTGATATTATCAGCTGCCCTCCGTGCATAATGTTCTGAACTTTATTTGGGCTTTACTCACCTTGCCTCTGCTCAGTGAATAAAATTGCTGTTGTCTAGTAATTTTGATTTACTTAAGTAGATTATTTTAAAACTATGACCCCCTTTTCTTTACAAAATAAATTCCAACTGATATACACAAGCTCATGTACAAAATGCAGCACAGAAAACCAACTGTATCCAACTTGTGAAGGATGGATTGGAGCAGCTTCCTTCTCTTTCCTTCCATTATGATAAAAACAGAGTTTCCAGTATAATTAGGAGATGGCTGTTCCCATACCTTGGTACTAGTAATATATTAACAGTTGAATATAACTTTAAAGACCACTTTAATCTAGCATCAAGTTCTTTCACAAATTGCACAACTTTTTCTTTGTCCCCTAATGTTTCTTCCATCTGCATTTTCCAATTGCCTTTTTGTTAACAAATTCTGTTACATCTGTTCATTATTAACAAATTCAGTTTACAGAAGCCATTTCATATTGAATGGTATCAGCTTTCTCTCTCTTTATCTCAATTTGGGTCCTGTATGGTAGAAATGTGGGATATGAATAATTAAGTCATATCTATACCATGAGGTCTAACTAGCATGGAGTCTGTTGGAATGATTAATGTGTATAATGTGTCTTCCCTCAGTTGGATTCTGAATTAACAGCACGTCATGAACTGCAAGTTGAAATGAAGAAAAAGGAAAATGACTTTGAGCAAAAATTACAAGACTTACTTCAAGAGAAAGAAGCCCTGGAATCAGAAAAACAGCAGGTCAACTCAGAGAAACAAAGCCTGGAAAATACTACCTCCTTGCTAAATGAAAAGGTAAGGAGCAGGACAAGCTGTAGCATTAGGGTAGGCATTACAAATATTGCCTGAGTTTATATTGAACTAAAGGATCGATGGCATGTGGTTTTCCCAACATGGATTCTAACAAGCCTAGCCTCTATTACTGTAGAATTTGTGTTGTAAAGAAACTGATTACATCAAAGGTAGCATATCTATCGTTTCAGTTTTTAATTAACATTAAGTGCTTTTAAAGGATAAGAGGATGCTGTTACCTTAAAGAAGACATAAGAGGTAGAGGGTGAGTGAAACATACACTATAGCTTAGTAATTGAGTTGATAATGGATGGGATAAGAAGTGTAACCATTAGATAAAGAAGGTAAAATTAGGTAAAGGAGATTAAAGTTCTAGGACAGAGAACAAAGAGAGTACGTATGATGAAGCAGATCTTTTGTAGGAAGGACTATTTGTTGGGAAAAGGTCAGCTTAACACGGAAAAAGAAACATTTTAAAAGCATATATATGGAGCATAGCTCTATAAAGTTTTGTGACACATGGACACGGTGTAAATAAAACAGAAAATGTAAACCTTTTGAAATGCATTGTAAAAGAAGAACATGTAAAGTGAATTAGCTAGAAAGAACAACTGAAAGGAATGTTTTGAAAAAAGCAGCAGTCACTTAAATGCTAACATATAGAAGACTAGGTTGCAATAAGTAATGTTATTTATCAACCATTTAAAAAATCTTGGGACTGTGCAAAAGTTTTAAAACATAAAATACACCTGCACACTCACTAACAGTCTAGAAAGGATCAAAAATGTAAGGAGGACGCTATGCCATATAGTAATGATTGACAAAAAGGCTATGTTAAGATGATAGGAAGGAGGCAAAGAAGTGTCATCTTTAATTTGCTTCCTTGATAATCCAAAGCATTGAATGGAAAAAAGCATTTGTTTTTAACCCAAAGTAACTTTCTATTCTTGTATGAATTATGTCTGGGAAAAAAACCTGTTCTCTCCTTTCAGTAGATGACAAAATTAGGAATTAGCATGAATATGCTATTTATTGTTGTCCCTGCTCTGCTTCCTTTTCATATTGAGAAAGTGAAGAAGTGAAGAAGAGCACTGATCCATGCACTAAGGTTGAACAATCCAGTCAGGAGCATATTGTCAGTCCACTATAGTGAATGTTGCGTCTTTACTTCAAATTTCAGTCTCTTATGGAATGGTTTTAATGTACAGCGGACCCTGTGTATCTGTGGGGGTTCCGTTCCAGGAGCCCCTGTGAATGGGAAAAATTGCAAAGGCTCACATCCCATATTATTAAATGGGAGTGACGTGAGTGAGCGTGAGCACCTCAGCACATCTGGCACATGTTTCCACCATTTTAGGTATAGGATGCAGTGCTCTGCAGTCAGTTAAATTTCCAGATCTAGAGGTTGTTTGTATGGAGGGTCCACTGTGTGTTTGTAGTCTAACAAGTTGCTTTCCCAGTATCACCAGCTTGTTCCCTACATCTCACTCATAGGGCAGAGACATCAGGGCCAGATGCAAGGAGCCTTCGTGGTTAGTTTCCTCTTGTTCATATATTGATACATTTCCCACATTTTAGCTTGCACTGAACAAAATCAAAGCTGTATCACCAGTTACAGCAAAGATGGCTTTTCCTTCATCTGTGTTGGAAACGTGATGCACGGCTAAGCTTACTTACTCTGACTCTCTCTCCCATTCCCACAGATTGCTTCACTGACAAAAGAACTTGAGGAGATTAAGAAGAAAATGGAGCACCTTTCTTCTTCATCTGTGGAACAACCAGCTGCTTTACCTGGAGGAGCAGAAGTTTCTCCTTCTTCTCCTCCGCCTCCCCCACCTCCGCCACCCCCGCCTCTCCCTGGGGGGGCAGGAGGGACACGCTCAGTATCTCCACATCCATGTCTTCCTGGAGCAGTGCCACCACCTCCATCACTACCTCTCCCTGGAGAGGTGCCTCCACCGCCACCACCACCTCCTCCTCTTCCCGGGATGACAGTACCACCTCCGCCACCACCTCTACCTGGCATGTCAGGAGTGCCACTGCCACCTCCACCTCCACCTCTTCCTGGCATGTCAAGAATGCCACCTCCACCTCCACCTCTTCCTGGAATGGGAGGGGTACCACCTCCGCCACCACCTCTTCCTGGAGTGGCAGGGTTGCCTCCACCACCACCGCCTCTTGGAGTGCCACCTCCACCCATGCCACCTGCATTTGGGGCAATGGCAACTGCAGTTCCAGCACTTCCATTTGGACTGACTCCAAAGAAGCTTTACAAGCCAGAAGTTAAGCTGAGAAGAACTAACTGGTCCAAGGTGGTGTTCAGCTAGCAGATTCCTAGATACCCTTCTTGTGTAGTTGGTGACTCTTCCTTTTCTCTCAGGCATCTTACATCCTTTGTCCAATGGTGTTGCCTAAAACGCCTTCATCTTTTCCATGTAGCACTGCTTGGTATTTGATGGGAATGAAGAGAGATCTATTAGCAAGCTTGCTACTGTTCTTATGGAAATGATTTAGGTTCACACAATCTTGTGGTGTGTACAACTGAGACAAACCCATTCTCTCTCTTCCCCGGTGAATATATCCCTTTATGGATGGGCTAAGAACTAAACATTAGTTGTGGAATTAGTTATTTTGAAGAAATTGCCTTAAAAATGGCTGAGGAGTAAGGTAACAAGGCAGCACCATATTTTCAGGGCTGTTAGATTTGTTAAAAGATAAGCTTTTGGGAACTAGAATTCAGTTTGCCAGATGCAAAATATATGAATATTAGTTTATTTACCTAGCATTGCCTGGGATTTTAATTTCCTCTTAAGAACTCACCAAAGTATCTTCTCCAGTATGTGTATCTTATCCCCATGTTTCCCAATGCGGTCTGTATTCTGAGTTATTTACATACACAGTTTGGGTTCCTGAGGGAATACACTGCCCTCCTCCTTGCTGCTAGGCCCCATCTCCATAGCAACTGGCCTGTTCCACTACCTGTAACTTTTCCCCATATTCCCCAATCCAATCTGTATCCAGAGTTGCTAATATACAGAGGGTTTGGTTTCTGAGGGAATACACTGCCCTTCTTGCTGGTAGGCCTTGTCTCCATTGCAACTGGCCTGAGGCCCAAGTGCTCTTGGCTGAAAATTCTAAAGGCCCCTCCCTGAACTGCCAACCCAAGATTCCATATAATCTGCACAGCCAGCCAATCATATGTGGTCTTCTTGCCTCACACAGCCAATCATATGAGGTCTTTGCCTGCCTGACAAACTTATAGACAAACTTTGACTTCTAAATAGTAGATCAGCATTCTTTCATGCTTTATATGGTTGGGATTTGGATATTTAAGGATTATCTGTTCCTGAATGAATCTGCTTGCTGTCTTAAGATCTTGGAAGCAGGCCTTGCTTCATGCCGCTATGACTTCATAAGTATAGTTAATGGGATGACAGAGCAAGGCCTTCTTGGTTGCAACACCCACACTAGTCTGTCCTGACCCCTCTCTCTTACCAGTCTTTGTATATGCTTAATGAAGACTGACACAAATACACCTTTTTACTGGTGTCTTTATTACTAGGGTTATTCTCTCCCTAAATGGTTCTACTGCTGAGCCAGCTGCTGTTTTTGTACTGCTTTATGAATCTGTTTGTGTTTGTTTTACTCATCTTTATTTATTTTGTCATTTTCAATTTGCGTTCAGTTTTGCTCTCCTTCTTTGAGGACTCCTTTTGCATTAGAAAGTAGCCTATACATTTTAATATAAACAGATTTTAAAAAACTAAAAATAGTGGAGCTAATATTTCCATGAAATCTGAGAATCTGCAAAGTCTGAATGTATACAAGATAAGAATTGTAAGCCGATTGCGGTTGCTGGTGATGATACCATCTTTTAAACTAGAATTAATTTAGCAGTGAAACTAGCATAGTTCAGGTCAAGCCCAAATGAATAAAATAACATTTGTTGACAAATTCTACTTCATAAGCACATCT
Organism: Iguana delicatissima; assembly: GCA_948472985.1. NCBI lineage: Eukaryota > Metazoa > Chordata > Lepidosauria > Squamata > Iguanidae > Iguana > Iguana delicatissima. Next base: position 449,730 of record CAOKZL010001288.1, read on the forward strand.
GTCACCTTAGATTAACACTACCTAAGTCTGATGAAGTGAGCTCTGTTACACAAAAGTTTATGCCATGATGCATCTGCCAGAGGATGCTTGTTTTTTCCTCCCTCTTTTTCTTTTAAGTAAAAGTAATTAATTTGCCATAGAAATATACTCTGCAAGTTCATATGGATGTGTGTCTAGAAATTCTCAGTGTCTTCCCTCCTTTGACAGATTACAGCTCAGGAGCTATCAGAAGACTGTTTCTGGGTCAAAACTAATGAAGATCGCTTTGAGAATGATGAACTCTTTGCCAAGCTGATTCTTACTTTTTCAACTGCAGAGGCCAAATGTAAGTGATACACTTGTAAGCAGAACTAGATGAGGAGATGCCTTCAAGTTTATGTTCACAAGAATCAGGGGCTACAGTGGGTGACTAGGCTAATACATGGAAACAGAATCTTTGTCATTTGTCTTCTGCATGTGTCCTTCTGAATACTTATAATATTTGAAAGCCAGCTATAGCAACATTGTTACTGTTTTAATTTATTTGTATCCTGCCTCTTCCTCTTAAATGCAACTCAGGGTGACTTACAAAAAAAGTAAAAGAAAGTCAGATGAAAGCACAGACATAAAAACATTTTAAAAAATTGTTAACATGGAATTAAATCATCCATTGATACTATTGATTTCTGCCTCCCCACAGCATGTTCTGATGTGATTGATACATAGCTGTTCTCCTTGTATTAAATTTAATCTTTGAGGGTTTTTAAAAACAGGGTTTTTGGTGTCTTCCTTTAGTTTCCTGACTGAAGAATTTTCTTGTGTCTTTAATTTTTACTTCCTTTTTTTTGTTGTATAGTTCTGTGTTTTTCCCTAGCAGGCTCTCCTGAGGTCTTTCATTCATAGCTTTGTCATAAATCAAAGCCAATCTGATGGCATATAACAACAGCAAACCCTAATCTGGGATCCCTTGTGGACATTGCTATGAAATTACCGGCATATATCATACATTCTGAGGTCATTGAACAGTAACACCACTGTAACCAATAATATAAAGCAGTGAGGAACAATTTAAGTGGACAAAAAACATATTAAACAGTTTGCCAAGTTAAAACAAGACTAAGGCCATTTCCACACTAGAATGGAAGAGTGTTTCACCGCGTGTCATGCGCGGTGTTTTTTATTCCGACTTACTCCGATTCCTATTTGCACACCCTCCAGTTTCTATTGAAGTAAAGTGGAGAAAATCGTATGTAGCTTCCGCATTGTCAATTCTCGTGAAACTCCTACTCCCCTTCCTCGCTCCACCCTGCTGCTGCTGCTGGGTCAATTTCAAAAAATAACATTGTAGAAACCATTGCTACATTTTAGCGCAAGTGGTGTGAATCCATGAAATGCTTCTGCATGTGGGAAGAAACACAGCAGAAACAGTTTGGGTGGTTTACATCAGAGTTTTTCCATTTTTACAATACATTGGTTTAATGTCGATGTTAACCGTGCTAAGACTTCAACTCATGCGGACCCATGGAGAACAGAACAATGTCAAACCAGTTTAATGTGCAGGTGTAAAAGTGACAATACGACGCTACTGCGTTGTATCAGCCTTATGCAGAAATGGCATAAATCAGTTAAAACAGTTTAAAACAATTTAAAACTGGAAGATACATTGTTGACAAAGATCAAGCTCATTAGTTGCCTATAATATACAAAAGGGTCACAAGTAAGGAATGACATCGTCTCTTTGGCTCCAGAACTTTAGGTTTCGAATATGGAAATGCCTTTCGTTCTTTCTTTCTTTCTTTCTTTCTTTCTTTCTTTCTTTCTTTCTTTCTTTCTTTTCTACTTGGCTGTTCATTCTACATTAATCTATTTGGCTGTCTTTTAAGACTCTGCTACACCTTGCTGAGAAATATTTCATACCTATGGATTTTGTTGGAAAAGTTGTTTCTTTTTTGATGTCACAGTCTATGCCTTTTAGTGGATGACTATCAGTCTTAACGCACAGACAGAACCATTTCTGTTTACCTTTTTCCCTCTTTTAAATTTTGTGTCTCACAAATATATTGAAACTGAACAGGCCTTTCTTAAAAGGCCATAAAAATGGTCCTCTAGCTATTTGGTTGTCTTCATGTTTGCCACTTCACTAACTCTCTGGTATACTTTTTCACATAAACCACAGCCACTCCTTATTCTAAATATTAACATGCCATAGATTAATATCATGATATTTAGAAATTTGCTGATTGCAGTTATATTGTAATCATCTTTAACCTGAGAATTGGTCCTAAGATCAGACTGTTTTGTAATTTGAAATGGGAGAAGATGGGAAATGAAAGCTTTATCACTGCAGTTCGGTATCATTTTTGTTTGACCTCTTAACATACTTGGGAATTGGAGGCATATGAGGGCATGATGTGGGTTGAATTTTTTTTATGCTGTGTATAATTTGATGTATCCATTCTGATATATACTTTTCTTCTTCCTCATTTTATTGATAATACTGAACTGGATGCATCTTGTTGTGACGAACTGCAGCTAGGAGTGAGTACCTTAATTATCTATGACAACATTCTTTAAATTATATGTGATTTTTATTTATATTCCTAAGACATATTCTTTAAAACATCATAAAAGAAGAAAAGTCAAGTTCTTATATTTCTATAACCTTTTTCACTCCAGACTCTTACTTTTAAATGGGAATAGAATAGTTGGCATCCGATGTGTTTTAGTTGTACTGTTAAGTTAGGCAAGAAAAGGGAACTAGGGAGTGTTAGACAAAAAAACGGGCAGTGCAGATCAGAGAGAACCCAGTAGCTCTTGCCTCCTGGCAGTTCTTCCCATACTCAGTCTTACACTATTTCTCAGTAAAGCACTGTCTTTTCCTGTTTTACTGATTTCTTTGGGAGCTGTAAAGTTTGAGACTGTTTTAAAAAGTTTGAGACTGTTTTAAAATGCCTTAGAATCCTCCACTGAGGAGGATTCTGAGGCATTATCGGCTTCTGCCTTGTCCCATACTGTATCTAATTAGCAGCTGTGTCTCTCTGTTTTTCCCTTGCTTACTTCAGACGAGGTCTTCATATAGTGGCATGTTTCTCCATAAAATAGATCTCTCACATCAAATGCTAGGTACAACTAGTAATGTCAAACAGAAGTTTAGATACAGAACTCATTTCCATGACATGCTTCTATTAATTTTTCCACACTTGGACTGGGAAGAGAATTGGTGGCAACGGTGGCTAGAGAGGAGGCAACTGCCCACACTGGGCTGCTCATGTCTTAGCTTCTAGGGTTGGGTAGGTCTTCAGAGCCATGGCACTATTGGAGGGATGGCTTAGACCTGTGCTAAACTGGTCTCTAGACTCATGCCCATATACTGAGAGCTTGCAGGGAAGAAAGGAAGAGTGGTAGCCAATGGACACAAATATGGTACTGTTCCTTGGTGCATAGGAAGAAAAAAATATTGCCCCACATCAGATAGCCTGGGAAGTGCTGCTTTAGATGATGGCTTGCTATATGGCACAAATGATTATCCAAGCTAACATTCCTAGAGTGCCAAGGACATCTTCCCCACAAAGCTAGGCCAGCAGCAGCCTCCTTACCTGACTGCTACCACCTTTGCTGTTGTTTGCTGGCTTCACACATTTTTTTTCTCCTGCAATCACAACTTTTCTCATTCTGCCACTCCCACTGCTTCCTTTGCCATCACCAGAGGATTAACTGCTGGCAGAGCCAACAGGAGTCCGTTCAGAATCATTTATTTGGAGTAGTCAATGTTGTCAGTTGAGTTAGATGATTAGCATTGAAGTAATGCAAAAAAGCTCTTTGATTGCCAGAATACAGTAATATGGATATTGCTACTAATGTAGGTTGTGGTGATGAAGAGTGAAAAGCATGTGTATGAGCATGTGAGTAGATAAACTCTCCTTTTGTGAAAAGCTCACACTTTCAAAGTCAATGTCATTTCCTATCCATTTTACTTGTGTAATTTGTCTAAGTATCAAACTTGTTGATGATAGTTATGTTTTCTATTAAAAGATCAATCTTTAGGTGACCATATCTTCAATCCTCTTTGGTTCATTTGTAGTAGTACTACTAGTAGTCCTGGGAATAGAAAAGATACCTGGTGAATCAGATTTATTCTGATAAGGCAGGAGCCATTGGTAAACCATACTCGATGAGTTAGTATTCCATCCCGAGTCAAAGTTGTCCTGTTAATGTTGTCAGAACCACAAATCGCATCCCAAATTTTTCATTCAGTGTGATTATAAAACAGCATGAAAGCTACTTACAGAGATATCTTGTGTGTTCTTGTCCTCAATTTTTTTTCTTCTTCTGAGCAGTGCAGCCTTTAATTTTTAATTGACCTTCAACTAAAATTACACAGTTGAACTTAGACATTTTCATTGGGTTCATATGGGACCAGAGCGGAGCAAGGCATTAGTGCCTGAATGGCATGGACTACACTTGGGCCGCAAACCTGTCCATTAGCCATTCACTCATCTCAGGTAGTACTGTTCTTTCTAGGCCTTGGAAAGAGTTTTAAGGAAGACCCTGGGGAATGAGGCTTTAGAATTAGATAAGTGAAGGATTTACTTTGTACTACTTCGCCTCTTTCAGCTTCACCATTCAGGAACTCTGCTTTTTCATGCAGTAAGTCAGCCTGATGACTTATGACAGCTGCATGCACTGTTAAAGAGACGCCCTTTTACAGCCTTCAAAGAGTACTTAAACTGGATTGCATCTGTTGAGGTTCGTACAGTGCACCCCTACATATATGTGGGCGTTCTATTCGAGGAACCCCCATGTAAAACAAAAGATGAGCATGTTGTCTCCTGTTGTAGTGAGCGGACACAATGTGCACTTTCCTGTACCCACCATGTCCACTGACTATAATGAAGCAACACTGTGTGCAATCTCGCATTCATGTATGTTGAGGTCGCACCAGAAGGGTACACTGTAATTCTTGGGATGACAGAAGGATCAATCCATGTACATCTGGGTTTGATTCTCATGTGCCAGCTGAGAGCATGAGACTCCAAAGTTCTTTTCTGTTGCTTCTGTGAAGGCTCCCTGCCTACCCAGTCAGTTTTAAATTCTCTTGCTAACTAGCTAAATGTTTATTGCTATCCCAGTCAATAAGAGTTTTAGGAACACAGAATAGGGTTAATTGAAGCAGAAGATGTGCATGTAAGGCTGTAACCATGAGACCATTTTTTAAAAAAACTATGTAGTTTTGCTAATTTGTTAATTTACTAATTTGTTTGATAATCTTCCTAGCTTCCAGTTATGATAGACCTCAGTGGTCTTCTGGTCCAGCTCCTGTCAGTGCAGGAAGTCTTTTGCTTTGGAATCCCTGACATCCTTTACTTAAAAACTTGTAATGAAAAACTATCTAGGCACTCTGTTCCAGTGTGTTGCACAGCTTGTACCATCACAAAGGTCTTTCTAATGTTTCATACAAATCTTCATTCTTACCAATTTGACTTCGTTGTTTCAGGTTGTTTTCAACATAAACAAATTTACTCCATCTGTATCATGGCCCCGTCAAATATTTGAAAATCACTGTCCTATTGCATCTCAGTCATCTGATCTCTGACTCATCTCACACCCAGCTCCATCACCTTCCCATAGGACTTGGTCTCCAGGCTGTTTATAACTTACGACTGTCTCTTCACCACAGTGCCATATCATCTTTGTTCATATGTTTCATATAGTGTGCTTAATGTTTATGAAGGGATGCCTTCATAAAGTCTCTGACAAAGAAGCTCGTTTTTGCAAAGGCTTTTTACACCCTCTCAGACCCTTTCCCTCATTGTCCTATTAGTAGCAGCATCCAAAGGATGGTGACAGAGAGCTGGAGGAACACAGACTTTTGATGTCAGGTTGCAGCAGCATATCTGCAGTGAATAATGAAATGAAAGCTTGAGCTGGGAGAAAATAGGATTCTGCTGCAGCCATCCTGATGTAGCTGTGTGTGCCTTCTTATAACAGGCAAGGTAAACAGCAGCTTTCTCTAGAATCCCTTATTGAGTGTATGTGAATAGCAAATGAAGAGGAAAGCAGACAAGCTTTGCCTCACCAGCTGCCCCCCCCCGCGCATATTAAAGAAGCATAAATCTATAAATTTGGCCACTGAAACGGAAATTGTACGAAAAGTGGAGACTGGTGAAAGAAAACAAAATCTATGGATGCATTTTAGAATAAGCTTTCAGGTGGCCTCTAGAAGATTCATAAAACTATTTTGTTTACTTTTGCAAAGCTTACCTCATCTGGTTGTTTTATTTCACATTTGTTAGTTTTGGATAAAAAGTATAATGAAACATGTTGAACAGCCCTTTTTTTGTGGTGTAGGAACCTGTTCCTGTTCTCTTCATATTATTTCTGCCTCTGGTACCAAATATTCTGTCAAAGAAGTAATGCTCAAGAAGATATCTCTTTTGTCAGCTGAGATATATACCTGTTTATAATAGCCGTAGCTCCAAGCGCTCTTGGCTCCTTCTCTCTCATTCTGTTTATGACTAACTTCTGTGTTCAGTTCTGTATTTAGACAACTAGCATATATTTCTTAGAATGGACAAGAAAAGTCTCTGGTTTTTTTCCAAGTCAGAATACTAGCTGGGACCCAGGATTATGTGAGAAACCTCCTTGAAATATAAACTCGTTCTATCAGCTTACATGCACAAATAACTATTGTTTCAATATATATATGAGTCCTTGCAGAGACAGAGTGCAGTCCATGGCTCTCTTTGAAGTGCTGACTAGAAGATTGCATTTTGTCCCTGCCAGTGAATGAGTATGTAGAGAAAACTGGCTTTCCACTCACTTCTTTCAACCTCTCTTGTTACATATCTTTTAATTGGGTTTGTGAATAGTTGCAGGCTAGTGATTTCCAATTTGACAAACCATGTGCATTCACAACTGAAGGCAGTAGACAAGCAGGTTCAGTATTTATTTTGCAGGCCTTTTGTTTTTCCTTACTTGAGGAACATCAGATTATTTTACTCTCTTGTCCGCTTTTATTGTTGACTCTTTGCCTTATAATGGATAGATGGGGCCATACATATTAGAAGAAAGAACTACTGGAAGGAATAGTATGGAGCCAAAGATAGATCTGGTATATCCTTCCTTACCTCGATGTAACACTAACATAACCAAGAAGTGTTAAGGTTCATGATCTGTCAGTATCTCTCACAGGAGCAACATGACTGAAGTTACTTTTTTGGGAGTAGGTAGAGGTTTTCATGTGCCCTCTAGTGGGAAGGTTGAAATACTACACTGGAGGTGATGTGTGACTGTAGGCTGCTGGACTTCTGAAACAGTTTTTCTGTCTCACTCATCTCTTCTATTCCCCCATCTGAATTTTATTGACGTCTGATGGTCCTCGTGCTTAGTTTTAGACACTTGCATTGGACTGTTGTTAGATCAACTATCGCTTGAAATTGTAAATCTCTTTCTCTTCCCTGATTTTTCTAATCTGACCCAGACTTTTTAATGAAAAGAAATAAATACTCAGTTTCATCTTGATTTCCAGATTTCCTACACATGCTTTATGACTACATTCACTCTTGTTCAGCAATAAAATAAAACTGAGACAGAGTTTTAAAAAGTCACGACTGGAATTGGGCAGATGAGGCAAAGGAAAGTATTCATTATCAGCAGCACTGTCTAGAGATTAGCTAAAGTCCTCTCCTGATCTATGCTTTAGTGCCCAGCAATTGTGTCCAAAGGCTCAGGTTTTTCCACTTTTTATTCATTTAAGTTATTTATTGCCTCTTGACCTTTCAGGGCCCCTGAGTTGATTGATATACAGTAGGTAAAAACACTTTAAAAACTTTAAATAAATAACTAAAACCCAATTAAACCATGTGAGACATCTCATTAAAATTGCTCTAAACGGTGTTTTCAAAACAGCTCTAAAATAGCTCTAAAAACAATTACATAGCCCAGAATCCTGTCTTTCAGTAAGAAATCCTGGTGCTTTTGTTCTAATTAAATCTCAGTCTAATTCACAGTAGGTAGCCTTGATTGGTTAAGTTCCTTTTGCCCTGGCAGGAGCCCTCAGTCATATGTTTGTAAGAAAAATTGCTGTGTAGAGGTAGAGCCTCTGAAGGAGGTAAGAGAAACTGGAAGCATGGCATTAGATATTGGCATTAGAAAGACCCTTTTAAAACCACAAAAGGTGATAGCCCATGAGCAAAGCATCAACTCTTCTTTTTTTTTTTATGTCTTCTACTCCTAGAAACTGTCAGCCAACCGTCTGAAACCAGTTGTTCTACAATCACAAAATAGTAAATCTTAATTACAGGCCTGCAAGGCTACTTCCTTGCTGGCCTATTTTGACTTGAGCTGTTTTGAGCAGCACTAAATTATCAAATTATCAAAAGACCAGTAAGACCTATGATCACGAGGCCTGTGATTTTCTTACAATATGTTACTTGTTTTCCCTTCTCACCACACATGTATGCCCCATATACTTCAGAATGCTGCTCTGGTTTTTCTGATGATGGTGGCATTGAGGAGAACATGTTATTAAAATATCTGTTATTTATACACTTTAATTTGTAGAACAAAGAAATAGAACAAGGCCTCAAACAATTTTTAAATGTTATATGGCGAATAAGTTTTGGAACTGCTGAGAGCAGTGGTTCCCATACTTTGATCTTCCAAGTATTTTGGGCTTCAACTCCCAGAAGGTTCAGCTAGCTTGGCCAGAAGTCAGAATTTCTGGGTGCTGACATCCAAAAAAACTGGAGGGCCAAAGTTTGGCAACTGCTAGCCTAGAGTATGTTTTAGCACTTATCAGAAGATCTTAATAACTTTTTTTGAAATCTCATAAGGGTAGTTATTTTCTGAATACAAATTTATGCTATACCACTGAAAAGTCTTTGCAAGGTATCAAAATACCAGTTAGTCCAATTAAAGATACAACCATCTTTCAAGTTTACCGTTAATGAGCATCTCAGAATTATGTGCTTTGGGTGCCACCTACTGGTAGAAAGGAGAAGGACAGGGAAGATGTGAAACTTTTTTGTCCTAATGTTTCATCCAGTCCTCTTCTTCTGTCTGTACCTTGGATGCACCTAAAAATGAATTCTCTACTATAGGATGCTATAGGAAGAGCCAGATTTAATTTGCCTCTTCAGTGCTTTTTCTAAAGTCATTCAGTTACCCAGGCAGTGTGATAGCTTCAGTTTCCTTAGTGCAGAAAATCCTATGTGTATGAGGAATGTTATCAAGTACAGGTATAAGGATTTTCACTTTTTCTGCACTACAACGGTTTTTCATTTTCTTCTGCTTTCCTCCTTAAAACCTACATTGGGAGGTGCCCAAGAAACAGAAGTCTCTGGAATGTGTGGATGTTCAGAGCTCTAGGGTATGAGGTGTGTTTTTGGCAAAGCACCCCAAAACCTCTACCCCCATACATATATGGCAGACTGTGGCTTCATTCTGACCACTTTCTTACATGTATGTTTAAAATGCTAATCAGAAAATAACATCACTAGTGGCTGTAAAATAGCTTAGGAGCTCGCTTTTTTTAACAATGTACTACGTCAGGGATAAAATGCAGTTCTGTTCTTCAGGATATGTGCGCTTTCTAGTTTTGCTTGGGATTTTTCCTTTGAGAAATTGTTTTATATTTGCCTGTATGAGGGGTTGGGTCACTTCTATGAGCCTCTGCAGTCAGCAAGGATATCTTCCATACTTCCCCTTATGCGGATACCTGGAATGAATTTCTTGTGTTCTAATGCTTAGGATAAGGAGTCTTAAATGGTAGGTAAGCACTCTCACATCACTTCACAGAGCATTTGTAGATAAAGATGTTTCTTTAATTAACAGAGTGTTCTCTACCTGCATATCAAGTAGGAAATGAAAAACAGAACAGCTGTGTGATCTATATGTAAAAACAAATGTCAGAGATGGTAGTGCCTATTATTTGGACCACAGAGTTGTATCACAAGTGACACAGGTTTTTGAGTTCTCCAGAGCTCTTCGTTAGAGGTGGTGGAACAAAAATTAGAAAATAATGGAAGAGAGAGTCTGAAAATCCACAGAGATGCATGCGAGGATGAACCCACTGGTCCAGATTTTTAGACTTAGTTTCTCACCTTATCCCCTATTTTTGTACTTTGAAGCCTGAAGGAGGAGTGATGGAGAACTCAAAAGTACTTGAGTATTTTAGAACATCACTTTTGGTCTACATTTATAGCATTTTAGTAATCTTACTAAAATATGACACCTATCTCTGCTTATTGTTTAACATTTCAAATATTATTGTGCAATGTCCAGAGAAGGGACAAAAGTGGTGTAACATGATTAAAATTTCTGATAACATACCTGTTAAATTGGCTTCCCTCAACTTAGCAGGGTAACAAGCTAATTTAGCCAAGGCTATATGTGCTTTTAATAGTAAAGATCTCTCCCCCAACCAGAACATCCTGTAACTGCTTGTGGGGATTGTTGCTGCATGCTTTCAGATAGTTTCCAGGTTGTGATGAACCTGTGACTGGTGGTGGTGGGAGGAGTTGACAGTAGAAAATTTGGCATAGGGAGTTTGCCACTGCCTTCTTCTGAGGCTGAAAGTGTGACTTGCCCAAGGTTATCCAGTGGGGTTCCATGGCTGAACTTGGATTCAAAGCCTACTCTCCTAAAGTCCTGCACTCAGCACGCAAACGTCTGTACCATACTGGCTTTCTTTGTATGGGGTTACTAGAGTGGTAATGTCTTGGATGAAATACTTTGCAATAGTGTTTTAGAGCTTTTACACAAAATAAAGCAAAAGTAGCTAAGTTGACCATAATAAAAATTGAACATTTCATTTTAGAATCATTTGTCTATTAGGCCAACCAAAAAGGGTGCAGAAATGTGAGCAAGCTTTTGAGATCTCTGTGCCCCATCTCTGAAAATAGAAAAGATTGCACACGTCTTTTATTGCCCTAGAATGGATTTTGGAGTTTCTAATACATTTCACAGGTATTAAGAGTTTTCCTGTTCTAAAACTTAGCGTGCCATCAACATGTGTTTTTTAAAAAATGTTTCATAACTACACCTCAAGTGTCAACCAGGAATGCAGTTTTTCATTTTTCTGTAGAAAACCTGACATTCTGAAGATAACATTCCAGTGATACTGGAGGTCTGATGATGTTGCAGGTGTCTGTATTTACTGTCCAAAATATAGGGTCAAGAGCAATAACTGGGAGAAGTGACTTAGCAACATTTCTGTGTGAAAAGTAGTTGTTTTAATTACTGTGATCATCATTGATCTTAGTTTTCTTTTATGACTCTCCCACATTAAATGAGGCATTGCTCAAGTAAAGAAACCTTAATAAAAATGAATTTTCCACATTTTTTCAGAGGTTCCAAAAAATTGCTTGCAATGTTCCTTTCATCCACCAGATGTGCGCAGTTGAGCCATGTTGGCTCAGTTTCCTGGCAGTGATGTCAGAAGCATTGGATTGGAGGAGGATGTCGGCTGACATTGTGTCACCAGGGCGGTGGCCATTTCCTCCTCCCATCCCTCTTCCTCCTGCCCCCTCCCTTCGTGCTGGCCTCGTTTCTTGGAAACAAAGAAAGGAAAAGCCAAGGTGTTCCTTTTCCACAGACAAAGGCTCCCCCCCCGGTCAGGGCCTGTTGCTTTTTCCATCTGCTGCTTTTCCTTTTATACCCCGCATTCCTCAATGTACGAATTTCAGCAGCAGCAGCTCAGATTACATTTTAGGGGTTCGTTTTGTTTCCTTTTCATGTAGTAAAGGAAATTTGTTAGCTTCTTCTGTTGTGGCATATCTGTACGTGTGCATGTGAGGGAGACAGAGAGAGCAAGAGAGATTAAGAGTGAATGAGTGAAATCAAAAGAGAAATAGACCCTGAGATTATTATAATCATAGAGGGTTCCCATCTGTTCCATGAACTATCGGATGTACTCTTTGGGAAACCTAGAGAAATTTTGCAGCTACCCAGAGCCATATTTAAGGCCAGTAGTTTAGGGCATTTGCAAGATCTTTATCGTGCTAAAACCTAGTGCAAACACATGGCTATTATTTTTTACCTTTGTGCTTGGGATTTTTCTCAGGTGCTTCCTGCTCTCATTCCTATTTACTTCTCATCCTGTTGCCTTATATTAAGCAGTCTGTCAGAGTCCCTCACTCTGCATCACTGGGTTCCTCCAACTCTTTGACTCTGCTACCCATCCTGTTGCTGTTATATTGCTTTTTTAGCCTTACTGACTCAGAGGGATGTTTTCATTCTTGGCCTGCAGCTCTGTCTCTTGCTTGGGACAGGGGAATAACACCTAAACACTGTGTTTTCTCAGCATTGCTATTCTGAGTCACTCCAGGCTGCACTGGGAAAATATGGTTTCTGCAAGTGCTGTAGATCATATATTATCATTTGCTATCATCTTAACGTTGTAATAGTGATCCAATTAGCAATAACTTGTTTTGTTAGTTCCCAAATAAAATGTGGACCTTTGTTTCCAGATCTTACTTTGAATCACCCAAACTGACTCACAATGTGAGGTGTTCCCTCCTGCCTTCTGTACCTTGTATCTCAGGAGTAGTCAGGCTTTGTTCTTGTTCACTTTTGTTTAATGGCCTACCAGTGTGCACTGAGCAATAGTGTGTTGCATACACAGGAGTTTTGAAAATGCAGTGTGCAGCTAACCTATTCTAAGCAGTCTTGAGTACGTTATAAAGCAGTGCTATTCAAAGCGGTGGTCCGTGGACCATTGCCACTGTATGAGCTGTTGGATACCAGCTTGCAGCAAGTTTCCGCGAAACTATGCAAATACAACAGTAATATGGGACAAATGTAGTACTGGTTTCTGGCACACTGGAGGATAAAAATTACAGAGTTGGAAGGTATTTCAGTGACCATCTAGCACAATCCCCTGCCATGCAGAAATACACAAATTAAACCATTGCTGAAAGGGGATCACCCAGCCTCTGTTTAAAGACCTCCAAAGAAGGAGTGTCACACCACCCTGCAAGACAGTCTGTTCCACTATTGGCCCACTACATTCAGCAGTTTGAAAAGCACTGTTATAAAGGGCTTTAAAGTACAGGAGATTTCCTTTAAAGTATGTTTAGAAATTTGATATTAACCTGTGTCCTTGATATGCACCTACTGGCTGGTCCCATCTTATCCAAAATACAGGTGTTTTTTGCAAACTGAATTTTCCAGCTGGGCTTCAAAACTAGGTGACCTCAGGCAAGTCACACTCTCTTGGCCTCAGAGAAAAAAAGGGAATGCCCTCTCTGAATAAATCTTGCCAAGAAAACCCTAGATAGGTTCACTTTAGGGTTACCATAAGTCAGAAATGACTTGAAGGCAAACAACAGTGACAAATTTGGATTTATGTCAGTTTGCCAGTTCCATCCTTCCACACTTCACACCTGTGATTCTCAAGTCAGAGCATCTCAAGTTTCTAGGGGTTGTATAAACCTCCTCAACCCACTTTGTGGTACCCTGATCTGGACAAGAGGTGAATGGCCATGCTGCATGGTCTTCCTTGTTGGTGTAATCAGAGGGAGTAGAGTAATCTCTGTATACTACTCCTACCTCAGCTATTCATATTTTGCTTGACAAGAGTTGAAAACAGTGAGATTTCTTGCTACTTTTCTCATTTCATGAGAAAACAAAAGACTTCCCTTGCTGTGAGAGACCTTATAATGCATTTGATCATAATGTAAACATACAAAGTGTAAAAACAATGGGAAAAATTACTTGCAAATTTCTACTCCTCTAAAATTTTGTATTTTTTTCTTTCTGGTACTCACGTGGATAAAAATAAAAATAAACCACACTTGGTTATGAAGATTTTAAGAGAAAGGGAACATGTGGGATGAGTACATGGGTTAGAGATTTACATTGTGAGAATTGTTTTTTCCTTCTCCATACGATTAGGTATTCCCACCTTAAAATACAGTGATAAAGAGCTGTGATGTGTGTTTTATTTATAGATGTTTCCTAAGGAAGAGCCAATGCTACAAACATTATAGTTGTAGTTAGGGTGCCAAGAAATTCTAAAGCTTTAAACATTTTCCAGCAAACACCATCTCACTGCTTCCTTGCTGCAGTAGTGGGAATTTTCTAGTGATAGGGTGTTGAATTCTTCAGGCACCAGATGGTGCTGTTGCCCTATTTTGCTACTCCCTGTGTTCTTTTGCCGCATTCAGCCATTTTAGAGAGGATATTTTCCTTCCCTCCAGACTCCATTTTGTGTTTATGGCGCAGAAAAATAAAACTGAGAAAGGGAGGAGTCTGCAGGGGAGGGTGAGGCAAGCTGAGTCAAAGGCTGTTGCTTTTTCATGGCTCTGCTTTCTGTTCTCTCATGCACACAATGCTCTCTCCCACTGAGACACAAACCAGCAAAGGGAGCTTCTTTTCACACATGGAAATATGTGTGAGTGGTCACTGCCAGCTCTAAATCCTGCACATAGCAGTGCTTGAGCTCCCCTTTCTTCCTCTGGTACTAATTATTGATGTTTTGGATAGCTTACTTTCTCTATGCACATTTAGTAATCCTCAGCTGCAGTATAATTCCACAGCTGACCAGTGTTTACATGTTGTGACAGTATCTTCAAGCCTTATTGAGCTAGTCTGGAAAGGAATGCTTTTCACTGACCCAGTGTAAGAAAAATGTCTAAGAACAACAATAAAGAAAACAGGATCAAATTCTTAACAAATCTGATCATTCATACCATTGTCTGTTTCTTCCTGAATTCAAGGATTTGGAGAAGATTTTTTTTTAACCCATCAAAACTTAGATGCCATACTAGTAGAGATGGGCAGGTTTTATTCTAGCATCTCCAGTCTGTTCTGATATCTAGCATACACAGAGGAATAAGAGATTTTTGGCCCCCTTCGTAACACTAGAAATCTGATGCTGGCAGAGAATCTGAATAGATTACTGCACTGTGTGCATAAGATGGATGAAGGCTGTGTGCTTAATGGCCAGAAATCCAGGGAGCTGAGTTCTGCTACTTTTGTAACCTGTCAGTGAGTGTGCCTTGGAGAGGTTACTCTGATATGGGCTCCAAGAGTTCTTGATGGAAGAGGAGCAGAGCTTCCATCTTTATTCTGATAAAGTGGTTGTGTTTCCTTTCTATCTGAGAACCCTTAATTTGTGCACTGATGCAAATGCCCAGAAAACTAGGTCAGCGACTGAACCCTTAGCAATAACGCTCCTAACCCTTGGGGTGTACATGTGTCAAGGATGATAAAGTGCTGAAGAAAGGAGCACTGAGCAAATTCTGCCCCTTCTTCTTTTCTTTGCCCACCACCCTGCCTTCATACCATTTCCCTCTTGAATCCTCCAAGGAAATGCAGTTCAGTAGACCAGTTAGTCAGTAGCACTGGTTTTGACACAGTCTCTTCTACCAGCATAATGCAGAGCAAATATATTTAAACTGGATTGATGTGATTTGCTTTTACCTTTGGGAGGAACTTGTGAAGAATTACAAAGCTATCCTAAAATCCTCTGTCAAAAATCTTCTCTTTCTTCCAAAGGACTGTACCAACTATTGGATCAATTGTGCAGCAGTTGATCCAATAGTTGGTACAGCCCTTTGGAAGAAGGAGAAGATTTTTGGTGTGGTATAGGAAACAGCCTCCTTTTCTTCAGATTGGCCAATGGCTCCCAGAATCACTGATTGCTGTCCATGCTGGCTTAGTTTTATGAGGATTGTAGCCAGCACCATCTGGTGTACATGGTGTTGCCTATAAGATACCATTGATGCATTGAGCTCTTAGAGGTTATAACTCCCCCCCCCCAAACACACACACACACACACACACACACACACACACACACACAGTTTTACATGCCCACCAACACCCATACTGTGTTAGTCACTTGCAGACTTTTCAAAGAGCTAAACCTGGGTGCGGAACTATAGCCATATAGATGTTTTTGAACTGAATTCCCCACAATCCTTCATTGCTGGCTATGTTGGCTAAGGCTGATGAGAACTGTAGCCAAAAAAGATCTAGTACAGATGTAATTCCCCATACTTCAAATGAAATTAAAAATTATATCTTTTCTTTCTTTCTTTCTTTCTTTCTTTCTTTCTTTCTTTCTTTCTTTCTTTCTTAATGAAAGATTCCCTACCTGGTTGGTTAGACACAATTCTTTACCACCACCAGATGACCAGCTGAGTGTCAGCTTATAGAATCATAGAATCATAGAAATGTAGAGTTGGAAGAGACCACACAGGCCATCCAGTCCTCACAAGCTGCGTGAGACCCCCATCCCCATTTTATATCCCTTGGGTGCCTCCAGAAAAAAATAAAATGCAGTCTACTACCAAAAATTGGTCGCAGACTTCAAAACACACTGTTGTATAGTTGACCCATGTAGTTGGTTGCCAGGTCAGTTATTAGTCAAGTGAAAACCTTGGCTTTTCAGTGATTTCAAAGCCTTGCAAAGCATAGGAAGCCTTTGATTTGCTGCCCCTGCTACTGTTTGTGTTACTCTATCATAGTAAACTAATTTAAAATTCATGGTTTCCAATTAATAAATTAAAAGTTAATTCTGTCATGAATTTAAATTGCTCTATAATGAATTGAACTTATTTGCTAATGAATTCTTTGGAAAAAGAATAGTAATTATTAAAGTGATATTTAAAATGGTTTTGATTTTTATTTCTTGATGCTAATTTTTATCACCTTAAAATAAATATATTTCATATGTTTATAATGAAATAAACAATTACCCTTTTTCATATTTTAACCTGTTTATATCTATTTTGTTCATTTTATCTATTAACCATCTAGAAAGCTCTGCACCTTCCCGTAGACCTCACCCCAAGGATGCAGCCCACATACAAACAACCAGAAAAATGGCTGCTGGCCCTATTGAAGGTTACAAGCTAGTAAAACAATATATGTGATCAAACCTGGTAGCAACCATGGTAGCAAGAGTATTGCACACTGATTTTATGAATTATAGGATCATAGAGTTGGAAGGGACTTCAAAAGCCATCTTGTCTAACCCTCTGCCAGTATAGAGAATGTGTTACTATAACATCCCTAACAGTTGGCCATTCAGCCATTCAGCCTTTTCTTGAAACCCCTTCACAAATGAGAGTCAACCATCTTCCTAGACAACATGCTCCACCATTGAACACCTGACACTACAAGGAAGCTCTCCCTACTGTTTACTTTGTGCCAGGGCAACTGTTTCTTAAATCTAGTGGTAGGAGGGTAGACCTGTTACCACTTGGGAACCTGTGCAGTAGCTGCCATCAGTGTTGTGCCATCTCCCCAACACCCACACCATGCATAACGATAGGGTTACCAAAGTTCTATGTACCAAATGGAAAGGCGAATAGTGTAGTCTTTTTTTGTGAGCATACAGCTGGATCTGCAGCCTTTATCATAAATATCTGTTATGGCTTTAAAGTAAGAAGTGGAAAGCCTGCAAAACCATGCCCTGTGAGGTGTGGCATCAGGAGCTGGGTATGTTTAGCATGGGGAACAGAAGGTTAAGAGGTAGTGTGATAGCCATGTTTAAATATTTGAAAGGATGTCATATGGAAGATAGGGCAAGCTTGTTTTCTGCTGCTCCAAGGACTAGGGCACAGGGCAGTGGCTTCAAACTTCAGGAAAAGAGATTCTGTCTGAACATTAGGAAGAACTTCCTGACAGTGAGAGCAGTTTGACAGTAGAATACACTGCCTCAGGTGTGGTGAGTCTCCTTCTTTGGAGGTTTTTAAACAGAGACCGGATGAATGTCTGTTGGGAGTGCCTTGATTTTGTATATTCCAGCATAGCAGGATGTTGATCTGGATGGCCCTTGTGGTTTCTTCCAACTCTATGATTCTATGTGTGGTTTTCCACCATTTACCATTTTTTTGTAATAGTAGCTCAGACCAACATTAACTCTGAAACTTGCTTAACTATTGTCTGAAATAACAGACATGCTACTCTCTAACCACAAAATTTTATTTTGCCCTTTTCTAGCTGTCTCTAGTGTATACAGAAGTCCTAGGCGAACATTCCCCTTCACATGAGTATAGCTTGAAGTGTGTTGGATGTATAAGGCTATGTGTGTAAGCTTTGCCATTCAGTGTTCTCACATATCATGTAGCATTTCAGATTTTCATGTATTCAGTAGAAGGGTTAGCAAAACATTCTATAATATCCAGAGCTACCACAGTTGGGAACCGGGCCTCATTGGAGTTCCAGATGCAGGAATTTTGTGAGTGCGTGCAAGTGAAAACATGTGCAGAATGATTTTCAGATCTGCACACTGAATGTATACCTTGAATACTACTAGGTTTGTGGGGACGTTAGGGAGTGGAACTTAACATGCAGCCCTCCAACATACATGCCTTGTGCCGGTTGATGTTTGCTAATGAGGCTTGTTTGTGCTATTGCTATCCTCTTCCCTCCAACAGTTGCTGTCAAAGCCTGTTGCATTTTAGCAAAGAAAAAAAAAGAAGTGTAAAAAATATTTTCTTCCTTCATTGGGCTTCTTATGTCTGCCATTTCTTTAAAATAATGGGTGGAGAAGAACTGTATTTCTTTTGGAAGATGGATAGCTGTGGAATTTTAAATCAAAAGGGCTGCTCAGCCTGCTAAGGTCTTCTTATTCCTCTTGCCCATAGCAAAGAAACAACAGGGGAATGAAGAGGAAAAGGGCCAAGCAAAGAAGAAGGTCAAGGAGCTGAGAGTGCTGGATTCAAAGAATGCACAGAATCTTTGTGAGTATGATGAAGTGGGAACATTTGCCTGTAATTCCAAGGAGATTTTAGAATTTACTGGTAAGAGAGCTCTCAGACATGAGGCTGTAGAGGCTGAAAAAATTAATTGTGCTTCTCTGTGAATTTGGCAGCAATTTTTTTGGGTTCATTCCGTATGCCTTATGAAGAGATCAAGAATGCTATCCTTGAAGTGAACGAAGCTGTGTTGACTGAGTCCATGGTGCAGGTAGGTAAAGACTGAATATTTCTGTGATTCTCTTCCTTTCTTAGATTGGAAGGAATCGTGATCTAAGAGGTTGGATAGCCATCTCTTGGTAGTGCTTTGGTGGGGGCAGGTGGTTGGACTGAATGGCCCCTGGGTCTCTTCCAACTCTATGATTCTATAATTCTAAATGAACTACCATCATTCTGAACCTAATAATAATTATGTTTTGGGTCAGCGAGCACTGTTTTTTTTTCTCAGCCAAATCTTCTAACTTAAGTAAAGGAGCTTAGTTCAAGTAACTACATTTTTCTTTTACTACTTTCTCAGAACCTGATTAAGTTAATGCCAGAACCAGACAAATTGAAGATGATAGCGGAACTGAAGGAAGAATATAATGAACTACCTGAGCCTGAGCAGTTTGGAGTTGTGGTAAGTGACCTGTCCTTTGCCTGTAGAAGGGATGAAGAACTCCCTTTTTGGGGGGAAAGGGCCCCTGAACTCAGGCATTGCTGTGCATTACACAGTTTTCTCATATTTCTCAGACTTGGTCTGCCCCATCCCTTGTGTTATGATACCCCTTTCTTTCTTCTGCTCTACTTTGTCACTAGTGGTGTGCGTTTCTTCAGAAGGTCCTTATCAGCCTACAGAACAATGCATCTGTAGGCTTGTTGATATCTCTGTGTGTTCCTTAGCACATGAGCTTCTACGAATTTAAAATTTTCCAAAAAGCTGAGTAGGCCTTATGTCTAAATTTCTTCTTCCATACGCCCCCCCCCAAAATGAGTTCTCTGTTTGGTCATCTTTTTTGAACCCTGTCCTCAAGACTTTTGAAGCTTTGAATGGAGCAGATGAGAATTCCAGCAGTCAGGCAAATGCCTATTCCAGGAAGAATCATGCTCTTTGTTTTGCATGTTGGAATGGTCCTTCTTGAAATACGATGGAAAACACAAGAGCTATAAGAGTCAGCAAAATGACCAGAAAAGACAGCAGGTTCAGTAAATTAATAATGTAGTTCCTGACTTCAAAAGAGAATTTCTAGGTATGTTACTACTACACCAGCATGAGGACAAAAACTGCTAGCAGCAAGAAAGCAAGCAACTGCTGTTGAATGTTCCATGTGTTCCAAAGACCAGATTAAGGTTTAGAGAGCAGAAGACCTATCTCTGATGAAAACATTGCCTTTGACATTTCAGTTTTAGAACTGAGTGGTACAAAGGTCACACATATAGAAAGCAATCCTTTAAAAGTGTTTGTCATTAAAGTCAAACAAGCCATTTTTTTTAGTTATTATTTCATTATTTGTTAGTTAGTTATTCAGAATAATACTTGTAGGTCCATCTGTTTCAAACCAAATGAGCAGATGCTGCAAAGTTTCTTAAGTTAGATTGTCAGAGTTGGATGCTATAGACTGGAGGGGGGAACTACAGATTCTTCTGTTTCCACATTAATGTTTCATGCACAATAATGACTGTTTGATTCTTTTCTGCTTGTCACCATCCTCATGTATTTGTTCTTACACTTACAGCATGGAAAATAGAATTTCTCTTCTTTTGCCTCTTCTTCAGACCTCCTCCATTCCTTCTTGGCGTCATCCCCCTCCTGCTCTTCCCTCTGTGTGTGACAGTGTTATTCTGTCCCCTTTTCTTCTCAGATTAGTTCAGTTCCCCGTCTGATGCCCCGCCTCCGTGCCATCCTCTTCAAGCTACAGTTCAATGAGCAGGTGGAAAACATCAAGCCAGAGATAGTTGCCGTGACAGCAGCCTGTGAGGAAGTCCGTAAGAGTGAAAACTTTTCCAATTTACTCTCCATCATCCTCCTGGTGGGCAATTATATGAATGCTGGCTCCATGAATGCTGGCGCTTATGGTTTCAACATCAGTTTCCTCTGCAAGGTGAGTCTGTAGAGCCAGAAGCAAAATCTTCATGACATGTTTTGACTATGCTAGAATGTTGTTGCTGTTGTGTGCCTCCAAGTCATTTCCAACCTAGGTTGACTTTAAAGTGAACCTGTCACTGGTTTCCTGGGGGTGAGTGTGTGAAACACTCAAGGTCACCCAGTGGGATTCAGTGGTAGAACAGGGAATCAAGCCCTGGTCTCCAGGATCATAGTCCAATGCTCAAACCACTACATCACACTGAACTGGTGTGGGAAGAAATAAGGAAAAAAGGGCTTATTATATTGAGCAATGCTCATTTTGACCTACTTTTTCCACATTTCTAGCTCCGAGACACAAAGTCAACTGACCAGAAATTGACCTTGCTGCACTTTTTGGCTGAAACATGTGAGCAGCAGCATCCTGACGTGTTGAAGTTTCCTGATGAACTCATCCACGTGGAGAAGGCTTGTCAAGGTACTTTTGGGAATGTGAGCCCTTTCACACCACATAGTTAAAGCACTGTGATTCCACTTTGATTAGCTCAGTTCCAGCCTGTGGAATCATGTGATTCGTACTTTATGAACAAGTATTTAGAATTTTCAGCTAGAGAGCTCCTCTATTACCTTGACAAACTGCAAACCCCAGGATTTCATGGGATATTGCCATGGCAGTTGAAGTAGAGTTGTAGCACTATAATGGTGTAGTGTGAAGTGGCCTGTTTGTGTGCATGCAACTAATGTTGTAAACCAAACTTTTTAATACAAAAAACAGGTTTTGTGGGGAGCTATAGGAGAAAAAATCCATGAAAGGCCCTTAAAAATTATCTTTGGGGCATGTTTGTTCAGTTTTATCTCTCAGCAGGTGTTTCGGCACTTTCTTTGTTTAAGGCACCTTCTTTCTCATAACCTAATCCCAGCTTATCAGATCTTGTTGTGAATATAGTACATGACTAGTCATATTGGTCATTGTGACCAGGTCACTATGAACAATTCAAGCTAACACTTCTTGTGCCAAAATGGCTTCTTTGGGATATAGTTTGGGAGTTGGGGGGATGGAGAAGAGAAGGGACCAAGCTTGAAAATGCTAGAGGAGGAAGATACATTTAGCTGCCATTGTGGTAACTGCCCTGACATCTGCCCATTAGCTAACCAGTGCAAGTCCTTTGTATGCTTGCTGCTCCTCATTTGACACTTCACTCTAATTCATAAAATTCTAAAACATTTCTCACAACCTGCAAGTAACTGTTCACACCTGGAAGGGAGCGAACTTCAGTGTGTTCCCTTTCAAAGAGGTAAATGATGGTCTCAAGATGAGTGGTTTTGGATGTGTCGGTTTTTTGAAGGGTGGGTGTTAACTCACCTTACATCAGAACTGGACATTTTGGGTTTCTCTGTGAAAACAGACAGTCTGTCCAGTTGTTTCTTTATTTGGCTAACCTGGGATGAAGAAGAGGAAGACCCTTCTGAGCAGGATGACAGGAAAATTTCCATTATTCAGTTCTGCTGTTCTTTCTTTCCCATTACTATCTCTGTTGCCTCTTCCTGTATGGAGGTTTGGGTATGTATATTGAGCCAATGTCTGTAAAGGAAGGAAGGGAAGGAAAGCATCAAAACATTGGCCACAGATGTCTGCTTTGTTCAGCGATTGGAAATTGCAATTGAAAGCTATCTTCCTAGCCTGTTTCCTTATGATAAACATGTGATGTAGTGATTTAAACTTCCTACAGCTAGTCCTGTGATATAATGGCTGCATCAGCTCCCAGGCTTTCCTCTGTGTGCCCAGTGCTTGAAATACTAATGGTTATCTCAGTGCACAGACTAATAGTCTCTGAAGCTATTCCTTTGTCTGGGCCTCAGCAACATCCAGGTCCATTCTAGTTTCTAGGTCCATTCTAGGACTTGTAAAGTCTTATAGATCACACTCAGCTGTCTGTGGGACACAGTTTCATTGTGACAGTTTGGAAAAGATCACACTGAAATTAACACAGCACCTGGTCCATTGCAGAGTATGATTGTTCAGTCTTCTGTGATACGATTTGAATAACCTACTCCTAGAATACTACCAGGCATGAAAGC